>JAJNNY010000026.1:0-505521 GCA_022453515.1 Astrocystis sublimbata
GGTCTGTGACGCTGTTACCGGATTTCGACGAAATTACCTGGAGGTATGTGCCTAGCACGAGTAGTTTTCGCGCAATGGTTACGGGCCTACTTTCAACAGGTGGTAGCTTTAATAGATCCCTTGGTTGGGGTGGCGAACGGTAGCCGGAGCACGCAGATATGTGTGCCGGGTGAAGGAGGCCAACATCACTGTTCAGAATGACATCGTGGTGGTCTTTACTAGGCCAAGCTGCCACAAGCGCGCGGATGAGGGGATCTACTGATTTATCTGATAGCTCCGCAAGAGCTGGCAGCAGGGCACCTGTCATTCTTATCATGCCATTGTCCTACAAGGTCCAAACAGTAAGTGCGGGTTCAAGAGGCGCAGGAGACGAGCGAACACACCGGAACGTTGGTGTCAACTACATCTACATGTGAGTGCGAATGGGCCGAGGCCGGACTGATGCGTGCCGGTGAGCGAGAATCGACATTACCATCACTATCGCCTCCGCCATCGCCATCGCCATGCTTATGTGACCACACTCGCCTGTCGCCCCCAGGCCCAGTTCCAGTTCCAGTTCCAGTTCCAGTTCCAGAGTTCAGCTTCTGGTACAAGCCTTCCACCAAGGCCTCGAGACGCTGAAGCCTGTTCGCATTGTTGACTCCGCGCCTCTCGTGAGGCACGTGAGGCACGTGCTCCTCCGGAAACTCTTGGCTGATGCACTGTGTTTCCCGGTGGTAGCAGCCGTCGCATTTGTCTTCGTTGCCAGACCAGGTGCACTTGTGCTTCCGCCGCTTGCACTCCCAGCAGCTTTTGGTGCCCTTGCGGATCTTCCGTCTCTTGGCCCCAGGCTGGGCTGTCGGGGACGGAGGCTCTCGGTGGGCCGAGGAGCCCGAGTCCGCCATGGGTGGCTAATACGGCAAACCTGCTAGTCGAGGGTCGCCTGGTTGGAAGCGGCGGAGTATGTCAGAGAGAGCCTTGTAGCTTTGGAACTTTGGAACTTTGCTGTTCAATAGGTACCTAGGTAAGCATTGCGAAGGCAATTCCTGGCTGGAGCTTCGTCCGCGGCGGTCGAATGATGAATCTCTCCGCTGTGGGGAACTGAGCTGAGCTCCATTACTTAGACCAAGACCTGGCAATGGCAAGCCTTGTGTAGGTAGCAATCACGGCACCTGGAGGATTCGGAAATCGGCTTTAACGGACTTATGCATTCTCTCTCAAGCAAACCGACCATGGCGAGCGTGGCAATTAGAAATACAGCCCTGCCAGCCTCATTCCAAAACATCAATGCGAGCCACCATTGAGGTCGTGCCGCATCATTCATCATTCAACCGCCGCGGCTAAAACATCTGCACACTCGCAACGAGCTGGCTATCCAACGCGATGCCCGTACGATGCAGCAGAACATAAAAGCCATGTCGTCCCTCGGAATTGTACGGTTGAGACGGGGCACAGGAAAAGCAGGACTTCATGAACATCCGTACCTAATCGACTGCCACCTCTACTGAGTACCTACCCCTACCTATCCATCACATTTTCCCTTCAACTTTACAGAACAAACCCCCCTGTCACAATGCGTACCACAGGCACGACCACGACCCATGAGGGAATCCACTGGTACTACGAACAAGAGGGATCCGGTCCCGACATAGTCCTCATACCCGACGGACTGGGCGAGTGCCACATGTTCGACAAGGCAATCCCCTTGATCGCTGCCAGTGGCTTCAGGGTCACCACCTTCGATATGCCAGGCATGTCGAGGTCTTCCGACGCGCCGCCCCACACATACGAGGAGGTCACGGCGCAGAAACTGGCCTCCTACGTCATCAGCATCGTCGACAAGCTGGGAATCGACGTTGCCACCTTCTGGGGCTGTAGCTCGGGCGGCTCAACTGTCTTCGCCCTGATCGACGGATATCCCGAGCGCGTGAGGAATGCCCTAGCCCATGAAACTCCTACCTATCAGATGGGCGAGCTCAACCAGCTAGGCAAGTTGGACGACGACGCCATCTCCAACACTTTGGCCTCGTCAATGCCTGCCATGTTCTGCGGCAATACCGAGGCATGGCTAGGGTTGGGCGATGAGGCTCACGCCCGCATGTGGAAGAACTACCCTCGTTGGGCTCGCGGCTATCCTCTATCCATTCCCGAGTCGGCACCCATGAGCCATGAGAATCTCCTCAAGCGGCCTCTGTCTATGACGGTCGGCGCGTTGACGCCAACCGCCAAGTTTTTCGACAACATCGTGACTGCTGCCAAGGCTGGCGTTGACATTAAATGCCTTCCTGGCTTGCATTTCCCTTACGTGTCGGACCCTCAGGAGTTTGCCAAGTATGTGGTAGACGTCACTCGCAAGCACCTCTAGATAGCGCGCATAGTCCAAGTCTCCATGCTTTGACTTTCCTCTTACCCAGGAGCAGGAGTATGGCTTTGTCAAACTTATGACATGTTAGAACTAGTAAATATACGATTTCTCATGAAATGTTGTATTAAACGCATCTTCCTTGTTGAAAAGGGTATCGAGGGTGAAATCGATCAATCATTCTGTGGTTGAGAGTTATTCCAGATAGAGGATATTCATTATTTAGTCCATTTGCACACTTTCTAGTATACTTCTAACCTCAGTTGCAGCTGGCAGTGTTTTGCTCAGCTCCCTTTCCCATGCGCCTAATGACCACCCTTATATGGCAGGGCGTATACCTGGGCTACGCTGTGCCGCAAGGCTGGCATAGCAGCAAGTTCGGGTCCATTTCTTTACCATCTTCCTTGTAAGACACATTGGTACTATAATGAAATTGTTCGCAGTTCTACTAGGTAGAGTTGCTTATCGTTTCATCCTTATGTACCTTGTCTTTGGGAACTCTAAGGGCAAGGAGAGCACTGCCATCTGTATCTGTGGCCCTTTCTCCGCACCTACGACTTTCTTAATTTTGCCGCCAATCTCTTTGAAGTACAATGCAAATTGCTTTTCGTCCAGGCCCAGATCATAGCGGAGCTGGGCACTCTCGAACTCGAAGTTCGTCAAAATAGCTGCCAGGGCGAAACAATGTGTGTATAGCAACTCCTTGTGTTGCTTGTCTATCAGTTGACTAGACGAGAATTTCCGCCTGATGTTCTGGATCACGGGTTCGGGAGCTGGATCTAGCACCTCTCGAAGCTTATCCGCAGCTGGAACTCTGGGCGACCTCCCCTTAATCAATTTTGAGAATTTGATGAGAAATTCCAGGTAACGGAGGGCTTTAAGTCTTATAGTAGGATCTAGGCCTTCCCCGATAGGATTGAATCGAGACGCAATGAATGCGCTGTGGAACGTTTTGTTGCTGCCCTTCTTGACGGCATCTTGCCAGTCCTTGATAGGAATAGCATTCAAAATCTCCATTCCAATCAATCCTTGAAAGGTATAGACATCCTGTATTTCCCGGGCTTCGAAGTTACCGGGAGGTCTAGGCTTCGCATCAGTAGCCCTCGCCTCGAGTTCCCCTTGGGACGTCATAGTATGTGTGACCTTCCCGATTTCGGACATTACGGCCTGGGATGTAGCAGCGAGTGTCTCGGTCTCTTGATCGGGGTCGACAATGGCGTTTTCGGTAATTGCAGCGAGAGCTTTCTTGGCTTTTCTGGTGCCAAAGGCCTGGCCCAAGTCGGTTCGGAGTTCTCTCATGTTCTAGGTATTCGATTAGCATCAGTTGCTGACTAGATTGGGTGCATCACATACCTTCGACGTTACTCTACTCTGCAGGTCTTCTTCTCCGGGCTGTTGCGAGCGCACAACACCCCTGACAGCCATTTTCCTGGCCTCGACAACAGACAGCTTGCCAGTAGCTGGATCGAACACGCCAATGTAGTGCTTGAGGTGTGATTCTCGACCGCCGGGCCCATCTTCCTTCGCTGTGTAGTCCAGTTTGCTGTGCGAGGACGATTGTAGCATGAGACTTGATGTTGCTGATGCAGCATTTCTGCCGGGTTTCTTCCTGGATTTGGAGAGCGCCTGCTTCGAATAGGCCTGGAACTGCACGGAGCCAGGAATGCGGAGTCCAGGATGCGTAGCTGAGAAACGTAATGGTGAGCTGACAACGGACGTGCCAACTGGGCTCCAGCCGACTCACCTATGATGGGGGGGCAACTGTTGTTGTCCAGCTGCACAGAGGCGACTTTGACCGTACTCGGTTGAGGCTGTTCGACAGCTGACTGCGTAGCGGCCTTCTTCTTCTTCGGCTGTACCGTGCCATCTTGGACACGTTTCCTCTTCTTTTCTTTGTCGCTCGTCATAGTAGAGGGGAAGAGGAGAGAATGCCAAATGCGATCAATCGCCAGGTAAAACCCACGGTATGCCAATTCCGCGGCAAGGAGGATTTCTGAGCTCTAGGGAGGATGGATGCCCAGATCGAAGAAATAAAAGTATGGATTTCGCTGATTACAGACGGGTCTTAAGAAGGGGGTATGTGGGCGTACTGCACCGAGGATTATCATGCCAATCAGCCTACTGGGAGCGAGGTATGCTTCCGATGATGCTCGCGCTATCTAGGCATCTAGGGTCCTGCGGGAAAAGTTTTGGATCTGCCAATCGAATGGGCTCTCGAACCAGGCTAGGAAAGCGGTGACTGCACCCCACCAATTCAGTGGTATCCATACCTACATGTACCTAGGTACATACATGCAGGAGCCGTGACGAGCGTGGTATGCGCGAAACCTGTCTAGGTTCAGCCTAGATATACACTTATCTATACCTAGGCGAGCTAGGCTAGATCCCGAGGTCCGCAAGCCAGGCTCAAGCTCGAAGGTCACCTTTGTCCACCACACTGATTGAGCTTAGGTGCCGTGCTAAGTAAAGCTGTATAGTACCTGGGTAGAGAAGAAAAGACCACGGCAGAGTTGAAATCGGTGTGGTCCTAATGGGGGATCACCACAGCAATGATAAATTGAATGCATGGAATGCCAATGCCAATGCCAATACAGTGTCGGGCTACCCAGAGGAAGATGATATACCTCGAGTTTGACTTGTGGTCCAGTGCCAGTCCTATGGACTAGGTACGTACATGTAGGTAGCGCTTCCTTGACTGTACTTTCAAGTTCCCAGCGAGTACTTGAGCTCGAATCGTTTACATCATCACGTCGTCTCCACGAGTCTGGCACGGCCAGAATCTATCATTGTTCAAGGGTCGTGGTATTTGGTGGGTCAATAAATGTCATTTGGCTACCTAGGAGACCGCATCGTCGATCGGATTGCTTCATGCTCAGACTATGGCCTTCCAAAGTCAATTTCCCCCACATCCATTGCTGCGTAGACAGCTCCCATTTCCTGCTCGATGGTGATTGACCAACTGCCCTCATATCGGCTGTATCAATTTGCCAAGCCAGTATCTTCACGTAGCCATGTGTTTGAACTGCGAACCATCCATTTGTTCATCCTGGTGTATGATGTGCTGGGGGTTGGATGATTCGATGTGATGTGCCGTGTGCTCTAACGAGCTTGGTTTGGTGTTTGTCATGATGCCTTGTTCGTTGTGTCGAAGACTGCTGTGATCGAGGAGAGGCGAGTTGTTTACTTGCTGTAGGTGGTTTCTGGTCAGCGCCCGTGGCGAGGTTAATGGACAACACCTGAGTCAGTGACTTACCTTCTGGCTCTCATCTTTCTTCTCTTACGCTTGAGGCGGCGAACTCTCTTCTTTCTCCACTTGGCTCTCATCTTGGCAGCTGTAAGGTGATCGTGTTAGTAAAGACTCGAGATGGCGCAATGTGAGAGTATGATGTCAATGTTGGGCATAGTGGGGTGGTGACCATGGTCGGTAGGTTTGGTGCGGGCAGCCTGGTCGCGTGCAACAAAACACGGGAGTGGTGATGGTGTGCAGACATGAATGCTGCTGCAGAGGAATGGTGTGCAGAGGCTGGCGACATGATGGATGCAGGCGGCGGACTTACAGTTTGCTGTTGATGAGGTGCTGAGATGATGTTGCTGGAGGGAGAAAGTGAGCTCTGGCGATGGAGTGGGACGTATTGAAGTAGGCAAGCTAGTTAGGGTTGTGACCACCCGGTTATTGTTCGGCTGTTGGCTCGTTTGCTGGCCGAAGCGGGGGGACATGGGACGCGCTGCAAAACCAAAGCTGAATCGGTGGGGCACGAGTGAATGAGCCGGGAATGACGCACATTTGAGGCCCACTGCATTCACTACCTAGGTACCTACGCAATGGAGGGCTCGGGCAGACTGGATACCGACCACCTCGACCACCCGAGCCACCTACTTAGGTACCTTAGGTGCCTAGATTACCTAGGTAGGGACCTAGCACCCTAGGCAGGTACTGCCCAAACTTCGGGAACATTTCTAGCCAATGGCTCATCCTGAAGCTTGCCCTATAGAAAACCCTATAAGTAGGTACTTAGTGTACTCTACTAAGCACTTACAGTGGCAAGCTTAGCAAAGATGCCAAATAACCCAATGGCGCAGGTTTTCTACTGATAATCTACAACTCATATTATTTAGCACACCTTGCTTGGTCTTAGACTAGGTCCCTATGATCACGTCCCTGTCACCCTGTATGCCTGTGACTGTGTTGATCGGACTCCAACAGCTGTAGGCCATGGGCTTCTTCACAGCCATTTAGGCACCACAAGCGGGTGTTCTGCCACTCTTGTAGTCTGGTACAGCGACTCGTTTAACTTTCCCTACTTACAACACGCATTCGCGTGGGCATATCGACACATTATCCTTCATGAGGCTTTCCCCTTTCATATATCATCTTCATGTAGAGTATTAGCCGTCCTAAAAGTGCTTATGATTATCATATGCAACTACCTAGTATTATGATTATGTACGAGTTCTGCACACTGGTACTATTTGCTCACAAATTGACAATTTTACCCAAGGTTTTCTTTGCTCTCGAGCAAAGAACTAGGAAGCAGTTGATTGCTCCACTAGTACCTAGGAAGCCTTGTCATTATCACTCACTAGTAAAATCACCTCTCATCTATGGCAATTCATGACTGTGGTAAAGAAACAGCATTGTTTGCACATGTACGTACCATTGACCAAGGCATTCATGGCTACAAAGGATTTGAACTCAGGTATCAAACGATCGAACACCGGCAGTGCGATTGAATGGCGATAGTGCTTTGACAAACCTCGTTTAGGCGTTTTAAGCAATATCGTGTTCGCCTTTGATGCATTGTATTATGCTTTATGAGTTGGCCGAATAGTAACCCACATCACCACGAAGGTGCTGAAGTCTTTGTTTGTAACCATCGTGCAAAAAGCTTATGAGGGCTACCAGCGAAGAGGATGTCAAGAAATTAAGCATTTCAAAGATACTACCATTGAGAAACCAGTTGTACACAGGGCAGAGCAAAACCACCAATGCCGCTTTCGAGAATGATACCAGCCGATGGAAACGTGTCAGCATTGACAAGGAAGCTTGAAAGAACGCTATCAGTCAACACTCAATTAGCGAATGAATATAAGGAATACCAAGGATTGGCGCCAGTCCAACGGGGCACTCCAACATTGCGAGCGGATCCGAACGCACCAAGTACAAAGGTGGAATACGTCCCAATTCAACTTGATAATTCCTCAAACTATTCCCCACGGGATCGTGTTACGGGCCGAATACTTGCTCAAAACGGCCGCTCATGCTTAAGATGTATGGACAAGAACCTAAGATGCACATTGAACTTCGTCGGCCAGGAGAACAAGCAACAGTGTGCCGCATGTCGTCGCTCGAAAGATGTGCGATACTGCGTGAGGTATGAGCCTCCCCAAGATAAGGAGTTGGAACTTTTATTCAATGGCCCTCCGTGGAAAAATCCGTACTTCGTAGCGGGAACTGCTGAGAGCGAAAAGATAGGTCCCATCCCACCCGAGGAGTTAGAGAGACTGCTCCACGACTTTCATGATGGGAAATCAGTTTATGTAATGGGTAACTATGTTCCACAGCGCGACGTTCTTAAGTTTGCGCTTCCGCCGTTCAACGGCGCTGATTTGTCGCCTACTCACCGCCCGAAGAAGAAGGCCATCGTGGACCATAAAGATGTTCTACCCGATTGGCGAAATCGCAGTCTAAAATCGTCATTGGGGAAGGAAAACTTTGGCGATGATGAACGGGAGAAAGAAAAGGTTAATCTAGCTCTGGCACGGCGCTCAGCGATGATGCCCAAAAGTCCAGCTGTAGGAGGGCCAGACGAAGAAGGCAGGCAAAATTTGGTGATGATACCACTAGGGGGCAGTGGAAATGATCAGATCGATCTTGTCAGCCTTCTACGAGTATCACGGAAATATGAGCCTCGCGAGAAGAATCTTGTTGACCATGTTCTAGGGGAGACATGGTAGTCAATTTTGGATCAGATTGAGAATAGACACACAAAATACATTATCTAATATCATTCAGCGACTATAGCTACCGTATCGTCTTCATATGCATTGTCTATGTTTGTTCACGTGTTTTACGCAGTAGCCCACGTTGTGATGGTTATCCATTGTCGAGTAAGCAGCTGGTTTTCAAGCCCAGACGTTAGAACGGAGATCCATCGATGCCGAGAGTCGAACAACAATACATGTCTCCAACACTTGAGACTACCCAAGCCATTCCGCCCAGCTGAAGAGTACCGTGCCTTGTTCATTGTATATGGCTAGAAAATAGTACACAGGCGGCACACCACAGAACAATACCCGTATTGCGGTTAGCCCCTTGGGTCGGATGCTCGCGCTAAAGCCAGAAATAAAGATGCGAGATGCAAGGGATGCAATGACGAATATCAATTGATACTTGGCCTTGTCCAACCTTTCGGGTTGGCCTGTAGCGATTACGAGGGCAATAGTAAACGCCATCTTCATTGATACCATAACGGACATCGCAAGAAGCGGCAAGATGGTTGCTCTTCTAATCTTAGGCATAGAGAGCGAGAAATTAACGTCGTTTACCCAGACAGGAATGACCGCAAGAACCAAAGATTTAACAAAGGTTAGGCCATTTTGGGTGTTTTCAACTGGACGTGTGTTCCCCATAAGGAAGATGGAGGTCATGATGTGAAGTAGAAGACCTATCTTTCCCAGGTAAATCGAAAGAAATCTAGGCTTGGGGAAATGCTCTCTGGGAATTGGCCTTCCAACAGTTGTTCCTACATGAGTACCGCTGTTCGATTGCTGGATGGACGTCGCGGCAATACTTCTGACCGCGACTGTACTCTGTGGCACACAGTCAGGCGGCTTGTATGCTTCGTCAAGTACTTCACGGCTATTGTTCCATTCTGCGCCCCATGCGGAGTCAGACTTGTCCAGGTCGAGTATTCTCCCTGCAGCAATGAGAACTTCAAAGGTAAGCCAGGGGAAAAGGTACAAAGCTCCGCAGACTCTGTTTGAGAAAAAATGTTAGAATCTCCCGTCTTTGTGAAAGTTTTATTTCATGAAGCAGGTGTGTCAAGCGTATGTATAATCGTGCATCATTTCAAAGCAGAATATTGCCGAATCGGGGAATAAAAGACTTGAATCTAAGTACTGACTGGATCAACGGAATTCCCGAACTACCAAAAAGCTTGATGACCTGGGGCAGGACACCTAGGCCAAAGCAAAACCAACGGAATCCTGTCTGACTCGTCAAGTCCTTGAGTTTCATACGAGCCTTTGCAACATCGCGAGACGGCGGTAAATTCGTCAACGATGCTATGGCAGTCTTCACACTAGATCTGTAGGGGAGCAATGCGCGGCGAATCTTCTCCTTGTCCTCCGCATCGTCTCCGGCAACTATCAGCTGTCCGAGGATGATTTCAGTCTCGGTCGCTTCAGGTAGTAGAGGTCGCAGGGCAGCTAGGGCATTTGCTACTTCGTAGCCATGATTTCCCGTAACCAGTCGATTGAATGAAGCTTCGGCGATAAGACTCCGGGACACTAAATGCTTCACAACTTCTCTTGCCTTTTCAATATCTTGAAATCGAACAGTCTTGTATTTTTGGCGAGGGATTGCATTCCCCACCTTTACGGCCGTAGATGCTATGCCACCTATTGCTTGACGCGCATTCCACATTTCGACAATTTCTCGAAGCGCATTGCCTCCTGTCAAACGATCAAGTAAGGTCTCAGCTATGGCCACCCGGGTTGATCTTCCGAATTTGATATAAAATATGATACAACTAGCGACAAGGTGGATTCCATCGAAGAATGACATGATCGGGGACATTCGGAAGAGCCAGTGAGGCTCATACCCAAGGCCACAGACGGATCCAGATGGCTCTGACATTGCGTTCAGCGCGAAACAAACCATCCAGAACAACACAGTCGGACCTGGGATCGTGTTGGAGCTGACTGTAGTGGCATCCTGCATAATTCCCGATGATGTTCCATTGCCCATAGAGGGCAATTGTATAGTGCTAATTTCAGAGGGACAATGAGCACATATATTATAGGATGTGGAAAGATTCTCTGGCTTTGGTGATGTTCGATTGCAGGCAGGTCTTGCGTCAGGCAAAATTCTACACTGGGTTTCTTTGCAATTTGAATATTTTGTACAGGGTGACAAGCTACTAATGGTGACACTGACATTTCACAGTAGCCACCAATGATTTAGTTCCTGTGCGTGTTTGACTTACTTATGTCACAGCCCTGCATACTAATCTCCGCGGCATAGAACGCCACCGCTTACTTACAGGGGAATCTGGGGATATATCAAGAGATGCTTAAAACATCGAGCGAATCAGCAAGCAGGACATACCATCGGCTCTTGCATCCTTCGGCGGGTAGGTGTCAAGTTGATCGTTATGTAGCCTGGACAAAGCTGCAAAGGACATGGGGTAGTAACATCATAATACCACCTTCACCTTGTACGTTCCGCCGATCGATCGGCGGAAATTCAATGTAAATCACGAGAGGTGACATTTCTAGCACAATTGCAGCTTCTCCGTTTCAGTACCTCAGATATCATGATTCGACCGTAAGTATCGTCATCGCGTTGCCTTGAATGTAGACAACGATTAATTAAATAGCAACTACTGAAACTCACGTATCTTAATTGCTGATAGTTGCTCATTATTAATGTCTGAACTAGTTGACTGGTTTGAATCGCGGCATGAGTATAATCACTTGGTATTTTCACAATAAATTTGAGATAGAAATTACAGCAAGCAGTGGTCTTTTTGCGCTTGTGCAACGAATGAGGCATCGTCGATCAAGTTCAATCCTTCGACTTTCTTCGATGTTTGGCAAAACGCCCAAATACGTAACCTTCTAATGCACATGCAGTTGTTAGATTTCTAACTCATTATCGATCCATTATGGGTATACATGCCAGTCACAACCCTTTCTCTTATTCATTACTGAACTCTGTCGCTCGCATTAGGCATACGTTATTGTTCGGTTATCTCAGACCCCTAGTCACTAATTTTGTTGCATATGTGGATTGTTGCCCTCGAGCTCATATCGACGCTCCTCAGTGGTCGGCAGCTCCTTAGGTTGTTGGCTCGTAGCAGGCTGCCCGTATATGTTCGGAGACGCGCCGCGAGAGGTCTCGGTCATGTTTGGCGACACAGAACTTGGTGGCATCGACGGTGGCATGCTTGTCGGATATTGTGACATATCGCTTGATGGCTTGGGTGCTCTCCTTCTCCGATATGTGAACCAACCCAATAATGCGAGGAGAATGACAGCTGCCGCCGCTCCTATTCCAATCCCAGCAGAGGCTCCGGCCGTGAGGCCAGAGGACTTCGGTTCTGTTGTCGCTTGAGATGATTCTGACGTGGTGGTCGACGAGGGTGAGGTAGGTGACGGGATGCCAGGAGGCTGTTCCAACTTAGCATTTGATTGTTACACTGTATCTTCAATCAAAAACATACCGGTGTTGTGTACATCAGTGCCAACGCGAAGAGATGTTGATCTGTGCGCTTCGATCTTGTTTGCGTCACAGGCGGATTTTGTTGAAGATCTGTGAGCGTCACAGTTATGGGCTTTTGGTCGGTGTACGCCGATACGCAACGAAACATTGAGAGATGGTCGGCCGCAGTGGTCTGAGCCTGGCAGGTAAAGTTGTAAAGCGAAGGACAACACGTTACAACGCTGAAGTGATCATCCTGGCAGGCCGACGTGTATTGAGCTGGACAACCACTCCCAGCCCAGGTGGAAGTCGGGCTCCAAGGCACCGACGCGAAACAATTTGTTGTCTGTGATGGCCCTCCAAGTACTGTCCTAGCATCTTTGGGGGCGCTATAACTCCAGATCCAAAAATCTTCTGTTTTGAGGCATCCTGATAAAGTTGGAACCCAGTCCGCTGGCAAAGTTGCCACAGTTGTCGTCGCCATTCTCAGGTGCGGCAAGATATTAGCATACAATTCAGCTAGGTATTCATGAAAGGAGCGGTTGAACACCTATTGAAAGTAAGATGGGCATTGAGATGCTAAGGGAAGATCAAATTTCCCATTCCCTCGGTTAGTTGCGACGTGGAAGGGTGATCCGAGCTAGAAGTCTGAGTAAGACCAGCGTTATGTTCCTGCTAGTCTCATATAACAAGTATAATCACCAATAATTATACTCACCATTGCAGCCGACAGGTCCCCTTCCATTATAGGTATTGATATGCAATTGGGGTCCAAGAATCAATCTATAAATATAAAATAGTAGGTAGGCTAGCGGACTATCGACCCAATGCATACTGGCAAAACTAAGTACCTCACCTCTTAAATAAGTAGTTAGTGGTGCGCATATTAACCGTATCGGCACGCCAAGCCCGCTGGCTCAAGCTTCCAAGACCGACAATAAGAAAACCATTCACACATCACTCTTACCTATCTACGAGTAAGGTGTCAAGCAACTCATTGCTGGGAATTGTACCTGATCAGAATCACAATATCGAAACCTGCTATAAAAACTATTATTATAGTGTAACTGTTGTCTGAACGCGACAGCACAGACTCAATTGTCCGAAATAAGTCAAGTCAAAGTACGAGAGGCTGTTCTTCACGGGTAGGGAGGTAAATTACCTAGCTTAACGCCAGTCAGCCAAACCAGAATACTGAGTGCATGCTGAAGCAGGATATGTGCTGCTCGGTCTTACAGTCTCACTATAAACTTGTTCAAACCTACTTGGGGGCAACCCGTTTCGCTACCCATCCTGCTCCCAGGAATTATCACTCCTTCAACTCACCCGGTTGAAGCGCATTCCATGCTAAACGAGATATGAATAAGATTTCGGCCGTATTGTACGCTGTTACGAATGGAATGTAAGTGACTGTTGCTTTCTGGATAACAAGAGACGAGTATGAGTACCTAGTCTACTTACCTAGTCTACTTACCGCCCGTATAACCCACTCAGTAAGCAGCAGTTTTAGGACTTAGGCCGTGGGCGCAGTATTCTTGGCAACCTGCGCCATTCCATAAGAAAACAATGCCACTGTCATGTCACATGTGCTTATTGTCTCGGGAGCGGGCCGCGTCTGCACCATGTGAATCGGGTTAACGGCGAGTGATGAATTACATACCTACCTAGGTAGTTATAAACATCCTCGCCGCTGGATCCCTCATTGTCTTGTCTTCGGTATGAAAGTTGCGACGACCTGGCTATGGCTAGTACGATATCTAGACTACTTCTCAATGAGACAGGCTCTCATTTATGCGACCACGTCTCGTACACGAGAAAACCGCGCACTCAACTTTGCGACACCTGATAGGCGTGATATTCGCCTTATTATTCAACTACTGTTCTCGAACATCCACCTACCTAGTAGGTGGCTTAGGCGCACCGTGCACTGAGAACTGGATAAGACAGCGAGCATGAGCATAAAGAGGGCCGGCGGTCGTTGCTATGAGCCCACCAACAGCTGGCCGAAGCCCCACAAACTGGGAATCAAAGGGGAGGGACGAGGAATAGGATCGTGAATCCCCAAGTACCTGCTGAGGGTATGAACAACATAAGCAAACATGTACCATGTTGTCAACCATCATGTACTTGGTGTAGGAAGCAAACATTTTGATATAAATCCGCAGGCAATCGACTCCAAGGGGTTGAGAACGGCCTTGGCTGATGGCTGCTTGCGTGGGAGCTCTCCCTGGGACACTGTCCTTTCAAACCGTATAGTGAAAAATAAACATTTCCCTGTATTTGCAACCCCTTGGCCATGACTCGATGAGATCTTAAGCCCGTATCTCGAGCTCAACAACTGCTGGAATAGGCAAATCGTAGTTGTTTCCCAAGGATCAAAGTTTCTGCTGACGTCTGCAACGTGCCACCGTCCACCATAATTGACAACCACGATCACAGCCGTGACGCCCACAGCGGGGTTTTAATACACAAGGCGGCATCTGACATGAGATTCAGAGCTCTGCTTTAAGGTGAGCGGCTCAACAGCCCTAGCCAGGCCCTTCTGGCAGCGCAACGATCGGCGATGAAGTGAATCATGTCATTGGTATGTCAGAGAGTGCAGCCCCAAGAGACCATGGGCTGGAAACCAGGTTGGTACTTAAGTAGTTTCCGGGGTGAAACTCGATACTTGCATGTGATCAATGGATAAAGCATCGCAGCACACATAAGTGGTAATTTGAACGGATGCGGGTAGAGGCGGGTGGCATTTGTCGCGAATCAGACGATTCATTGAAGTCACACGCAAAAGTCCATTCAATGTTAATTGAAATTATAGTTGTATTCAAGAAAAGGGGTATGCTAGTAGTACTCTGTAGACGTGATGTGCAACCTAGGAAATGCCGCAACGCCTTGCTTCAATATATCCATCCAAAAACTCTCCGCCATATGTGCAATATTATAACAGTAAAAGATGCAGGGTTGTCTAGAAGAAGGCGCGCACAATGCGCATAGCCCAGTGGCCCTTCTGGGCGGCAGGGTCTTCGAATTCTGAAGGCTCCAGTGGGCGAGCACCAGACACCAAGTCGATCTCGGCAAGAGGTACCCACATCCTCCAGTCGCGGGACCAGATCTTCCAGCCCAGGTAGAGGGCAAGCACAACGAATGCGGCCAGGTATTGTTGTAGGAAAACAAGGATGTCGGGCTGGGCGTTGGGAGACGGGTAGAGAGCGTTGTAGAAGGTGGCGATGAGGCAGATCCAGACGAGGCCGAAACCGATCCAGCTACCCCAGACACCCAATGGGGCCTGGTAAGGAATCTCACGGAAATCACGTCCCTGGGACTTCCAAGCCATGCGGAATCGGATGTGGGCCAAGCAGCAAGATCCCCAAATGAAGAAGAAAGATAGACCAGAAAGAGCGAGCAGCCACGAGAAAGCGTCGCCACCACCGGGGGCGTCAACGATGTAACCCAAAAGGCCGAAAGCGAGCTGGATGCAGATAGACCAGATGGGACGGCCAGCCTTGTCGACGTAGGCGAGGAACTTGGGGCCCATACCGCGGGAAGCCAGAGCCTGCATAGTGCGGGTAGAGCCGAAAGCGGACGAGTTGGCGACACTGATGACGGAGATGGTGATGACGGCGTTAAAGATCGAGGGGAGCACATCGATACCAGCGTCCTGGATAGCCAAAACGAAAGGCGAGAATCGAGAGTTGGAGCCGTGGGCGAGCGCGAGACGCGGGTCGGTGGACGGGAAAATCAAGCCCAGGATGAACAGGTTGACGACGTAGAAGAAGAGAATTCGGAAGAAGACCTGCTTGGCAGCAAGGGGAATGGCCTTCCTGGGGTTGGCCGACTCAGCAGCGGCCAGACCAACCAACTCAGTTCCACCGAAAGCGAAAGCAGCAACGACGAAAACACCGGCGAAACCGTTGAATCCGTTTTGGAATGCACCTGGCTCGTACCAGTACTTGGCACCGAGGTAGCCCTGGTTTCCAACGCCACCGACGTTGATGACGATACCGAGGATGATGAAGCCAACACATGCTGCAATCTTGATGATACTAAGAGCGAATTCGACTGGGCACTTGTTAGTGATCCATTACCAATAGCATCGAATGGTCATAGCATACCTTCACCAAAACCCTTAACACCAAAGAATTGAATCAAGACCAGAATGACCAAGAAAACAGTGACCCATATGGCAGAGTCGATGTCATCTCTCCAAAATCGAATTGTACCACTGGCAGCGATGAGTTCGAAAGGTAGAATTGTAAGCCAGCCAATAGCGTATTCCCAACCAATGGCAAAACCCCTGATAACATAGAGTTAGCAAGTTGACGGCTATTGAGATGAGATGGTGAGATATTAGACGCACCATGAGGGGTCGATGAAGCGAACGACGTAAGTGTAGAAGGCACCGTTGACAGGGTACATGACAGCCATTTCTCCCAGGGCCTGCATGGTGAATAGCAACATGACACCGATGACGAGATAACCGATGATCAACGAGGCGGGACCGCCGTTGTGGAGAGCATTTCCAGAACCGATGAAGAGACCAGCACCGATGGCACCACCTATTGCCGGGCGTTAGTCAAAGCCATGAGACGAGCCGAACAGTGTCTATATCTTACCAATAGCAATCATCTGCATATGGCGACCCTTGAGGTCGGTCTTGAGGGCGCCCCCGCTCTGGTTGACCACGCCGACTTCCTCATCGGTGGCGCTGCCGGCATATTGGTCCCGGACGACGCCAACGTCCTTCTCTTTAGTGTCGTAGTCCGACATGTTGGGGAACTAGCAAGCGTCCTCGCTATGCAGTCAGGGGAGAGAATCCAAAGGACTCGAGCGAGTGGAATGTCCGGAGGGGAGTGGTGAGAGGTGATGAGGCAATCCGAGATGACATTCGACAGACGGAGAGAATGGCCAGAAATATATACTCATCGTGCATAACGACGTGGGGAGGGATCTACACAACTGATAGCGAGTACCAGATATCTCGCCTCCCAGCAGTAACCCTCATCTGGATGTAGCGTCCAAGTCCTCATGCTGCAAGATGAAGCCAACAACAGGTCTTTTCCTGGGTTGGCTGCACAGAAAACCCCCTACTCTCTACCTACTCACCCATGGGAGCTGCCATCTGAGGTACGCACATCTACTTACTCGAACGGCTGCCGAGTCTTATCTTGCACTATACTAGCGCAGCGAAGGGGAGGCGATATCTCGAGGCGTCTAGCGGCTAGCTTACTTGTAAGTAGCTCATATGGGTATTTAGGGCCAAAGGAGAAATGCCTCTAATAGCGAGTAGGTGGTGTTCGAGACAACAGTGGGGTCTGAAGCTAAGAGTAGTGCCTATCTTTCTAGGTCGTGTACGATGCTCACGCGACAAATACTATTCGTACACGCACTCTATTCTCGTCGTCTGCTACGCGTGGTTCACTAGCGAAACCTCAAGTCGCCCATGATGTTGTCTCTCGTCGCAGGCCACCAGGCCGACCATGAGGCAGCGAGGGTGGAAGAACAACCCGCGATAGGTGACCGGTCCCAGCCGTCTGACCAAAGCTCCGTAGAGACAAGCCGAGATAGAGAGAGAGAGGTCTACCCGTACCGGTCCACCTATTACTGTCAGCATTTACACATGTGTTGGATGGAATCATCGAAATGGATCGTAGAGATAGCCAACCGTCCCCAGTGCCCCAGAAGTCCCCATCCAGTCCGAATCCCTGCACTGGGAGATGTGCAGGCATGATGCAGGCATGATGCAGGTAGGAAGTGTGTGCTGTAGCTGAAACGACCATGGCCAATCACGCGTTCCTCGCGCGTCGCCCCCGGCTGCAGAGACCCCTGGACTAGAGATTGGCTCGATTGGCAGGGCAAGGAGCGTCCGAATGGGCGACAAGCGCAGGTCGTGGGAGCAGGATTAGGAGGGTTGTGAGAGGCTCGAGAGGGTGGGAGGAGGGTCTGGGACGGGGAGAACACCCTGATCTAGCTGATCTAGAACATGGTAGGACGACGGCGAGGATGGCACTGACGGAGCAGAGCAGGCCACTGACTGGCCCCTGTCAAGGCCCCGGGCGAGCCAGGCCCCGGGCTCTGTCCAATCTGTCCTAGCGGGCCTAGGTACGGCCCTAGCAGACCCATCGCGTTGGTACGGGCATCCCTGACCCACCCCCAGCGGTCTAGTGTTATCGGGCCAAGCAATGAAGTACCTAGGTACCGGGCTTCCAGACATGACTAGCACGGCAGGCTTGGCATGCAGAGCCCTGGATAGGTGGTTTCCTACACCGCAGCAAGCCACGAACGGGATCGACGATAAGACGAAAGATAGGGAGGGGGCTTGCTTCCATGCATATGCGTCGATTCTCTAGAAGCTTTTCCCCTTCCCCAGGCCTTCCTTGTTTAGGCAGGTGCGACACGGCGACATGCAGCACTGCATGGGCCTCGTCGACACCCGTCTCTCCGAGCTTGGCTTGATCAAGCCTTGACTGCATTCAGCCTTGATGCTTCAACAACGGGCATCGCGTCATGTACTCGTACGGGTACGAGTTCTTAGCCATCTTGCGCGCACGCGCTGCGACGGCCCCCCCGGCCATCAGCCGCAGTATTCCATCTACGAGTACTCGTCACTCGTACATCGAAGTAGTGACTGACAGGCGACCCTCCTGACAGACAGTCCCGCAGCTCGAGCCTCACCCGCTCCGCCTACGCCTACGCCTCCGAGTACTCCGTGCGATGAGGCACCATGACTCGTCCGCACCTGCTCGCCTGTCTCATCTGGGCTCGTCTCGGCCAGTCTACTTCCATTCGTGGTAATCCCATGCGGGCTACGGGCTACTTGGAACGGCTCCGAGCTATGAGTACAGCTAGACAACCCCGCGAAAAGAGACGGCAGCAGGGCTAGGAGAGATGCACATTTTACCTTGATTTGGCCAACCCAATTAGATCCCTCCGCCCCAGAGGATCTTTGTCGGCCATCTCGCCATCCTGGCCGCCTGGCGAGCCTGGCAATTCCAGTACTATGCACTAGCATCCGTCGTGGCTTTCTCTAGCAGCTAATGCAAGCCCGGATGCCTGGCACGCGATAGGGCCTATCAACTTACAGTAGGAACATGTCGACGAATGCTTCTGGAAGCTTTGTGCGACGGGCTCCGGTTACCTTACCCAGTCGAGGGGCGCGCGACTTGGCGCATGCTTGACGACCTTGATCCTATGTGTCGAGGGTGGAATCATCTACGAGTACAGTACTCGAGCTGTCTTGTCTTATCTCGTGCAGGGAAACGGCGCGCATGGTGCAGACATTGCTCGTTAGTCGAGGTGTCGTCACTTGCCACCTAGCCACCCCAGCGTCATAAGATCGCTAGAATAATCGGGGAAATGCTATACAGAATCTGGGGATTGCTGGGGAAATCGAACCGTCGGTTTACAGCTTCATCTTGAAGCAATCTTTTACGTTACACAAACTCCTTTCTGAGCAGAACGTGCGTGTTCTGTGGGCGGGCGATGCAAGCTAAGGTCACCTAGTCGAAAGATCCCCATGGTGAGGCCCAGATCTGCCCATCATATCATCACGGCGCAGTTGCGACTCTTAGTCTGCCTATACGATGGCTTCGGTGAGCCTCCCGCTTACATAACAGTACCTTAGAGCCTGTCCTTTCGCATGTACTTTCCTTACAGAGTAAGTGATTTGCCCTTAGCTCCCGATCTACTGTCAGGTTCCAAGCCCGCTAGCCAACTAGAGAACCGGCCGAGAACCACCAGCGTCACTCCATACTGCACGTTTTCAGGTGCGTCTGTGAGCTGTCCAGGAAGACCCATGCCATCTACCGACAGGAACGAGCTCAAATCAGTCTTCGATCACGCTACACGATAGTGGCAAACGCACCCAGGCTCGCCAGGCTTGGTTGGTGAGCGCAGCGGCATCTTTGCAGCACCCACCTTGTGGGCTGAAACACACAATAGCCACAGGATCAACGCCATACGAGTACACATACCACACACTGGTATGAGATGTGTATGCCTAAGTGCAGTTGTCTGGCTACTAGCTCTGACAAGCTTCGCATTATGCGTCTGGTTGTGATGGCTGGTGACATGTTGTCAAGTTTTGGCGTTTAGCAGATTAATCAAACTTCCGGTTCACATGCTTGGCCATTCAAGACCAAGCCGGTAGCTCCCGAGATTTGGGGTTCCCAACGGTCCTGGCCCGCCAATTACAATTACCTTCACGATATCAGAATGGCGAGCTTCACTATTTACAGACTGAATTTCGATAGTCTATCATTTTCATCTCAGTCATATTACATTATCTTGTCACCGCAGCGAGGCCCTGTTCTCCAACAACGAATTACTTCTACCACTTGATTCGCTAGGTCCAGACGCAACACTCTGTTCCGCCCTACTTGGCAGGTGACTGCTCGACTATCATGTGTAAAAGACCAACTGAAGGGCCACTGGTAACTCGACGCTAATCTCATTATGCACAACTTTGGGTAGAAATCTACAGTCCCCATCTTTCTCCACGTTACTATGGCTGGAATTGTGATAGCGTATGCCAGGCACCGAGCTTCTGACCGAGCCTCGAAGAACTTGGTTATAACCCTAAACTAAGACTAAGGCGTACGGTCACGGTTTGGCCAAGTTTTTCTTGACACCTACATGCGCGTGCTCAACGGGTCGACTGCAAATACCACCACCGGCGTATCTAGGCGATCAGCATCGGTGCATGAGAAATTTCATATCCAGACAGGCGGGCTGCGCGCTCGCTGTGCGAATGAAGCAACCAACTAGTCCGGAATCACCTTCGTGCAGGCATATGATGGTTGGATGCTGCAGGAATTACTGGCACAGGTTGATGATCGAGTATGTCATCTACCTAGTTTGACTACAATTATGTAAAACAAAGATCACATATTTTACTTATACATTAACCTACTGGGCTGCGCCTCCCGGGTTACTTCTCTTAGATGTCGTTCATACCTATCGTAGTATTCGCTTCGGAAGTGCCTGTCTCGAACAATGGGGCTTTGTACGTAACAGAAGGATTGTACTCACCGCTTTGTCACCCAGATTCTCAGTGGTTTGTTCAAAAGCAGCATCGTATCAACTGATTATCGTGGGTACGTGCCAAACGCAGCTCGGCAGGCTGCAAGGTGTTTGCGGGTTTCCATATATTATCATCCTTAATTATATGAATGTCAATCAGTCAGTGATTACATATGTAAATCAATCACCAATACATCTAATCAGATAGGCGAGATTCAAAACAGCCCGAAGGCCCCTCCAAGGCTCCAGCCAGGCTTCCCGGCAATTTCCCTAATCTTCTCTCAGACCTACATATCGGAGTATTTCGGGCACGGACTAGGTTTGGCCAGTTGTAGCAAGGTCTTGGAAGCATGTTCACACTAACAGGAAAGTTCTAAAGTGGCCGAGGGGAGAGGGAGGGGGACATGCAGGAAGGTCTTAATCATTTCCCGGTTTAGGTGGGGATTATTAATAGCCCTGTAGCCTGGTTCTTGCTCTACCACATTGAAATGCACAATATTAAGAGTATAGGAGGTCGTAGCGGGGGCTTGACTGTGTAAGGAGATTGAATGACTGACCGACAGCGACGTAGCAACGGCTGGGGTAAGGAGCTAAGAGGTATCAGGTGTGCGGGTTCAACAGCTTGCTTAGGAGCCCATGGCTGGCCCCAATCTTGAAAGGGAAGATGCCGGGCATCCGAAAATTAATTATCGTGGTTTGCTATAACTGAAACATATTCTCAGTTCCTCCGCATCGACCTAAGCATGGCAGGTTAGGGCACGAAAGAGGCTGGTTGTTCAGCACTCGCCGAGCTTGGTAAGGCAAGGCAGGGTCGTAGTGGGCGCATCGGAATCATCTGTGCGCCGTCCCATCCACCACGATGTGATGTACTATATCTTATCTTTGCATCTTGGTAGCTAGGATCCTACGGTGAGTCCCTCGTCGCAGGGATGGGAGACTGCAGCCCAAGGTACAGGAATACTTCACGAACAGGAGACCAGGACTGTTGGATGACTTACACGGGACAATGCAAAATCCAATAATAATGTTTGGTACATGCAGTTTGACACGATCTGGTCCTCAGCAACATTGCTGTTATAGAGCGTATACGCAACCAGTCAAGTATTATTTGCAATTTACCATAATGTAAACACTCACCCAGGGTGTTCATTGCCACGAGACATGCCCTAGTTCTACTCTTGAGTCAAGAGTCTCGACTGCATGACTCCACTGATACCACAACAGATCGTAGGGCATGGGCATGCACCGAGCTTAAAGAATAGTTAAAATCAATAACCACTCATCAGAGGTGAAACGTATCGCCATGATACTTATGGAGGGGCAATGTGTGGCAAATGTGACGTACTTCCACCCGGAGTATGCAGAACGCTTGCTAGTCTTTTCACTTCTGTCCGAGAGTCGCAACTCACAAACGAGACACTTGAAAGTATGCGACACCGTTCATATAGGTCATGAATTCGGCGTTACGTTTAATGATATGGTATGGCGAGCGTCGCATATCATAGATGGTGATACTAAAACAAGAGTTTATGGTGTCAGGGTCAAAAGATGCACATCGGCAGTCCTCGAACTTCATACCACTTTACAGTGATAAGTGAAGAATGTATCGCATTTATTTGCTTCATGTTGGGTATTACTATTGACTGCTATTGATCATTGATGCGTCGAAGAATCCGCGTGCATCTGACCAATAAAACGTCATCTGTAATTGTCTGATAAAGCTCTGTTAACTTGTGTGCTCTGTAAAATCTGCGCATGATGACCGATCATTTCGTACACATAAAATCGTAAATCACTTTTCCTTATCCCCCATAATTGCATGCTCGACGGTACCGAAAATATTCCCGAATTTACCAGCAGATTGTGTCAGCCACCATACAGCATGTTGGCCTGTTCCTTGTGATAGAAATATAGCAACTCTTATACCACCTCTCACGGCTATGCTGATCATTTTGTGCTCGGTCTTCTGAAGAAATCATTGACATGCGCAACTCGTCTCACCATACTCAGACCATAGATAGTCTGATAACCCCGCGTTCACCGTGCTGGTCGTATCTCCTTTCGTAGCGAAATAAAACCAGCGAAGGAGGCTTTGGAGATAATACATCGACTTGACAATGTATCAAAAGTCAAGACACTCATTTGAAAACCTCATCGACCTCACTCAATATGTCGAATACCGCTGCTCTAACGAGTGTTGACTTCTCGGAGCATTTGACATCGAGAATGATATTACGGTAATCGTCAACCATACCATCTAGCATGACCTCGGTGTGAAGTTTCAAGTCTTCATGGATGTCTCTTGGCATCTTCGAGAGCTTAACCTTGGCTGGCTTGTAACAGCTCATCAGCATGGCTCGACTATTCTCTCCAATCTCGGCATTCATCTCAAGCTTGATACGAGCAAATACGCCGCGACCTATAATATAATTATTAGAAGAATGTTTCGCATATTTAGAATGAATGGTATTGGTACCTTTGTCCTGTCCGCACTCCTCGTATTTTGGTCTCAGATATTCCTGAATCGCACTGGAAAAGTTTCTGTTCGCGCTCCGCTGCGTCTTTGCAATATCAGATACAAGCGAGGTGATTTTAGTGCCAAAACCGCTGCTGCGTGCTATATCTAGGTCATGAAGCATGTTCATGATGTCGTGAAATGCAGCTCTCTCTTGGAGCCTGGACATAATGATGCCTTGGATGTTTTCTTGGTGCTCTTGGCAAGCCTTAGCATGAATCTCTAGAGCATCCGGAATCTTCTTGGTAAATATTGTTTCCCAGGCGTTACTGATACGTAGAAGGAACGGGGCGACCAAATCTGGAGGCAATTAGTCTACCTTGCAAAACAAAAAGAAGTCTGGGCTACCAACCTTGGTTGAAGTCTTGAGGTCCTGCTTTAGGTGTGAACACTCCGCTGCCACGAGTTAGCATTTGGCGAGAATTCACATGACACGGGGACTTACTGGCGACGAAGGGTTGCTCTGTAGCTCCCGCAAGGTAAGCCCCCATCACCCCGCTTGTTAGTTGGCCATTTGTGAGCAATAGCTGAAGCACAGCCAGCAGCATGAATTGCTGCCCCCTGGAAACACTTGAAGATTGCATTCATGTCGTTGGTCAACTGGTGATTAAGGCCTTCGTTGGCAATCGTAAGGCGCTGCTTCTCTGTTAGTTTGGCTTCTATCTTCTTGGGGAAACAGCATAATACCATACCTTTCGGAGCTGCTCGACTTGTATATTTACCCATTTCATCTCAGCTTTCTTGTCCTCATCACTGAGGTAGAATTCGGTACTCTTCTTGGAGGACCAGAGATAGAGTGAGCCGAGGGTCTGAGAAAGGTCATTCAGGAAGGACTTGGCGTTGCGAAATCTTATTGCCTCAGTCAACCTTCTGACGTGGATTCTGAGCTGTGGAATATCTGTATCATCAACGTCGTTGAAACCGTCCGCTACCTCCTTACTGCATAGTTTCTGGTAGGCTCGACTACTGACACAGAAGACAGGCAATGCGGTCGCGACTTGTTCGTAATCGCGGAGTCCTTCCACCCTGTCCGAGTTCTCGTTGGTATTGTCGGCTTCGTGTTGGTCAAGTCTATCACTGTTAGACATGAAGAAGAAGCCCCCTCCTTCTCTTCCCCGGGAAAAAAAGGAAACAAGTACATGTTGGCTGAATGACTTACTCTTTCAGACCGAGAGAAAATTGCTCGCGAATCGCTCGCTTGGAGCATTCATTTCGTCTGGCAATACACCCAACATGAAGCCTCTCCTTGAGTGTCTCAACTTCCTCTTCGAGGTCATACAGTCGGGTCTGTTCATCGTCTATCTTGTCCCCGAGAGTTATCTTCTCGTTGGCCGCCGCACTTTTCTTAGACCTGAGATAGTCAGTCATCCGCTGGATGTCCTGCTGTGTCAAGTGATGATCAGCGGGAAAATCGGGCATGTCTTTCTCTAGGTCGCGCCAATGGTCTTCAGCAGAAACCCATTCAGCATCCTCCTGTCCTTCATCTGCACTGTTTTTTAGCTTGCGTCGTCTGCTAGCTCTTGGGAGATGAGCTCCCATCTTTCGCTTTGTGGGTGTTACTTTCGGCGGGGTGACTGTTTTCCCCCTCAATTGTTGAGTCCTGCATCTATCATAACGATCAATGTGGGAATCCACCTCGTCGACATATTTTTGGATCGCATTCCATCGCCCGGAAATCTTTTCAAGCTCTGAAGATGACCTCAATGCATGAAGCCTGCGTATGGCATTGTTCAGTTTACTGGCGTCCTCAGCCAGACCCAATGCATCTGCTGCCTCATCGACGTTGATGTCATCTGTCTTTGAGCAGACAAATGTTACGTTCGAATAGTTCCCATCCAACTTCAGTTGCTGCTTAAATCTCGTTCCGAGAAGTCTTTGAGCGGCCAGGTCATCGACAGCTCTGGTAGCCATGGAGACAACGAATAAAGCGTCGCATTTCTCGATATACTTCCCAGCAACAGACGCTCGTGCTGCATTAGAGTCTTGTCCGCCAGGCTGAAGAGAATTGACAAGGACATCAGCAACCATACTTGCACGATATTGCGGTGGACAAGGGTATGGATAAGGTAAATCAACGGTGTTTCAGGATAATAACAGCAAAGATTTCGAGATGAACTTACAAGGTCGACAATGACAGCACCAGTCGTGAGAACATCAGCTTTACTGCGGATGCGAACAACTTTGATCAGAGGCCATAGATCCATGTCATATGTCGTTTCTTCCTCACCACTGTCGTCCTCGTCGCTGTGGTTCGCATGGCTATCATCACCTTCGTTGCCACCCTCTTCTTCTTCTTCGCCGTTCTCTTCTACGTCACCATCTTCTCCATCGATTCTTTCACTGGCGGACTGAGCGAAACTCATCTTCTTTCTGCTTTCTATATAAAGCTTCAGGGCCTTGTGTAGCTTGTTAGCCGTGGGTTTCTGTATGGTCATTGTCGTACCGAGCAATGGTTCCACAGCGTAATGAGCAGCGAGCTCTTCCACGCTCGTGTCTTCTAGGTCATCATGAGTGAGATTGGGATAGACGGCTTGGATCTTGGCCCATGCGATCGCGACTTCTGGTTCTTGAAGCTTGGTTTCAAGGGACTTGTCCTCAGACGATTGATCAAGATCACTAAATATATACTGCAGCTCACGGAGCCAGTCGTCCTCGGAAATGAACTCGACTTCAGCAACATATTTATGATCGGGATTTTCCGATGAGTTCCACGATAATTCGGTGACCACAGACGTACAAGCCCGAAAGCAGTTAGTCGGTACCTTGAAAGAATGGGAGTCAGCTTCGCTCATAAGGTGAAAGGAGAGCACACGAGGATCGACTTTGCAAGCACGCGAATGGATTCCCTCAACTCACTAGCTTCTTTTCGCCTAATAGAGCGTTGATAAGAGAGCTTTTGCCGTGTCCGGTAGCACCGACAACGCCAATGGTAGTTGCGGGAATCTCCGTTCTCTCTTGAAGATTTTGGATCGACAACAAACGTGCGTTGTCAGCAGAATCTGTATCCGACTTCAAGACTTGCATCAACTTCCCCAGGAAGTGCGCACTAGTAGCTTGATAACGGCCGAGCACATCTACTTCAGTGGATTTCATTGCCAGTTGCAGGCGTGAAAACACACTACCTGAGTCGGTGGCCTGGCCAGGCTGATGAAGATCATGCTGATACCCCGAAGCTTCACCACGACTTAAGCCGAGTTGGTTCTCCTCCTGACTGTGTCCTGTTTGGCGTCTATCTCTGCGTTCTCTGAAACGACCCTGGAAAGATCCAACAAGTCCATTATCTGACTTGGTGCTCAGAGTACCGTTGCGCGCACCCATGGGCGGGCACGTGCCGGACCTGTTCAGATTGGCTCTCCACATGTTGGCTGTGTTGCGGATGAAATGCTAAAGAATGAGGCACATCCCTAGGCGCAAACAGGTTCAGATGAAATAGTGAATGTGTAATGGATAGTGATCAATGCGAGCACCAGTTGCGTAGGTCAGCGAGTCTCACGTCTTGCCTTCGCTCAATTGTTCGCGCGGGGCTGTTGGACAATTTCTTGCTGGGCTTTTGGGTCAGGTGCAAGAACTTGCACTATTGTTCGTTATGCTCAGCACCTCAAGCGTAGGCCAAGACCTCAGCTCAATAGTACCTAGTACCAGTCAGGATATTGTGTCATACCTTCATGCGAAAGATATGACAGGGTAGGTACTGCAAACTACCAGACGCAATGTCGATAATTGAGCAGGTAGTTGCTAAAGTGAGATGAAGGATGGGATCCAAGGCTGCATCTTAGCAGCCGCGATGTTGAAGTGGAAGAATATGAGTGGAAGAGGAGAATGCTGAATCAGTATAGAAGCTATTGGGAGGTCTCAAGTTCTTGCCAAACTTGGGTGGTAAGCTTAAATGTATTAGTGAGATAGATGGCTGGTTAAAGCTAGGAATTTTCCGAGGATCGAAGAACAATGAAGAAGGAGGAAAGTGGTTCAGGAGGACCGTTGGCAAAGAAGAGTGTGTATGCTAATATCAGAGAGGTAAGGAAGCAGGAATGTGTGATTTTTCGCAGAATGAACTCCTAGATATTACACGCCAATATGAACCAACCGTGTAGTGAGGAAGTTTGGCAACACGTCCTCACCAATGGTACTAGGCAGCTTTCATTTGAGAAAAAGCTAGGTGTTGAAGGGAATAGCGTACTTGAAATGTAATGCAAATTAATCAAGTAATTGCTACTCATGAGTACTTCTCTTCTTCCGTGTTGGTCGACGATGAGATGTAAGTTGAGCACTTTGGTAGCCTGAGGCAGCTACGGTTGATGCCTCAGTTATCCCTGTCAGTATGAGCTACCCTGTAAGGTGTACTTACCATCTTAGGTAAGGCAACTACTCGCAAGGTATCTACCTAGAGCTTGTATCCATTGATGCCCCACATCTAGCGTCACCGCCTACATAGTACCAAACACAGACAAGACCTTTGAAGGCAGGGGCAGGAGGTAGGTACCTACAGCTAAGCTAGAGTAGGTACATTATTAGGTACCTACTTAGTACCTACCTTCTAGGAGGTATCTGGCGATACATCTTGCTGCTTTATTCTTGGAATCAGTTACTAGGTACCATCGCATTGCAACTTTGCCACCACAACATGAGCTTCTAGCCTTACACAGAAAACAGAGGAGCGCATCAACATGTCCACAGTCACAACAACCGCGCTGCAAAGCGCCCATCCCCCCACGATACCTCTCCCTTTCAACGCCAACCAGCCGACCACCATCCGCCTGTACCCGCTATCGAACTACACATTTGGCGTCAAGGAGACACAGCCAGAGGAGGACCCGTCCGTCATCGCGCGACTGAAGCGCCTCGAGGAGCACTACTCGGCCCATGGCATGCGCCGCACATGCGAGGGCATCCTCGTCTGCCACGAGCACAACCACCCGCACATATTGATGCTGCAGATCGCCAACGCCTTCTTCAAGCTACCTGGCGACTACCTGCGGCCTGAGGACGACGAGGTCGAGGGCTTCAAGACGCGCCTGGACGAGCGCCTGGCCCCCGTCGGCCGCCTCGGCGAGGGCGAGGAGGCCGCCAACTGGCAGATCGGCGACTGTCTGGCCCAGTGGTGGCGGCCCAACTTCGAGACGTTCATGTACCCCTTCATCCCAGCCCACATCACGCGGCCCAAGGAATGCAAGAAGCTCTACTTTATCCAGCTTCCGGAGAGCAGTACGTAAACCGGCATTGTTGCCGCCTCATGTTATCAGTGTGAATGTGCACGACTAATGCTCAGCTATTTACTACAGAAATCCTCAGCGTCCCCAAGAACATGAAGCTGCTGGCTGTGCCTCTCTTCGAACTCTACGATAACACAGCTCGCTACGGTCCCCAGCTCTCAGCAATCCCACACCTGCTAAGTCGGTATAACTTCGAGTTCGTGAATGAGGCTGGAGAGGTGGTCGCTGCGACTCCGGGAATTGGCCCTGACGGGTATGTACCCAAGACAAAGGTGCTTTCCGGTGGAGACGAGGACATGAAGGATGTGAAGGCGGAGAATGGCGCGAGCTGAGCCATTGTTATATGGGGCATTGATCGTACGTTGGGGACAAGGTTATCTGTAATACCACGGCGTAAGGCGTCATCAAGAATTTGGCGCAGACAGCAAACAGGATGCTGGCCCATTCACGCCAGCTTTATAGACATGCAATTGAACTTGAGACTGTGTATATTTCAGGAACGGGTGTGGGTATACGGATCATTTCCCCTCTCCTCTTACACACACGGCTCAGGCCTTCTCTCCTTGAATCGTCGCCATCACCCGGCGTCTCGAGGGGTCAGTTCGGAACTCGAGATACCAAATGCCCTGCCACGTTCCGGTTGCCTGCTAGAGTCAACAACCACAGGTATGCAAGATGCTGTTTCTTACGGGGAGACCTACCAGTTTTCCGTCCTTGATGGGGATAGTAACACTGGCGCCGATCAATGCGCTCTTGACGTGAGCCTGTGTGCAGAGCATGTCAACTTGAGAAGAATTCTCATGCTATCTTCACTCCTCTCCACCGAACTGGTCGAGACGTACCGGCATGTCATCGGGTCCCTCGGCGCTATGTCTGTACAGCTCTTGGCCCTTGGGACCAGCCTCAGGCACTATCCTATCCAGTGCGTCGCTCATGTCGGCGCGCACGTCTTCGTCCCAGTTCTCGTTGAGACTGAGCGCGGCGCTCGTGTGCTGGATGAACAGGTTGAGCAGGCCGACCTTGTACTGTCTGATCTCAGGCAGGGCCTCCAGGACCTCGGAGGTGACGAGGTAGGAGCCGCGCGACTTCGGCGGGAGCGAGAACTGCTTCTGGAACCACATGGTCACGGGCGCTGGTGTGCAAGGTGAAATTACGTCACGTTTGTGCACTGCTGCTCCGGGGGCTGAGCTGAAGGGATTGAGATAGGCGAGTGGGAGGGCCCAGAGATAATGGAACAGTCCTGGAAACAAGGAGACGAGAAGCAGGAAGAAGAGCGCGAGTGTGAGGAGATTCTGAGAAGAGGTCGAGGTGGATGACGGCATTTGCGATGCTGGCTTGGTTGCGGGTCAAGTTTGGTTGGTGTTTTTTGGTGGGGTTCCTTGCATGTTTGGGGGCAATTCGAGCACTTACTTGACTTGAGGTGCTGTCGTCGCAGCAAGCTCTAATCTACCAAAGGTATCTTGTTCCACCCATTGGACTTTGCGATATTTTGTTTTGTTTGAGCTCCGCAGTAGGTACCTACATAGAGTACAGTACATGCAATGTACACATCTCCCCTATCCTACTACTAGTATTAGGTAGGTACCTCTACCTACCTACGTCGTACCTAGGTACTATGTATGTGCTTGTTGATTTTCATCTCATATGGCCGTTCGACGAAGACTGAGGTTCTAGCCACATTCACTGTTTGTTATGTCAAGCAGCCCAGGACACAGCAGGTGATTCTTACAGATAGGTAATTGGAGTGCTTGCTTGAAACGACGACTCTATCTCGTCTTGTAGTGGATTGATATGTACAACAACTGGCCTTGCTCACGTGCAATTCGTCCAGTCCAGATAATCCAGGTACATTGCTGCGCTGTGCAGTGCGCCCAGCAGTTCCTCAAACAGTAGCATTGGTCTAGGCGAGCGGATATGACGTCTGGGGGAGGGATTCGAGATGCTTTCGGTTGTGCTCGTTGGCCTGGGATATGTCCTGTCAGCTCCGTCTATCCAACATACGGCTCCTCTCCCCTTTCATCGGCTGTACGCCCCAGGTTCTCCTGGTGTCGACCGCCTGGGCACTTACATATGGAAGTCCGCAGTAGTTGCAGGTGGCTATCTCTGCCTTGTCCGTGTTGATGAAGATCTTGGGGTGTCCAGCAGGCCCGCCGCCTCCGTCACACGCCACCACGCGCTCGTGGGTCCAGCGGACGGGTTGCCTGTGGATGAGCTCGATGGCGGCCTGGGAAGCGGGCTTTGGGCCAGTTAACCACCGGCCAATTGGCTCCTATCGCGGTGCGTATCTCACCTGGAGGTCGAAATCGGTTTGCTCGAACCGGGGGCCGGCCATGGCGGTGGCGCGGGGCCGCTGGCTCCTCGACCAGATCTCGGTACGGTTGGGCGCCTGCTTGAGGCCGCGCTCACTGTTCTCGGCGAGCCCCAGGCTCTCTGCCTCGCCCGTCGTCTCGGGGGTAGTCTCACCCTTCACGCTGACCGGGTTCTGCTCACAGAGCCGGGCGGACACGGCGAAGGTGCGTCGGGCGGCGGCACATGATGTTGGCCTCGGAAGCCTGGCGGCGCTTCGGATCGGAATGCGCGATAGCATTGTCGTCGGGAGGTGCAGTCAACGGAGGGAATCGGAATGACCCTAATAGAGGTGATCTAGATAGATGTTGGACCACGATATCGGGGATGTTGAGCACCTTACTCGGCGATTGTAGCTTCGAGAGATGCGCCCGGGCTCGGGCCACACCGGGCATGCCTGCCACTGGGGAGACTGCGGCCGAGAAGGCCTAACCTTCCAAGGTTAGCTTGCAAGTATCTACTGTAGTCGGTAGGTAAGGCGACCTAGGCCAGCTCTGACTGGCCCAAGTAGAAAGTGTGGGTCTGCTGGTCGGGCTAGAAGGTATCACTGTGTCAGTAAGGTTAGGCTACGAGTACTTAAGGCATGTGCACCTTCCTCAGGGGCCAAGCCTGCCGAGCCTACCTACATGTAGGTACCCAAAGTATCTTAGGTCTGTGTCTATACCTTGGGTCCTTGGCTCCCTTGGTACAATATCTAGGTAGGTGGTGCGCGAAGGTACTTGTCGCAAAGTCTGATGTTGGGTCTCAACGAAGTATTGTTTACACAGGCTGATGGGATTTCTTGTTTTTGATTCTCACCTCCCTCATCACAGCTTCACATTTATAAATCTTCGACTCCCACAAGCCGCCCACAGGTTCTCTGAGTGAAACATTGCCGTGACTGAGGCGCCAATCCTCCAACCTTTGCCCTCTTTGGCAATTGGCCTCCTCACCTTGTATCTTGCGAAGTCGAGCTGCTGAGGCACCCTTGCGCATCATCCCTTACCTACCTCTACCTGGCTCTATTCGCCGCGCGATACTCGCAGCAGAGGTCGCCCAACATGGCGTCCCCGGGCACTCCCAAGACCATGTCTTCCAGACTACTGACTATGAAGTTCATGCAGAGAGCCGCTGCTTCGACACCCTCTTCCGCCCCGAGCACTCCCACTCCCCCGCCCAGTGATCAATCCAGCAAGCGTCGCAAGGTCTCCCACAACGACACGCCGTCAAAGAGCGTAGACTCGATTGTAAACCAAGCGGCTATCAGGAAGGCCATCGCCGACGAGGAGAAGAAAGTCGAGCGTGCTAAGCTCAAGCGTGCTGAGGAGTTGGGCGACGCCCACTGGGTGCTTGAGGTGCCTCCGCAGACCAGGATCCTTGCGCCGCGACCCCCCTTGAATGTTGTACAGGTTGGCTTTGCGCAGATCGACTCCTCTGCTGCGACCGGAGATGATTCCGATTCAGACGGTATCTCACATGACAGTGTACCAGCCCTCCGGCGATACAACATGGACAAGAAAATGGTGTGTCATACAACTTCATGGGCATGGTCGGACGGTGTTCTTGCCATTTGCCGTCTGCCACCTGTCCCTATCTTGGCTGACATTGATTCAGAAAACAAAACAATCTACGAAAAATGACAGTGACTCAGACTCCGATTCAGGCTCTGATTCCGATTCCGATTCCGACTCTGGCAATTCGTCGTCGCAAGAAACCTCCGGGCGACAGTCGTTCGGCTCCAATTCACAGCCCTCTTCTACGACGCAATCCCCCGCTCGGAAGGTGCCGAAGAGAAAGAAAAGCCTAGAGCAGCTCAAGGCCAAAGAATTCGCAGAGAAGCGACGGAAGAAGGAGATTAAGCTGAGTAAACAAATAGGTGCGATTTCGTCTATCTCGTCAGGAGGCGGACCCTCCCCGCGTCAGACCGTGAACTTCACTTGTTTCAAATGTGGACAGGCTGGCCACAAAGCCTTAGACTGCAAACAAAACGGAAACCGGCAGAAACGATAGACCGCTACTATGTATTGCTTGTGATGGCGGCACGTGTTGCATGAAAACGGTTCAGTCGGCTGCTGCTGTTCCTGTTGTTCGTCTTGGGCATGATAACTAGGCATATAATCTTCGCAGTCATATCCGGCTTCAGCAGTGAAATTTTGGCTGCCTCGCCGAGGAGCCGAGAATCGACTTGCGCATGATTCCGTACACCTTGGGGATGGACACGGGAACGCGTCCATTGGTTGGAAAGATGTAGTACGGTAGGAATGCAGTAATATAAAAATATGGCCCAGTCTTCTTGTGCAACATAACACCACTGCCGAGGTTGATGAATTGAGATTTCCCAATCGTTCCGCACCGGCTATCCATTACCACTAGGTAGTTCAACATGAACAGTGCTTACCAAAACACACCTGTGATCTCGATCGGCACGCCTAGATTTCAATCCATGTGCTCGTCCGTATCAGGCGGAGTTGGATGATTCGTTCACCAGTCTTGAGACTGCGGTAAGCATGGCACACTGTCGACCTGTCCCAACATGAGTCCGTCTCACGGGCGCGGTGACCACTTGACACGGCTTTTGATACTACTCGCCTCCTCGAAGCGTTGGAGTAGAACTTGCCATGGCTATTAAGGTATCACGACACGTTGACAGGCACTCCACTCCTCGGCCAATAGGCTTGGTACTCATTTCACTGGCGGAGGGATGTTGTTGCTTTTCCCAATCATCCGGCAGCGCAGTCTCGAGGCCAGACCCGTGGATATGTGATCTGCGGTTCTGGCAGCGGAGGCCAGGTTGACTGTTGGCTCAGAACCCCTGTACTCGCCTCTGAGCTACCCAGTCCAAGATCACGGCCTTGTTGGTTCTTTCGTTAGGTAGCGTCTTTGGCATAATCCTAACATCTTGCCCCCCCCTCGATTCACGAGACCGGAACGAAGCCCGAAGGGAGCCTGACGTGACGGTGTAGCTGTGACCATGGGCCGTTGGCACAGCATATACACCAAGACATGACGATCACATAAACTTCAACAAGACCCCATGTTTGTATGATTTCATGTTAAGACTTATCGAATCTGATGTTATGATACAATATCGCGGACATTGATGGGCGGCTGGCTACACAGTGGCATGGCTGCGGCGGCGGCCAATATTGAAAGCCACAATAACTAGCTCGGCGCAGAGGCGTGGGACATTGCATTGAGCCTACAGTAGATGATACCTACCTACTTAGTCAATAAAGCGCCGCGCGTCGTTCGTTGTAGTTGTTGGGTAGAAGCTCTGATAGCAGACGCTTGTTGGTGACCTCGAAATAGGTGTGTTGCACGCAGGCGAGTTCTTATCCCTGACCTTATTGCAGATGAGTCTGGTTCCAATGAAAAGTAAACAGGCGAAAAAGCTGCTGCAGGTCATTCGCATTTGCCTCTGCCTCTCCCCGCCCCTGGCCACCATCTGATGCTGAACATATCCATTCATATGCTGAACATGTATGCATGCGATGCTAACAAGGGACGCTCCGTTAAGGCGGGTTAGCCTGCTAGGAGGTAAGCAAGACGGCGATGCCTGGGCGAAGTCACGTTGGCCACGTGTTGGCCGACTATTACATGCCTCCGATCTGCAGATGTCCGTTGGGCTATATTAGGAAGAAACCTGAAGAGCTGCAAGTATTGTGTAGGTACGTATACTTACCTAGGTAGACTGGAGACTAACTGGGAGAGGAGGTCGAGTTACGGTCTTGTCTTTTATCACGGACTACCCACCCTCGATCTGCATAAATTCCCCGATATCCTTCAAGTTCTGGCCATGACTTGTGTCTACCGCCAAAGCGATTCATTGTTCTGCGGCCTGCACTTAGGTAGTGAGCAGATTTAGCACAAGGGAGCCGTAGCCAACAACGCCGGGCTTGGGTTCAGGACATAGGTCCTACCCCTGGCCACGCTCGCGGTTCGCTGAACGATTGTTCTCGTCGTTTTCCGGCACAGGTTTCACTTTGTGCTTTGCAGGATCCTGACATGCGAGGCTCCCTCGACACGTATTCAAACACCCACGACCAAAGAGTTACTTACGTATACACAATCGATCCTCAAGTTTTGGGTTTCACCCCCAGATTGGGTATCTACCTATCTTAGTCGATCATCGCCACATCCTTGTCCGCCCAGGCATACAGGCTCCTCGTCATCAATTGAACCCCAACGGCTGCCCTTCCGCAAGTCATTGGCATACATACATAAGGTACGAGGTAGTGTGAGTTGTGAGTTGTGTGTGGTGTGCCGGCAACGTGTCTGCCCGCCACTGCAAGATTTCTACTGTAGGTACCTACTTACATCTCCGCAATATACGCAAGGGGTCGGTGACACCCCAACCTCACATAAGAAAAGCAACAGGTGAACTCCAATTGACCGATCATCACCGTACCACTCACACTCACTCTTGGCTGACTCATCTCGGGAGTTCAATCAAGTACCTACTTTAGTACTTACGCACCAAACAACGTCTCACAGCCGGCGCGTCGGGCCCTGTCTTAGATATTTATATAACCTTGCAGCAGCACCTCCGCGATCGCGGCAACCTCGCATCTCGTCTGAGAAAACTCTGGAACCTGGTCGAGCATCCCTCGACTCACACTCTCGAGTAAGGCGACCCCGGCATCCCGGTAGTATAAAGGTCTTGGCCGCCCAGATCTCACAGGCCGAGGCTACCTAGGCAAGCCCGAAGTCGTTACTTATATCTATCTATCTACCTATCTACTACCTAGGCAGTATCTCCATAATACTACCTCGCACCCAGACATACAGTACAGCACATGGTGCTCGAGTCTGACGCCTCAGCCCGCAGCAGCAGACTCGCAGTGCTTTTTCTCGATTCGAACCGTGGGCTGCGCCTTTTTGGGGCAGAGCACCTGCAGTTCCCAGACTCGGCACGACGTCCCTTGCTGAACTACCCCCAAACCGGAGCGCCCTTCCCCATTATTAGATACGGAGGTCCGGAACTGGCTCGAGTTTTCTTCTTTCTCTCTGATCGATCTACATACTAGCAGTGTAGCAGGTCAGGGTCAGGGTCAGGGTAAGCTAAGCTGCACGCGACATTAAGGCTTTCTCTCTCTCTCTCTCTCTCTCTCCCCCGCCTCTGCAGTGCCGCTACCACGCTGTTCCCAACACGGAACGCCCCTCGCAATAATCTGCATACGATTATTGCGCTGGCCGGATCGGTGGAGAGCAAGCGAGGTGAAGCGTGACCTGCAAGACCTGCACTTGACAGAGCATCTGCGTCTCTCGGCACAGACTGCTCGGCATCCGATAAGCTTCAATTGGCGTCGTGCTCAGCGCGGGTCGGTGGCCGCCCCGTTGCCTGCCAGGACTGCTGCTGGTGCTGATCGTGTTGATCCTACTCCAGACTCGCCAGAGTCAATTCCAAGTCGCCGGAACCAACCTTAAGTCCCCCGGGAACTAGCGTCTCCCCACATCGTCGAGTCGGGTCGCTCTCCCTGGACGCAGCGGTGCGAAGGCGGTGCAAGGTGCAACCCTGACCGACAGACAGGCCTCGACAAGCAGCCCGTGGGCAGCAGTGACACTCTCGACACTCGACACTCAAGGTTGACACTGACAGAAAGACTACATACTACATAGTACAGGCCAGACAGGCCAGAGACAATCTTGCCGGTCCCGGATCCCGACCGCTCTGCAATCCCCGTACCCCGTCCACCTATTACCTACCTAGGTACCTATTCCTCGTCTCTACCTATACCTACCTACTATATTGTCTACTTACATACCTAGGTACACGTAGGTAGCCCTGCCGTTCACTACTAGTAGTAGTAGTAGTAGTAGTAGTAGTAGTATTGTGCGGTATTACTACATACATCATTGTATTGCTGTACGTGGGGTAACTAGTGCTCCCTCCGTCTCTCTATTCCTACCTACATAACATGTACGTCTTCCACGCCACCGTCTCCGTCTCTTCTTTCGTTGCCACCGCGGTGGTTTTTAATGACACCCTGTTCCTCGGCTCTCGCCTTGCGGCTACGTCCTCCTCTCTTGCTACCGTTGATTCTAACGACCAGGCCCTGCGTTTCTAGATCCGTGCTGCGTCCTGGCTACAGCCCATTCTCCAACATGAGTCCTAGCACCCCGCGTCAAGGCGAGGCGGCATCGCCTCCCATGCTGCAACGGGAGACTCACCTTAGACCTGTCGAGCGGGTGACCGATCAGCTCGAAATACCTTCGCTAGATGATCGACAGTACCGTGTCATCCGGCTCCCCAACGACCTCGAGGCGCTCCTGGTGCACGATCCCGAAACGGACAAGGCCAGTGCCGCGCTGGACGTCAATGTTGGAAACTTCAGTGACGAGGATGCGATGCCTGGCATGGCACACGCTGTTGAGCACGTACGTGGACTCCATCCCCCGGTGTTCGCAATGTACCGAGACTGACCAATTGGCATCTAGCTGTTGTTCATGGGGACCAAGAAATACCCCGAAGAGAACGCTTACAACGTCTATCTTTCATCCCACTCTGGCAGTTCTAATGCCTACACCGCCGCTACGTCTACCAACTACTACTTTGACATCTCGGCCAAGCCCAGTAATGGCGAAGAACCATCCGAGACCAATCTGTCGCCCTTGCATGGCGGGTTGGACCGGTTTGCGCAATTCTTCATTGAACCGCTCTTCCTTCCCTCGACATTAGATAGGGAGCTGCGCGCCGTCGATTCCGAAAACAAGAAGAACTTACAGAGTGATGTATGGCGCTTACACCAGCTGGAGAAATCGCAGTCGAACCCTAACCATCCGTACTGTCATTTTTCAACAGGCAATCTAGAGGTGCTCAAGACCAACCCAGAAGCCGAGAATATCGATGTGCGACAAAAATTCATCGACTTCCACGGGAAACACTACTCTGCCAACAGAATGAAGCTCTGTGTATTGGGAAGGGAACCACTGGACGTGTTAGAAACTTGGGTGGCCGAGCTCTTTTCAGCCGTGCAGAACAAAAACTTACCTCAAAACCGCTGGGAAGACGAGGTGCCGTACAATAAAGACAGCCTCGCCATGCAGTGTTTTGCAAAACCAGTCATGGACTCCAGAGACATGAATCTCTTCTTTCCATTTCTAGACGAGGAGAAACTCTACGAGAGTCAACCAAGCCGATATATAAGCCACCTGATAGGTCACGAAGGGCCCGGTAGCATCATGGCGTACCTCAAATCCAAAGGATGGGCAAACTCGTTGAGTGCTGGCGCATATAACGTATGTCCAGGCACTCCAGGGATTTTTGATTGCCAAATTCGCTTGACCAAGGAAGTAAGCTTGCTCCCAGCCCGAGGACACCATCGTGGTGCTAACCCTATGCGCAGGGACTTAATAACTACCAAGAGGTCGTAAAGGTTTTCTTCCAGTATGTCTCGTTACTTCGCCAAACACCTCCAGAGGAATGGATATTCAACGAGCAAAAGGAGATGGCCGATGTTGAGTTCAGATTCAAGCAAAAGACGCCTGCGAGCCGCTTCACCAGCAAGATCTCCTCGGTGATGCAAAGGCCCTTGCCGAGGGAGTGGCTTCTCAGCGGGCAGAGTCGTCTCAGGAAATTCGACCCCACAATGATTCAGAAGGGGATAAACACTTTACGCCCCGACAACTTGAGAATGACCATCGTATCTCGAGAATTTCCCGGCGATTGGGATAAGAAGGAGAAATGGTACGGCACAGAGTACAAAACGCAAAGCATACCTGATGAGTTCTTGGCCGAGCTGTCGAAGGCGTTGGAATCGCCACCCGGGAAGCAACTGTCCGCTCTACACCTACCGCACAAGAACCAGTTCATCCCGACCAAGCTTGAAGTCGAAAAAAAGGAAGTGGACAAGCCAGCCACAGCACCGCGAGTTATCCGGAATGATGAACTTGCGAGGACCTGGTGGAAGAAAGACGACACTTTCTGGGTTCCGAAGGCCAGCCTCATTATCAGCATGAAGAACCCCATCGTTTTCGCATCAGCCAAGAATTCCGTCAAAACAAAGCTCTTCACAGATCTGGTTAGGGACGCACTGGAAGAATACTCGTACGACGCAGATTTGGCGGGCCTGCAGTATAGCGTCTCGCTTGACTCTCGCGGTTTGTTCGTCGAGGTCTCGGGCTATAACGACAAATTGGCCGTCCTTCTTGAGCAGGTGCTCATAACAATGCGCGACCTCGTTGTCAAGGATGATCGGTTCGAGATTATCAAAGAAAGGCTCACGCGAGGATACAAGAACTGCGAGCTTCAGCAGCCATTCTCGCAGATAGGAGACTATGTGTCCTGGCTTACCTCGGAGCACGACCATGTTGTAGAACAGCTCTCTGCGGAGTTGCCTATGATCACCGCGGATGATGTTCGATCATTTCACCAACAAGTCATGTCGCAGCTTCATATCGAATCCTACGTTCACGGCAATCTATACAAGGAAGATTCATTGAAGTTGACGGATATGATCGAATCGATCCTGAAACCCCGTGTTTTGCCCAAGGAAGAATGGCCCATCATGCGCTCCCTCGTGCTGCCTCGCGGGTCGAACTATCTTTACCAGAAGACCCTTCGGGACCCGGCCAATGTAAACCATTGCCTCGAATACTACCTCCATATCGGGGACAAGGGCGACCGATCGATCCGAGCCAAGACACAATTGTTGGATCAGATCATCCATGAGCCTGCCTTCGATCAGTTGAGGACCAAGGAACAGCTCGGGTACATTGTCTTCAGTGGCCTCCGAGGCTCTGCGACTACGTACGGTTTCAGGTTCATTATTCAGAGCGAAAGAACTGCGGATTATCTTGAATCTCGCGTCGACTCATTCCTACAAGCCCAAACTACAGCTTTACGAGAAATGACGGACGCAAATTTTGAAAGTCACAAGCGAAGTGTGGTTGTCAAGCGCCTGGAAAAGCTGAAGAACTTGGACCAGGAGACAGGACGGCATTGGGCTCAGATAGCCAACGAATATTATGACTTCGAAGCCGGTAAGCTCTGACAGCTGCTCTCTCTCATTCTCACGTATGCGACGAAAGATGATGAGGCTAACCATGACCCCCTCCAGCCCAAGAAGACGCCGCACGCGTGAACAAGCTAACCAAAGCCGAATTGATCGATTTCTACGAAACCTTCATAGATCCGGCATCACCAGCCCGGGCCAAACTGATAGTACAGCTGATCGCCCAGGGCAGTAGCTCTACAACCGAGGAAGCCGGTGTCAAGAAAGAGGAAGAAACCGTCCCGATATCGAATGGGACCAAACCACTGTTGATTACGAGCGTGCGAGACTACAAGGCCGGACTGGCGACTACAGCTGGTGCGCGCCCACTTTACGACCTAAGTGAATTCGAGGAGTTGGACTCGAAACTCTGAAGCCATGTCGATCGGCCGTTGGAGATGAGAGAGTGGGACACTGGGAAGTAACGCTGGTGCTGTGATGAGCACGATGATCGTACGTCTCCAGCGGCCACTCGACTGGCATATGTACCTCGGCAACGCCATTCGCAACTTTCCAAAAGCGTTTGTCAGGGCTAATCGCTTGATTCTGGGTAGACTGTTATGCATAGGTACTAGGTGGGAATGTTACGTTAAAGATAGACGCTAGAGAAAGATCATGGGCACAGGACGGCATGGGGTTCAAGACATGCATAGAATGGGAGGAGGGGGGAGGTAAAGGCCCCACGCATGCAGGACCTGCTAGGTATGATAGAGAAACAGCGTTGCTAGAATGAGTACAACATGAAGATATCATGAGATATCATGAAAAGAAGGAGGCATTCGGACTAGGATCACACGAGATTGTTGTCTCTAGTTTCTTTCAGTTGCCGTTGCTGTTGCACACAGGGCATTGCAATGGAAGATGAGGTGATACATAAATGGTAGAATGGACTTGACTGATACTGTCCAAGAAGCAAGTACCTAACCTAGACAGTTCCACGTATTCCACATAGGACGGACCATTGTTATGGCTGTGATGACTGGTAGGCAGCTACAAATGGCGATTTTTTTAATTTTTAATTGTTTTTGGAAAAGAAGATCATGATCGGTGTGATGCAAGCCCTGACTCGAGGCACTGCTGCAGACTTGCCACAATGCACGAGGTTGTGTACCGCAGTCTCACCGCCTTTCCTCCGCATCAGCCTTTAATGAATGTTTCAATGTCAGCCCAGCCTGTTCATGACCAGAGCTTGGCCCCGGCTTTTTGCCCCGGGCAGGGTGCATACATAGTATTATTCACTCCAACATGTCAAGGATACCTCTAGTATATAATATCTAGGTGGTGTTTTAACCCCGAGTCGTGGGTTTTAGCGGCCATCTGAGTGAGCGACAGGAGACATGAATACTTAAGGCATATCGTAGGTAGCGCCTACTGGAGATCGATAGCCAAGACAACTTGCAAGCGCAGAAAAAAAAGATCAAAAGATGGCATAGCACGGCTATGGGTGAGGGTGAAGGAAGGTACCTAATGGATGGCAGATGGTCACCTGCATGTACTACTAGGTATTCCTTGACGCCGGGTACCAGGAGCAGCAGCCCGCTTCCCCTTCCCCCACCATCTCGCCTATGTACATATGTACCTAGGTAGATTTGTATATGCATGTACCTTTTCTGGTGCAACCTTGGGCCAACGCAAAGAGATTCAAGGTTACCTGGAGCGCGGTACACAGACGCCAGCCCCTCTCACATGTAACAACCACCCATCCACCCACTTCATGTCTGCGACTCTGTAATCCAAGGGATGCCAAACATGTGCAATAGCGGGACGTATGGTTATAAATGTTGGTAAGGCACTTACTTTACTTATTCACTGTCCGTAATACCTGGCTCTTGAACTTCTACACATTATTCAATGAGGAGAGATGCTGTTACTTTAGCCTGGGATAGAACAAGCTCTACCTACTCTAGGGCAAATACCTACATGTACCTAAGGTACATACCTAAATACTTATAGTAGGGCAAGAACAACTCGAATTACTTGTGAATGCTACCTCTCAGAGTCACACCCAAGTTAGAAAATGCAAACCTTGGCTTTGTTTGATTTTTTTTTTCTTGTTGTCTACCCCTCCACACTTACCTACCCTTGGCTTAGTGTGCGAACTACACTACATAAGGTACCTGAAAAATAACTCTTACTCAACTGGCTCAGGTTCTCGGTTGTCTTGCTCATGTACATATATACAGTACAAAGCAGGCATTGCCCAATTTATTGCATTGACCTTCTCGGGGCGGCCTCAGATACATATCTAGGTACTTAGGTAGTACATTTTGGACGTTGGCAAGCATGTGTACATCATACCTACATACGGTAACCTTAGGTACCTACCTCCTAAAGGGGTTGCTGAGTGGTGGCTTCAAGGTGTCTAGGAGGTAGGTGAGTGCCTGGTAAGGTACCTACCTACTAAGCATCGAACCTCGATGGAATGATCGAGCAACTGCCTGGAGTTGCCCGCCGCGGGGTGGCTGTTTAAGGTACCTGTAAGTACGGAGCACAGGCAGTAGCCCAAGGCGTTGCTCACCCCCGCTGGTCACAGTCACCACTGGCAGGCAGTACGTACTTCTTATGTACATATGAGGTAGGCCAGGTAGGTACCTCTATGTACCTTCATGTATGTGCCTGCTGCACACTGCATCCATGCGGCATGCCATCCACCATGGAAACCTTGGGTTGGAACTGACCTTGAGCGTACCTACAGCCAGCTCCCAGCCGAGCCAGACTTGCATCTTGCATACCTCGTAGCACTTACACTTCAATCAGCATCCATTAGAAGTCTCTGACCGCCATAGACTGGATCCTCTCCTCCCCTTCCACCTATCTTGCTTGCCCACCGGCTGCGATTAGATGCTGTAGCCGTAGCACACCGTGCAACGTGCAACTGTGACTCCAGTGGCACCTCCGCCTCCGCATCCGCCCTGCGTCCGTCCCCGTGCCCGTCCCCATCCCCATCCCCGTCTCCCTGGGCAAGCGAGTTCGAGTGAGAGGGAGCGTACCTCTATCTGGAAGCGAATCTGGAGGGATACCTGTACCTAAGCGCCTCTTCCCCACAGACCGCACCGCACCGCCAGACAAACATCACGACCTGGGAACGCCCCCATCGCCAGTACCACACCCACACCCACACCCACACCCGCCCATCGCCACCACCACCAAGCACCACCACGGTCACAGCTCTGCGTGTGCCTATGCGTGCAGCAGCTGGCAACCCTGGCGACCCGACATCGTGTTACCCGGTAAACAGAGCTGCCCGCGCAGCTCGCCGCCAAGACGTCTTCCCAAAAGAAAAGGAAGATTGCCCCGCGACCGCCTGCTGCAGGAGATGAGGACATAGACAGCATACACGCAGACATCCCCGTCCAGTCCTGCGAGCAGGACAACGATCCCAGCTTCTCCTTCTCCTTCTCCTCGTCGAGCGTGGACGTGCTGCCCGCCTTGCCCGCCTTGCCCGCCTCGCCCGCCTACCTCCGTGCCGGCTCCCTTCCGCCCGCCTCGAGCCTCCCGCCCCGTCTGCAGACACGCCACTCGGGCTCTCCAGCCCTCGCCGAGGACGGCTCGTCCGTCGCCAGCTCGCCCTCGGGCGCCTACGCCGACCTCTCTCTCCACGACCGTGGCGCCGATACAGCAGCTCCCGACCTTGCTGCCCCCCATCGCAGAGCATCCTCGCCCTTCACCAAGACCGCCCATCATCGTGCCATCATGGGCGGCGCCGCCGACTTCCCCGAACGTGCATCCTCGCCGCTCAAACGCCGCGCTTCGAGCATGGAACCCGACGTCGACACACAAGATGCCGACGTCGATGTGGACATGATCAACGTCCCGGCTTCTGACACAACCTGTGCAAACTCGCCCTCCTCCTTGCATCAAAACGTATCGAGCACGGCCGATTCTTCCGAGAACGCGGCCGGCGTGCAGCCATCTACACAGTCCACGACAGCCGACGACGTCAGTATGGCGTCTGCTGTTGATGCAACTCCGGGTACTTACATCGGCCTCTTGCTCCTGTCTTGTTCCACGATCCTGGCCCACTAACATGTCTCAGCCTTACAACCTCCCGAATCGGTCGAAGCTCACATAACTGAGATTCGCACCCTCGTCGAAGACTTCAATCGGACACCTATCGACGACGGACAAGAGTGCTACATCGTGTCGAGGCAGTGGCTCGCGTGCGTACCCCTCGATTCGACGAAGAAGCAGGCCGCTGGCGAAGCGTCTGCAATCCCGCCGGTCGATAACTCAGACATCATAGAAGAGGTGATTGATGATCCTTGTGTTGGTAAGGGAGTCGCCGACGTTATGAGGAGGAAGTTTGTCCGTCTGAAGCCGGGATACGGGGATGAGTACTTTCTTCCGTTCCCACCGGCGGCCTGGGAGCTGCTGATGCGATGGCCCGGCCTGAAAGATGGCCAGCTCCCCATTCGCCGTACAGCCCTCGACACTAGTGAACATCGCGATGGGACAAATGTTCAATTTGAATACCATCCTCTTGTCCTCACTGTTCACCGCCTCTGGTCTGCTCACAGCCAGGTTCCGGTTGATGCGTCATTGAAGGCCATGGACCCTGCCCCTCCCAGGCTTGCTCGTAGCAGCAACATGAAGTTTCAGGCTTTCCTGAAGCAGGCGAAGGCAATGACCAAAATCGATCTATCCCAGAGGGTTCGGGGTTGGCAAATACCGAACGCTACAGATCAGTACGCAGCTGGCACCAGCCAACCCGAGAGTACTACTGAGTCTGAATCGCTATGGACTCGTTTGCTTGTGGACGTGGGGTCCTTCAACGAACTAGAGAGAAATGCCGACAGGCTCATGATAGATTTCGGCGACCTGACCAACGACCCCAACAATAAGTCGGGCAAGACTGAGTCCAATCAGACCCTGCGTTCCCTCGGCATTGCCAAAGATCAGCCTATTGTTCTTGATCCTCACGAGGAGGGCACACAATGGACTTCAAATTATATCCCGTCCGATACCGCAACGCTCCCAACCCGAACCAGCTCTACAACCCTGACCGTTCAAAATCACGTGTCTCAGGGTGGCCAGACTCCGGTTTCTTCGAGCGTTGTCACGCGCGGCAGGGCAGCCAAGTCTGGGCGAACTCTGGGGTGCGTAGGCCTGAGCAACCTTGGTAATACATGTTATATGAACGCCGCCCTCCAGTGTCTTAGGAGTGTCGAGGAGTTGTCGAAATACTTCCTAGCTGGTGAGTGGGAGAAGGAGTTGAACAAGGCCAACATTCTTGCTCATAATGGAGATGTTGCTGCGGCTTATGCCCACCTGCTCAAGGAGATCCACAAGGATCCGCCTCCCAGCTCTTTCGCGCCGCGACAGTTCAAAAATACCATTGGTCGTCATGCTCCCCAGTTCTCGGGTTACGGGCAACAAGACTCCCAAGAGTTCCTTGGTTTCTTGCTTGACGGCCTCCAAGAAGATCTAAGTCGCGTGAAGAAAAAGCCCTACATTGAAAAGCCAGACTCTACTGATGAAATGATTGGCGATCCCGCCGCCATTCGAAAAATGGCCGACGAGGTTTGGGATATTACGAGAAAAAGGGATGACTCGGTGATCGCAGATCTATTTACTGGCCTCTACAAGTCGACGTTGGTCTGTCCGGAGTGTGACAAAGTCAGCATCACGTTTGATCCGTTTAACAACCTTACACTACAGTTGCCGACCGCAAACAAATGGAACCACACAGTCAAATTCTTCCCACTCAATGGTCAGCCCATTGACATAAGAGTTGAATTAGATAAGCATGACAACATTAGGGCTTTGAAGCAATTCGTCGCGGCGCGGACTGGGGTTTCGATTGAACGACTCCATGGGTGCGAGGAGTGGGCGAAGAAGTTTTATAAGCATTATCTTGATAATTTGACCGCAAGCGACGAGATCACGGGCAACGACAACGCGTGGGTATTCGAGTTGGAGGACAAACCTACGAATTATCCTGGAACCGCGGCAAAGCCACAGAAGTACCGATCCCTGCTCGATGACAGTGCACCTGCGCCCGTCTCTTGGGACGATGATCCAGACGCGGCACGACTCCTTGTCCCAGTCTTGCATCGAAAACCCGGGACGGCCAAGGGCTACCAACCCCGCAAGTGGGAAAGTGTCTGCATACCTCACTTTATCATGGTTACTCCGCAAGAGGCAAGAAGTGAAGACATCATTCGCCGCAAAGTCTTAGAAAAGGTAGCAACATTCACCAAGCACCGGTTTTTTGCGCGCCTGGACGAGTCCGACGGTTCCGAAACAACAGATCCCGAGATAATCGGGCCTAACGGCTCGGACACAGCTTCGTCCATAGGAGGAAAGGTCGTCGCTCAGTCGGATGGAAGCGAGGATGATGTTGTTGATGTGCGAATGATAGACTCAACCGATGATAAGGGAATCGTTAGAGGGTACGTACCATACAACTTCATTCTATCGCATAGCCCATATGTTAACTCCTCTTCCGACAGCTCTTTATTGCAAAATCGAATCAAGACTAGGAGGCCAGCGTGGATAAACCCGAAGACCTTACTCCCACCACCATTGCAGAACCTATTTGACATGGGGATTTGCACGGAAACTTCGAGTCCCATACCTACGGGCAGTAATAGTGTCTCAGACGACAAAGACTATCCTAGGCTCTCATCTCGGATTCCAGCAGAGTCACCCTCGTCCGAGGACCAAGCTGACGATGCAACGAACGGTACAGCCTCAAACAACGACAGCAGCTCTGATGAAGCGACTCAACGTAGCATCGAGATGCCAATGACACGTATGAATGAAGAAAGTGATGACGACAGTGAACCACCCATCAAGGTAATTCGAAACCCTTCACTCAATTCATGATCAACAAGCCGCGTATAGATTTGAGACAATAGTACATTCATGCTGACTCAAGCGCAGTCATATCCTCATCGGCCCAAAAACCAGCGTGCAAAGGGGAATACCAAGCTTCCCAATGGCCGCAAGAAGTTGAAGAATCGACAATATGGCAGTAAAGGGGCCAAAAAGCGGTTACGTCAGCAACAGCGCCAACAACAGGAGAAACAGAATGCCATCAATTTTGAAGATCCCGCTGATCTAGATGATCCAGTGCCCGATGGCGGCCCACTCATTCGACTGAAGGAAGGCCTTGTTGTTGATTGGTCAGATAGTGCGTACGAAGAAATATTCGGTGGTGGCTCATTAGAAACATGGGGAAGCTGCGATGTTCTCCCTGATCCAGATCTGGAAAAGGCTCAAGAAGCACGTGCTAGGCGCAGGAAGCATGGCATTACATTAGAGGAATGCCTCGACGAGTTCGAGCGGGACGAGGTGCTTTCGGAACAAGACATGTGGTATTGCCCTCGTTGCAAGGAACATCGCCGGGCCAGCAAGAAACTGGACCTTTGGAAGACGCCAGATATCTTGATCATCCATCTGAAACGTTTCAGTTCTAGTGGGTACCGACGGGATAAGTTGGAAACTCTCGTGGAATTTCCCACTGAGAATCTAGATATCACTTCGCGCGTACTGCAAACAGAGGATGGGAAACAAGAGAAATATGACCTGATTGGGGTTGACTGTCACTATGGAGGATTAGGAGGAGGTCATTACACAGCTTACGCCAAAAACTTCAACGATGGACAGTGGTATTCTTACAATGGTAAGTTGATAGACAACCCCTTTCCGCCGTAGCCATGCTAATGGTCCGCAGATTCGTCAGTGTCCAAAGTCACCACTGACCGCATTGTGGACTCTTCGGCCTACATGTTATTCTATCGCCGACAATCCACCGCTCCTCTGGGCGGTTCCAAGTTGCACAGTGTCCTCGAACGCTTTGCAGATGACGATACGCTCGAATTGGGGGAAGGTCAGCGTCTCGGCGAAGGCTTCTTCCCGGATGGGTCGTCGAGCGCGTTACAAGGAGCAGGAGTTTCTCGCCTGGCCGGAAATCATGGTTCTAGTGGAGAGCTGCATGAAGGCTTTGGATTTCAGTCAGGACAGATCATTGACGAGGATGAAGGCATCGACCTTGAAGATTCGAAGCCAAGCGCACAACCATTTCTCGTCAACACGTGGAATTTCGCAAACCTCGAGAATATGCCCACCGGTGGAGGCAGCCCCTTTGACTCGGGCGCTGCTTCCGACGAAGCTCAACATGACTCTTCTGGAGACGAAAGGGCGCTTAGCCACCGGGATGATTTCGAATCCAATTATCCAGGGATGTCGGAGTACAGACTATCACCAACAAATCCTCCTTCATACGTAGAGCTTCCAACGACCGACCATGTGGAACAATCTCTATCCACTGACAGGAACGACATCACACATGAAGTCCATGAGGTTTTACCAGATGGTGAACAGGAGCCACAATCAGATGATGCGGCGGAGATTCACCTAGATGACAGTGATAAGATCAGGGTCCCCTAGAGAATAGCATACATCTCTCCAGTACATCTGCAGCAGGCTCCATCCTCTCGGTCTTGCCCAAACACATACGCTCGGTGTTTTTGTTCACGCTTCTCGTCCTTGCTTTACCCCACAGCGTCATAAGACACCAAATTTCAGTCGAAAGGTGCAGTTTTTTCAAGGTGCTCATTCAGAGTACACAGCGCAATTTCACTGGACATTTCCGCCGCCCGGATAATTCGGGCCTGATGATACCAGTTCGCACAGCGCAATAACACATACGACCGAACGGATATGATACACGAACGAATAAACAAAATGGGGGGAAATTGTAGATAGAAATTAGACCTCGTGGCCCCTTACTGAACGACTGTAGACTGTCGCATTCAAATGGTGGGGTTGGGGGCATGAGCCGAGTTGACTTCCTTCAAAGTAAGAGATGACTTGGTTGCGGCTGGCGAGTGATGGATGATGAATTGATGGATGGTGCATTTGCATTGCATATCCCCAAATGCTACTGATTCGGCTATGACTGGTCAGACTGGGGATGTTGGCGTTTTTGTTGTATGAAGTTCTGATAGAATACATGAACCTCGTTGGTTTTGTACGAGCATCACACAATTTGGGTTACGTGCGATTACAGTTTGTAAGAAGATGATTTGGGTCTTGTGCAGCCCATGCATATGCCTGGTAAGCAGTCCTTATTTCTTTCTTGGATTGTGTCTGCGAGACTGTGTCAGGGATGGCGATTTTCTCTATCCAATGTGCAATTCAAGAAGTAAAAGGCTTGGACTTTGCCAATTGTCGAGAAATGCGTGATGTCTACTCAAGTACTTAATTAGGGTGAATTAGAACAGCCATGGCCGGATAGGAAACCAGGCCTACGTGCCTTGCCGAGTGACGATACTCTTTTTGTGCCTTGGCCAGATAGATACGTAGACCATTCATTCGCCATGTTGATCTAGTAGTTGTTCTTTAATTTCCAAATCGATTTGCATTCAAGATCTACGGATTTAGTAGTATTGCATGGGATCATAAGATGAACGATACAGAGAGAATAGAGAGGGAAGGGGTGAATTATTATCCGGTACAGTTCCGGCATAGATGACATGATGTCTAATCTTGCATATTATTCGAGGGCCAGAGAAAATAACCTTGCCTGTCTATTACAAGATCCCCGCTCTTCTTATGGATTGCGACATGAAATGTCGATTGCAATGTATCGTTCATGTCGTTTTTATATGCGAATATACCTTCACTCTTCCCTCGCATACCTAGGTAATTAAGGCACGGGATCCGGACAATAATGACAACCCAAGAAGTAGTTGTTATCCAAGCCTACGATTGTACTGTTTGCATTAAAGGCTGGGCTTATCTAGTTGGTGTTACAAAGAGTTGGGGTCCATGAGATTAAATGGACCTGTAAATTATCATATGAACAAAAGAAAAGTACCTATTTGAACAGAATTGCTTTAGAACTGCGGAAGTTATGGTTTCTACTAACAAAACATACAATGTAAATTTGCATATAGTAAGAGGTACTGCCATCCACCTGGATTACAATGTAAATTTGCTCAAATAAGTACCTTTTACCTTTTACCTAGCCACAGACACAACCAGACAGTCCGTGATGTTTAGCATGCCGATCATACAAATAGATGTCTGAGAGTTGGAGTCAGTTGATCGCTTGTGTCCAAGCCCTTTACTCTTCTCACCTGGGCAGCTTTCACACTCCGGAGCAGTTGAGATATCGACTTTATTAGTAGGGACTTCAATCATGTGGTAATAAAGTTTTACTTACTCTACAAAATTGATATGCCGAGTTTGTGGTGTGCCATCGGCATTTCCAAGTCCCTAGCACCAGTTAACTTGACTTATGACCTGGTACTCCTATCTTCAAAATTTCGGACCTGCTTGAAGATGCGTGGCAACGCAACCGAGCCAGATGTCTGTTTGTGCGCCACTGATAAGAATTTGATTCATGAGAGTCAATGTCATCGCCTCTGCCTGGAACACGTGAAGTAGTCAGATATGCATTTTCGTATCTAATATTGCATCGAGATTGCTGGTATGCGAGCAGATACTGAGCATTAGTTTTGCCACAACCATGACAGCCGTGGTGTGATAACGGCCGGCAATCAACGCAGTAAATTCAAGGATATATGCATTTGACCACGAAATCGTGTTCTCAATTACAAGGCGAGAAAGAGTGGCCTGACTTTTGCAGACTAAAGCCCTGGTGGAGATATTGGGAATTGAAGGTGTGGCAGAGACGTGGGAATAGCATGTTACTGGGCGATCCACACCTGTTACTCGTTATTTCCGCCTCTCAACACAACAGAACAAAGTTAGTTGAATTGATTGCCTGAGTCGACAGCGAGTTACACCAACTTGCCAAGGAACGTGGTTCATGGATTGCCTCAAGACAACCAACCTTAACTGATGCTTATCTTTCTTATGAGGATTGATTACATGAGACAGGATCGGAAACCCCATTCTTGGCTTATATATATGTGACGAGGTGTGGTCATAAGTGTGACGATTCCTAAGTGAATGAGGATCTTGGCAAGAATATTTCCTCATATATGACTCGTATTAACGTGCCTCATTCATGGGAACAACCCGATACGTTCCCATAGTTGTGGTGTGATTCTGTCTCTGTGCCGCTGAATAGTTAATCATTTTAAACTTCACAGGCATCTTTGCAATTTTGGTCTTCAGCATCGTTTTCTTTCCGAATCAGAGAATTGTTTCCGCCAACCAAAGTGAGCAGGTACAGGGACCTCACGAATCGGTCACCACTTACATGGGCACTCGGTAGGCTGGGCAGGCTGGGCACAACAGTAACAAGCTTCGTTATGTCTTACCTATCAGGCCCAGGTATCTATTGTGACGACGGAAGCAAAGAGGGGATCCTGGCCCAGGCCATGCCATATACAGGCATGCATTCTCGGCGCCGCTACTTATGACTTACTTACCTTATCCCAAGCCATCGGATACACACAATCCCATGATTCGGTATTACCACAGTCTCGGGTTCGCCTCGGATCCAACGCCGGATAAGCTCACAACTCCCCACAGATTCTAGGCTTGGAAAATAAGCACTACTTACACCGCGTGCAGGTACGCATAAAGAGCACTATAGGCAAGAGACGAACTATCCTGCGCTTGAGGGAATGAGAAAGTAAGCAGTAACCTGACCATCTGGGCTAGTGGCTGTTTCTAAGCACATTTGAGAAGCTGAGTGCAGCTAGTGTTGCTTACATTGCCCACGTCTTACAGGTTACAAGAAGAGGCAATACTGTGTGACCTTTTTGTTACGCACATATAATACCCAGAACTTAGGCAATGATTATCAATGGATCTATCTGTCTTGTCAAGCTCGACGGGCGCAAACGCGTCGCGCCACAAGACACCATCGCCGCAGGGCTTACGCTTATCTGTGGGCCGTGGCTGGCTGAAGACGCGATAGAATGTTCTTTGAGTCTTTTTGGCAACGATGTACGTAAAAGGTTACCCACCACGGATCCTCCAACCTCACGCCCGAGACGCCTATCCGTAGTTGCAGACGGACGAGCAGATAATGAACGGAAGAATCCATTTCTGCACCCATGCTCGCCACGCTCCAACTCCACGTAAGTCGGCCGTAGTGCCATGAGATGAAACCGTAGGTCAAGGTCAAAGTGTTGAGATGGAAGAGGTATGTGCATGGGTTAGAGGATAGCTTGCAATGAGGGGCTACCTAGGTATTTACTTTTCACTGCACTCGGGTCGCAGTTGGGGAGCTAGACAGACCAGCTCGCTTAGGTAACTCTCTCTCTATTCGCTGGCTCGTGATGTTCTTTTGATTTTATCTTGTGGCTTACATATATCTACGCATAGGCTGTTAATATGGCAATAGTGCATATATAGCAGTTTACAACATATATTATGTATGTTCAATGAGTCGATAATCGGCAGAGAGCCAAGAATATAGGTGCACCAACGCCACCTACCTCAGTACTTGTAGGTATATAATCGCCCAGCCATGCCAGCCGAGCCAGCTACGAGTACGCACCACTGTGAGGAGTGCGAAACTACGTGAGATGCATACAGTCTTCAGCGCATTGACTCTGGGTTCTGTCCGGTGAGGTCTGTTGTCGTTTAGCCAGCCGGCGATCTCGAAGATCATGGATCATGCTATGATGCAGCTTACATTGACACCATTAGGAAGTTGCCGTATGGGCTCCGTGTGTGCCTCGGGGAGGCTACGTTTAGACTAGTGTTTGTGCAGTCCCAACCTCGACACATTCGTTCTCCAAGGTGGAAGTGCCCATCAGTGGGATGAGGTGCTCGGTAGGCGAGAAGCCAATTTAGTAATTGTTCCCATACAACAACAGCTCCAGGGCGGGAACTTGCCGTTCGAACCTTGGCAGAGAGCGGCATGAACGTTTGACAAGGCCCAAGGAAAAAGCACAAAGGTGTCCAAGGGTCCAGGACCCATGAACGCACTTTATATTTAGAGGCTGTTAGACACCGGGCATGAAACCTTAGCTCCGGCCCAGCATTTGTACATAGTATAGACGCACGATCCGATCGCGGAGTTGAGGGCGGTTGACTAAACTAAACAGGGCTGAGGTTGATGAATAAGTACATAACCGAAGGGCCACCAATGTTCATACAGTGCAAGTGCCGTGGTGATGTGCTGATGGTATTAGTTGTCGAGCTTGTTGAGGTATGACGAAGGCACGCGAGGCACGTGCGGTTCAATTCCGATGAAGAGCTACCTGTGGTGTATCATCGACGGCGGATGCGGCTTTGACGCAACACATCTGGTACCTAAACCACTTTAGATATGCTTCGCTGTCCATTATTGGCAAGACGAGGGGACGTCAAAACGATCGGCAGCAGATGTCCCTGGCAGACCAGAAGGATTGTCTGAACGGCATGCCCGATCAAGAAACCACATCTGGACGACTCTACCTGGCGAGTGTGGTTGCCTGGCTGCTTGTCTCCTTCGGGGCATAGTTATTGAGAACTGCGCCTCGTAGAAGCATCAACTATGACAGGAAATAGTATATGAAGGTTCTCGGTTGGTTGAGTAAGTATGAACTGATGGACCATATGGTCGATTTCCCCGAACGAATCTTCGGGTCCGAGAAAGACATCAGCAGTTACCAACAACATAAGCCTCGCAGGCCTCGATGAGTGCTGCAATTCAATTTCTAGTGTACTTATTCATCCGTTGTATGTACCCCTGCATATTTCTTCTGGAAGGCCTTGCTCATGTTTCCTGGAAAAACCACTGTAGGGTTGCTGAGACACGCCAAGATATCCCATTTCCTCGCAACACACATGAAGCCGGCCCGGGCCTGCATTTGCATAACTTGAGATAGCCGACGAACCGACCAGGTACGGAACCCTTCTGGCTGGCTGGCTAGACGGCCTAGGCAGAACTTAGGTCGATATGTGGCGCCATTTCTCGACCTTTATGGATTTATACCCAAGTACTTTTCTTTTGTTGGAAGTACGAGTAGGTAAGTAGGTAAGTAAGTAAGTAAGTAGTCAATCCCAGCCGTGCTCTGTTCAGCTCGGTGTAACAAGAGCCCTGTCATGTTGTGACTTACACCTGGTTCACCGTAGAAGTCCCGACAAATCGTGAGCCACTACTTGGTGTTTATTGTTTGCTGAGAGTCTAGACCTGGCCTTGGGTGCTGTGCAGCCTGTGCTCGAAGGCTCGCCAGATGCGATTAGATGACACTATCTCCAGCACCCTTGTATGGGTGAGAGAGAAGATAACTGGATTAGGCAGGTATTGGCGGAACGAGAATCTTCAGCCGAGTAACCAGTCGCGCTTGCGCGAGGAGGCTCTCGCATTACCCCCCGACTCCCCGACTCCCCCTTCACCGGGCCGTGCTTGTAAATTTCGCACGTCCTGCAGTAGGTATGTAGTACAGAACGATCCATGTCGTAGCGTAGCGTATGCGCACGTGTACCGCGCGGAGCTTACATGCATAGAACCAACGAACTTGCGGCCTGCGGGCGGAGCGCCCTCCTTCCTATTCATGGGTCCGACAAGCCGGTGACGGGTCGATTTACTGGCTGCCATCGATCTTGCGCTGCCCAATGGCGCGGGGCAGAAACGCGGCCTCTTCACATGTTATCGTGTTCAACAAATCCATACGTAATGCAGCAGAGCAGCATAACATGCAAGTATCATGTACGCTATATCCGATAGACCATGGCGTAACCACTGCCTGCGATTTGATGTGTCACTGGTGGGTACCAGCCGAAGTCTGGATTCTGGCGAAGTCTGGCACGATCTGGTTCGGAGGTGGTGTACAGATGCGATCATAGGTGGCGGACCAGCATTGCGACTAATGCGGCCTTCTCCATCTGCAGCCCGTCTCACCGTAGCTGCTGTAGTGTATATGGGCTTGCCCTGCGTCGTGGGCGGCGAGGCGGTGCGAGATGACCAGAGACATGTCGGCCTTGTTATACTTGGATTCCTCTGCGTGTTGTCGGCATGTACTAGAAGAGTAGGTTGAACAACTGCACCTCACGAGTACATACCAAGACGATTTCAGCACGGTCGAGGGGCCATCTCGCTTATCATTTGGTCTTTCGAGTTATAAGTAGCACGCAATATACGGTGACTCGGGCGATTAGCTCTGGGGTAGCATGATCGAGGCACAGCCAAGCTCACCCCCGATATCGTCGTAATCTGATACTACAAAAAGACAGATCTGGGGAGGCGATAGCGGTCGGCATACTGTAGGTCTACTAGCAGGGGAAAGATAACATTTCACATCAACGTAGTATTCCGTCAAGCCGCTCGTAGTCTGTCTGGATCTAGAAGGTGGCATATACGTAACTAGGTAGGTATGATAGGTCCCAAGGGTCGGTTGTTGCAGCGCTTTATGTAGCCAACGGATCAGAACACGAAGGTATGTGAGCTCATCAACCTTAGAGAGAGAGGAAGTTGAGAAGGCGCTGGGCCGGGGTGACCATCTTGTGATGTTCAAATTGAAGAGATACCTGGTTGATACGTTGATAAACTTGGGGCGCAGCCGGGTACTGCTACAGTAGTACGATCTATGTCTTCAAACGTCAAAAGGCCATTTAAGAACAAAGCCATTGATTGTCTAACCGGAAAGGCTACAACGATACGATCTGAACATGTGTGACGGCACTGTACAAAACCCAAGCATGCTACCTACCTACCCCCCCGTCCCTTGACGCCGCTGGAGGGCCTGGTGAGCCTGGGGCGTGTGAGCGCCGGTACAGAATTGCGTAAGTGTATATCCGACAGTACTTTGTAGATAACTATAAATTTACGCTGTACATGACCAGGACTTGAAAGCGGACATGGATGCATGGGTATCATTGATTCAGTGGACTCCTGGCTTATGATAATATGGTGATAGGTAACTGCACCCAACAGAATTGAAACACCGAAAAAAGATCGAATGCCCGGAGATGGCTGAACCAAGTTCATTCCCCGCGTCTAGACCAGATGGACGATCCTTAAGTTTCCGGGGCTGCCTGCTGTTCTTTTTGTGTTGGGCTGCATCACGAAGCTGCCTACTGACACTAGATGCACAGGATCCTTTCCATTCTATGATCCCTTAGCTACATGTATGTTTATATGCAAGATATCGACAAGCTGTAGTGGACATGTTGCGGTACTACTCGTACTATGTCCTAATACCTGACTGTGCGTGAGAATAACAGGGCAAAAACTATGTAGGCGTATAACAAGGTCTAGAATGCGGAATCCTATTGTTTCGGGGTGCCCGCTTCTGAGGGTTCTATGGCACAACTTGACCCTAGCAATTCGCGTCCATTGGTGAAGCCGTAGGGAGGTAGCTCGACAGCCAGAGACAGCCTCGAGAGCATGGTTGTATCGCACTCGCGCCAAGCGAGATGTGATGGAGGGAATGGCATTTATGTATTTACCTAGACACCTTCTTGGTTCCCTTCTAGCATCGACATACCAATTCGCCCGTCGAACGGGCTTGTGGAGGACGACGGCATCGGCATAAGAACAACCGCCACACAGAAGACGGCGCAAAGATGGATGCGTGGAACGGTCAATTGAGGAATAAAGCTGTGTAGTGCAGCATACCCACTTTTCCCTTGCCCTGGTCAGGAAACGAGAGGTACGGAGTAGGTACCGTACAGCAGCGCAGGCTTCGACTGAGCTTCGATGAGGATTCTCGAAGAATTCCAAGAACGCCGAGCATGCGAGGAGGGTGGGCACAAGCTGGTAAGGCGAGAGACCTGCAGGGGTGACCCGGACAGGACGCAGACCAAGTCAGCCAGTCATCTCGCTATCTTCGTCGAAGCTAACGATGCTGGCTGGGGTTCCTGGCGGGTTGCTTACGATGCATCCCCTATGGTGTAATCAAAAGGGCGCCAGGCCTGAGTCGGGACTGCATGCTCACTGCATGCTCACTGGCTGGAATCCTCCGAAACAACCTTATTCAGTAGCATTATTAATACGGCTCCCTATTCGCTGGGTGCCAGCACTCCATGTTCGATCCCTGTCCATCTGACACCTCGTTCTGAGCGAGGTCTGCATGTTGTTGTGTGGTTGTAGGTTCGCGAATGCCGAGTCCACAAGCCCCGCGTGTCTGACGAAGTCGCATCGACCCAGGGGATTCTAGGCTTGCTAGTATCGTAATGCCCACGCCTCGAAGTCTGCAACAGCATACCTTTGCCGAGCTCGATTTACACTTGTACGTTGACGTCAGTTCTCGGTATTCCGTAGCGTAATGGAGATAAGGAAGAAGGAAAGAAAGAAGCTTGAAAATGTGGGTGCTGAAACAAAAAAAAAACACACATTGGACCCATCGTCGTGGGCTGCAAAGGGCAGCATCCGGCACTTACATGGCTCCTAGCCTACATGTGCCTAGGTACTGTACGGAGTATGTGTGTGTGTGTGATCTCTTGTCTTGGGTAATTAGCAGCGGTGACATCTATGATATAGCTCGGGGAGGATCCTGGTAGCATTTAGGCACTTACACCACATCCTCACCACATGTGTCCGGCATGTGTACCTAAAGGTAGGTAGCTTGACCACTGACCAGGAGGTACTGTACTCCGTACGAGGACGCTGTTGCGGTATCTAGCACGCCTGGGTCTGTCTGGGGGATCTGGACGTCTGGCTCCTGTCTGGCGTTCCATGATTTGGAAGGCGACATGGATGGTCCAAATTCAGGGAGGCCGAGGAAGCTTCCAAGTTGGCTAGCAGTGGGCTCGGTGGGCATGCTGGTTCTGTGCCGGGAGGTACCTACATGCCTAGATGTATCTGGGAAGGTACCAGCTCGCCAGGTTGCCAGGTAATGTGCCGTTACCACCAACCTTGAAGGTCTAGGTTAGGTAGCACTGGCATTTGCTAATCTCTCCATCTCTCTCCATCTTGACCTGGCGTCGTACCGGCTGGTCCACGGGTATATGTGTACCCCCGAATTTGCCCTTTATTCTCGATCCTGTCCCTGTACTGTAGGGCTTCTGCGACGACCCAAACAAACCGCCGACGGACCTAGATACTACCTAGGTAGGTTAAGTACCCTAGGAGGTAGGTAGGCACTCACTTGGTAGAAGGTCAGGTGGCGTGTTACGCTTCTCGCACCTGTACAACGGCGCGCCGGTTGCGAGTGCCTGAGGTCGCCAGCAATTGCCAATTGCCCGTCACTCGCTGTTACCGCTGTCGCGCGATGCACGTTCGTCGACACACGCAGACACGCAGACACGCAGACACGCTCCTGCCCCCCGACTTTCCCAACATCCTCAAGTCGACTTTCCTAACTGGACCTTTCCCTGCGCCGCGCTACTGCGATCCAGTGCACCTCTCTCGACCTGCCTACCCACGCGGGCCACGGTAGTAGGCCTTAGGTGCTTTAAGTAGCTATCTGTATCTGCTGCCGCACGCTTGCACGCTTGCTCGTCTACCTTAGCTCCGTCTGCTGCCGCCCGGCTCATTTTTCTTGCGGCCATCTTGTCCGTTACCTGACACACTCCCGCACCTAGCTTTCGCATCCAGCTCTGGTCCAGACATTCTACAACTACATCCTCTACGGTCCCTACCTACTTTTACTTACCTACCTTACCTTACCTTACCTTACCTTACTCTGCCTACCTAACCTACACTACCCTGCCTACCACTAACATACCCTTCCTTACCTCCCAACCAACCATTCGCTTGTCAACCCGGCGTCTCACCTTAGACCTACCCACGACGACGCCATCGCTGTCCAGCAATCTGACCTACCTACCATTCTGTCGCGACCAGCATCAGCCGACCCCTTCTTCGCCTGCCTTGAGCAGCATCGCACCGTTATTCTGTATTTTCTCTCGCTTTTGCGTGCTTCGCCTTTCTCTCTTTGTCTCTTGTTTCTAATTCGCCCGAGCGCGTGTGTGTTACGGTGGCCTTCCCTTGCATGCCCAATTTCTTGCGCAAATTCACCTTTTCCGAACATCGTCGACATCTCCTCGACGGTACCAATCATCTCGCTGCTTAGCTAGCACGGCATATCTGGGCACTCCTGTCGCGACTCGCCACCACGCTCTAAAGTCCGTTCAAGCGACCGCTATCTGTGTTGCAATTTCTCCAACCGCTGTTCAATTACGAACTCACTGGCTCGGCCTGCACAAGCCGGCGCGTTGACCTCACTCTTTCCCACAGCTTTCCCATGTTGATCTCGACCCTCTCCGTATATCTCCACACGTCGCTTCTTCTGTCGCATTCTCAATAACCGTTCGCCCTTGCCGGACATTCCACTTTTCGCGTTGGATGCTCGGTTGTTCAGTCTTGCGTCAATCACCATCGCTAGCCGATCGAGTGCTTGCTCGAGTCTCTCCTGTCCCACGCAGCGCAGCGCAGCGTAGCGCACCGACCGATTGCCGGACGTTGTACGGGAACCTGCAAACCCCTGGTAGGCGGCCGCGGGCTGAGACACCTGGCTGGCTAGCATCTGCTGCCCAGCGTGAGTGCGTCTCACCTCCCCTTACATAATTAGGATCCGCGCTTCCTGATCCGAGCCTGCCCTTCTGTGGCCATTTGCGACGAAAGTTTATTTTCAGGCGGAAGCGCTCCAGTCGCAGGACTGGATGCCACGGTCCGCCATTATGGATAGTAATACCTGCAATGTTATCTATGTGGACCGCAACGTCTGCGACAACCGGTCCATCGAGTCGCCCGACGAGGAACTGCTGGAGATCGGAGAGCTGAGGGGCAATCTGAAATTGTTATTGGATGCTTTTGGCAATGGTGAGTTGGTAGTATGCGTCCTGTGTATCTTGTTTACTAATCTTACTTGCTACAGTCCATGCATGCTCGAATGGTGCCCGGTGTCTAGAAATACTCGTCAACTTGCATGATGCTTCTATGACCGAGCTGAGGCCAACGCTCATTTTCATAGACACGCCACAAGATGAGGTACCAGCTGAACGAGTATCTGTGTCACGCGACCCCTCACCATATTCTACAGTCCCCGCCAACAGTGAGAAAGACAGCAACACGATAAAGGACTTATATGGGATTGGTCTACTGGAGAAACTCGTTTATGAAACGCAGTTGAGGAGTCTTTCGAAACTGGTCTTACCTATCCCGGTTGTCAGTTTCTCTTTGTTACACACCCCACCAGCAACAAGCAGAACACTGGAGAATCCGTTGCGGGCTTCGTATGCCGAGTATCTTGCCGAGGCCCCAGAATCCTCTCCCAATTCCATGACAAGCCGCGCTTTGCTGCGGAGGTGCCTCGATTCGGGTGCTGTAGATGTCATGGCCAGCCCGATTCATACCAAATCCCTCACAACGCTAGAGGTTCACGCTTATCGAGCGCACAAAGAAGTGCTGAAGGACTAACAAGCCTTCCTGGAGATTCGAAAGGGTCGGAAACGATCCTGGGTAGGAATCCATGAGGAAAAGCCGTTCGCGTACTTGAGGGAAGCTATGGTATCAGGCTTGATGAGCGGCATATGTCGTCCGGGCGAAGAGAGCGAGAGAAATATCTCCACAGTGAAGATCGACTTCGCGTCCAAGCCCCGTGCCGAAATCGAGGAGGCACCAGGGAAATGGCACTTCTGTGCCCCTAGTTTTGACGATGACTCGCTTCTCATTGCGGCCACCCTGATGTTTAAGCATGCGCTAGCGATGCCGGAGTTGGAGAAATGGCGGATATCCACAGGTAAATAACAGCTTGAGACAACGAAAGTCATTGGGCTTGTTGTATCACCTAGAGCTAACACGCAGACAGATCAGCTGACGACGTTTCTCGTTGCATGCCGCGCCGCGTACAACCAATTTGTTCCCTACCATAATTTCCGACACGCAGTCGATGTGCTGCAGGCTACATTTGATTTCCTGGTACACATCGGAGCTTTGCCGCCGTATCCTCCAACATCGGACGCTCCGTCTCCCGCAGAGGCGCCCCCAATTACCTCATTGATCAAACCATTTGAAGCTCTGGCGCTCCTTGTTAGTGCTATTGGTCACGACGTGGGTCACCCGGGCGTGAACAATGGGTTCCTCGTCGTTCTCAATGCTCCGTTGGCTCAATTGTACAATGATCGCTCTGTTCTCGAATCGTTTCACTGTGCAGCCTATTCCCAGATCCTCAGAAGGCATTGGCCTCGGGTATTCGAAGACACAAAGATGCGCACCTTGATGATCAGTTCCATCCTCGCAACGGACATGGGTCTACACTTTGACTACATGAAGAGATTGCATGATCTACAGAAGAAGTTGAAGTCAGAACCTAACATTCACCAATGGTCTGAACGCACTATCGAGGATCAGAAGGCTTTGATATGTTCATTGTTGATCAAATGCGCGGATATCAGCAACGTCGTAAGTTGTGCTTCTACCACGGAGCAAATAGTAATTGTTGTCTAACCCGTGACTGTAGGCTCGCAAATACGATACCGCTCTTCAATGGATGAACATTCTGTGTGATGAGTTCTCAAGACAAGCTGCGATGGAAGAAGAGATTGGTATCCCATCATCGCTTATCTCACCACCGAAAAAGGACTTTCTGTCACTCGCCAAAGCACAGCTCAAATTCGTGACACTGTTTGCCATCCCACTGTTCCAAGGCGTGGCTGAAGTGCTCCCTCAAATGCAATATACAGTTTCGGAGATCGACAAAAATACGCACCATTTTGAGAAAGCAGTTGAGAAAATCCCAAAAATGACGGAGGAGAAATTGAGACTTTTCACTGAACAGCCCCTTGATTCCGACGTCATGAAGTTGGTCGAAAGCCTAGCCATGGAAGACGAACATTTTTCTGTGGGCTTAGCAGAAGCCGATCTGGTTCCAGTCCCAACGAAGCATGCCGAAATAAAGGAAGCTACCTCTGCGCCCCCAGGTAAACTGAGCCAGGTCCCTGCCATGCCATACAAAGAGATCAGCGGCATTAGCACCTCGTTGGACTACGTGGCGGATTTCGCCGCTAGTGACCCTTTCCACGCCGGTGGACACGAGGATAGATTGATGGGGGCACAAGATGACAAACAACGCTCGTGCGAAGCAGCCACCGAGAGCAACTCTGCCCCTGGTTCCAGCGACTGGCAGTCCCAAGCCACAAGCGCTACAACCGGTAAGATGCCGCTTTCGCCGAGTACGCAGGGGACGAGCATCGTGAGCCAGGACTCGTCAGACAGGCCGTCGAGTGATCCCACAACCGCGGTGACGGCCCCCGACTCGTCCCGCACCACCACGCCGGTTGCGGTAGTCGATACGACTCATCCCTCGGAAGAGGATTACAATGGTACCTTGAAACCCGACGGGACTCTTAAGAAGAAGACGAGTCGTTTTAGGATGAACGTCTCTACGTTTTTCAGACGGAACAAAGGCGCAAGCTCTCCGGCTTCTGGCGGGTCGGGTAGCTATTAACCCAGCTCGGTCTTCTTGATGCTTTCGAGGCGCTTAACTTTCACCAACGTATTTCATGGCTCGACGAGGAACAATTGTTACTATTACGACCCATAGTATTATGATACCCAATTAAAATAGAAGGCGCGGGCGATGACGGGAACAAGCAGCAGTTGTACAGGGCCGTCAGTGGAACGGATGGATGTATGCTTGTTTTCACGTACATATTGTATATTAGCACGGAGGAAGCGAAGACCCCGGCAGGGTCTCGGATTGTCTATCGAGGTACATGGCACATGTGAGCTGATGCCTAGGAGGCGACTAAAACAGCATTGTTACTGGCTGCATACATGGCGTTCAGGTATTCGGGGCGGGGCGGTTGACCAGGACCACCTGTTGGTTCGGATTTGGCGTGTAAGAATGGAGCAGGAGTGAGGTGATGAGGTTTATACTGTAGAGGGATGCATTGATGGCCCTGACAAGAGAAATCCTGCTTCGACGGGAGCCCAAGCGGCAAAGCCAGGCAGATGCCAACAAGTAGACGCTCGCAGACTTTTTTGGGGCAATAAACTCCCAGGTGTTGTGCGTTCTGTGTGCGGTTCGCGTTGACATCAACTGGAGACCACGTCTTTTGTTAAGAGCGTCAGCAAGCATCAAACGAGTCGCATCCACCTGCTTCCAAGTATAGATTACTATGTATATATATAAAAAGGAGATTCCCCGGAGCCGGTGCTCTTGAGTCGTAAATACTGCTAAACAAGCGCTACATGTGGCCATCGGCTGCCTCGAAATGTCGTTTGGGACATATGGAACAAGAATTCGACCGATTGGAACATGGCTTCGATAAATGATTTTTGATATATAACACGAACTGGAATCTCCGTTTACTCCAGCTTCTCTCGGTTGACGCGCGGGGAAAGCTTCCAGACAGGCGAATGAGTATCGTCACCAGTTTCGCAGGCGCTGCGGAGATGGTGCCTTGTTGGCTCAACGCTGCTAAGAGATCAATCAAGCTACGTGAAGCGCGTGGGTTCACTTTGACCTTGGTGGATCTGGCTTCACAGTAGTAGATAGACCAGCATTATGTGTGCTTGTATTTGTATGTATGCATTTGCGATTGGCTGTTTTCACATGACTGATAGCTAACGGTCGGTCCTTTACATCATCTCTCACACCTACCCGTGGACCTAGGTACTGTAGGCTGCGACTGTACGGGTTAAGCTCGGTTGATGCATACCTAAGTAGACTATGCATACAGACATAACATAGTAGGACAAACTCAGGCCGGGCATGTCAGGAAAAGGGCTGGGGATAGTGAACTGGAGACGCGGGTAGTTGCTTGATACAAGATGACAAGGTGCCTATCAGAGTATGTGTCCGGGTTGCCTACTTGAAGAAACCAGCCGCTTGACCAAGACCAGGCATAGATAGACATGAATACCAGTCAAGCCCCACGTGTTTGGGTGATGAACCACGGGATACCGCATCCGCAAGCGCATGTGTGGGCACGATACCGCATGTCGATAGCCGAAGGGGGAAGCCAGTTGGTGGTAGATAAAACGCTGCTGTTGATAAATGTTGCATCCGTTGCTAATTCCAACAGTATGACGTCCCCGGGCCGGTATTTTCTAGAGGGATAAATGTAAAGGAAAAATACCAGGTGTGCGGTTCCTCGGCCAGAACTGGTGATGACATTGATGGGGGATGGATGTTTGTAGGTGGACATTGGAATCGGGCATGTCGGGGGATGAACACGTGAAAGTGTTGGCGTCTAGAGGGGCCAGGCTAGGGGGCTAGGGGCTAGGTTCCTGCCCTCGGCTGGCATGCAGTCATATGTCATAGGGGTGGCTCGGGTGGCTGATCTACAGGGTTCCCCGGCTTTCGAGAAACGTTGAAGATGCTGCTTTCAGCGGCCCCCTCCCCCGAGCCGCCAGTCTCGCCAGTCACCCATACCCGCCACAGTACAAGTCCTGTGCAAGTGAGGGGGTCATCGATCCCCGTGGGTGTGAGGCCAAAAGCATGTGCCTACCTTACCGTCTTACTTGGAGAACTACTATTAGAAGACAACTCCAACAATCTTCGAGAGATCTGACTACCCACGAGTACATTCCACCTAATCTTGGGTGTGCAGTCAGTCAGTCCCCTTGTGCTGGTCGACGGTCCCCCGCAGCGACTAAATTGGAATTTAGGTACCTCCCTACCTAACTTAAAGTACGTACCTATGAGTACACAACCTCGTCCGACCTCGTCTCCCAATCGCTGTCTCTAGCCCCAAGACTTGAACCTAGGAAACAACCTAAGTCTGCAGACTAAGCGTCTCGCCTTGCCTTGCCTGGCCTAGAGGAATAGGAATTTGCCCGGGATTGTGATCATTATTGCCTTCTAGCCCAGAACCCTTTTTGATTTTCTCGACCAACAATCCTCACAATCCTCACAATCTTGGCCCCTCGGCGCCTTGGGATTTCGATCAACCTAGCAGTGCCTCAACACTCCACGTCCCTACTTAGTACTCCTACTCCTACTCCCACTCCCACTCCCACCTACATGGTACTTAGATACCTGCATACGTACCCAATTTAGTCTCTGCCCAAGGTACCCCCCTCGAACCCCTGGTGTGCGATCGAACCCCGCGCTTGTATCGCGGGCTCTGGGTAGCATTTCTTTCCCATTCCGAGAACACCAGCGGTTACCATCACCTGCCACCACCTTCACCACCAACCTCACCACTATCTGATATCAAGCTTGAGCCAGACTCGCACCCCTCCTCCCACTCCTTTATCTGCTGCCCTTGGTCTTCTTTTACACTCACCTCCGCACTTTGTCAAACTGGTCGAATTTGTCACGTCTCCCGCAATCCTCGTCTACGCCCGTTCTTATTTTTATCTGGCTTTTGTCTTCGGCCTGGCCCCCAGTTAATCTCCCTGACGGGCCCTGCTGGCCATTTGGTTGTCTGTGTTTTAGCGTCATTATCAAGTATGAAACATATCCATAGTGGCAGCCAAGAACACGGTGAGCTCATCAAGTTTTGCTTATGCTGAGACTGCCCAGCCAGCCAGCCAGCCAGCCAGCCTATCGCCCATCGCCCATCGCCCATCGCCCAGCACAATCGTACAGCGTACATCGCACGTCGTACATCACCAACCGCTGCCAAAAAAATCCAAAAAAAAACCACACTGCTGCTGACACATGATGCTCCCGGTCCCAGGCGCCGGCACTGCCCATGACCAGGATGATGACCACCACACCCATGACCAAGACCGCGGCCAGCAGCAGGAGCACCACCACAAGCAGTCTCAGCCTCAGCGCGGTCGGCTACCTGCGAGAAGCAAGCTCACTCCAGATGCGCTGTACATACCCAAGAACCGAAGTACCGGGAACCTCCCTGCTGTCGCCGAGAGCGACTCCGATTGCGACGATCGCACGCCTCGGTTCCGCTTTTCTCTTGATGAGGGCGCTATGTCTGTCGAGCCTGGCTCGGCTACGAGGTATGTTACACACTACATTACCTGTCCACCTAGCACCAGCACCGTATGCGCCAAGTAGCTTGCGGGGGTACGCGCTGCCGGGGGGATTCCATCCGCTCTTGTACGCCCATAAGGGTCCAGGCGAGAGACAATCGAGACATTCGGGAACAGGCGATGTGCTTGCTTGCCTTGGGCTTACGAACGCGTCCCGCTCGCACGGCCCCTTCAGTTGACCTGCTGTCGGCTGGCCTTGCGTGCCGTACCTGTCACATGCCACCAACATGCCATGCCATGCCATAACTGAGCACACCCACTCAGCCTCCCTCTGCGCACATGGGCACCCCAACCATCGCCTGAAGCCTGAGGCATCCAAAGAAGCACTACACCCAGGCGCAAAAGAACCCGACAAGCCCCAGCCTGTTCCCTGTGTCTCTTCGGTCAGCCTTGCTCCGGTGACTAATTTGCAACTCCCTTGCCAGCCGATCTGCCTCCATAATCGCCGAACATGACCGTGGCCTTGGCCTCTCTGGTCTTCGACGCATTCGCCAAAACCCTTCTCCGCGCAACCCGACTATTCCCTCGACCGCCGCATCGTCCAGGAGTCCCTCCATCAGCCTTGCGCGATCTGCCTCGCTCAATATCATGGTTCCTCCGGAGCCACTGGTTTCGGGACCCGCTTCCCCCAACTTTGCCGAGGACCTCTCTCGCTTTCCCTCGGAGTCGTTGCACTCCTTCTCCTTCGCGCACCAGTCAGAGGATCTCATACACAACCGCCAGAATGTCCTGAAGCGATCTATAGAGTTCATGAAAGATCGGATGGGATGGGCGCTGTCGTCGAATGCGGCCCTCGCCAGCGCCCAGGCTAGAGCAACTGGTGACGTGGAGACTCAAAATATGCTCGACCTGCTTACCAGAGCACAGCTTGTTGAAGCCGGCAACCTGCCCAACGTTGACCCCGCTCTCGTTAATCATCCTCCTCTGACGGGTCCAGCAGTCGTGACAGGTGAAAATGTATTTGACCATCAGTTTATACCGAGGACCGGAAGTCCCGAATCGTATGCAACTCCGATGGTCTCCCCGACCACCACCCGACCACCTTCACTGCTGCCGGAAATCGCCCCCAGTGTCAAATCCCAAACAGAGGAAAGGCAAGCTCCGAGTCCAAGCCACCTCCAAGTGCACCATGACCAGACCGATTCAGAGAATTCATCCAGAACCCCCACTAATGAAAGTAACTCGACATCCAAGACATCGCCGCCCGAGACGAGACGCCCTACCTTACGACGAACATTCACCGATGTTGCTGGGGCGGGCATCCAGCAGAAACTCATGGATGCCATGGCCCAGCCCTTCGTTGCTACACCGTCGAGCGGGTATCCCGAGTCATTACTATCCCCGACGATGCCATCACAACCCTTCACCTCCCTCGCCCAATCTGGCGCTCTGGGGCCTGCAGTACATGGTCATTCGTCACGGTGGGTGCCCGCCGCACAGGCTATCTTCACCACGGAAGCGCGACCCCCGTGGACCATCATTGCCGCAAACGATTTGGCCTGCTTGGTTTTTGGAGTGACTAAGGCAGAAGTCCGGAAGATGGGAATTCTAGAAGTGGTTCAAGAAGAGCGGCGGGACTGGTTAGAGAGGAAGCTCCTTCGGAAGGATTCAGACGCAGGAAATCAGGTTCCCAGCGTCTCAATCACGCAGCCCGTTCCATCCACGGGTTCGGCGTTGCTCGGAGGCCGAGGTGGCATCACAGCGCAGCTCCTTAGCAAACCTAACTCCAGAACGCAACCCCCCAAGGCTCCTGCACGCCGAGCTGTGACAGTGCATAACAGCGACCCGTCAGCACCCAAAACGCGAGGCCCTAATTCCCATTCTCGGTCAAGAGGTGTGTTGCTTTGTGGTGATGTGGTTCCGATACAGAAACGCAACGGCGCAACGGGTTCCGCAAGCCTCTGGGTCAAAGAGAAGAAAATCGGCCTGATATGGGTCCTAGAAGAAATCCACGAAGACGTTGCGTTTGTGAGCCTGGACGAAGACGGCATCGTCACTAAAGCTGCAGGTGACACTTCACTTATATGGGGGCAAGACCACATTGCTTCTGGGATAGATGTGGGCAAACTCATCGCCCGTATCCCTCGGCAAGGAATTGACCCCAGGTTCGGCTCGATCGACTATGCCCAAATTGCGAAACGCAAATATTTTACTTGCAGAAACGGCGACAATGTAAATATTCCGGCTACCATTACCCAGACGCGGGGTGAGATGGAACTTCGGGTGTCTTGTCTTCCTCACATTGCTGGCATTATTGTCGTCAGCACAGATACGCTGAAAATCAAAAGCTCAAACTCGGCTTTTTGCGGCGCTCTGTTTGGTTACGAAAGACCTGAAGGCCAATCGATTATTGCGCTTCTGCCGGACTTTGATAAGATACTGGAGGTTCTACAGCAGCAAGATGGGATGCTCATTCGGGATAGAACTGTCATTCCTGAGCACAGCTTTAGGAAGGCCTCGGCCTTAGTAGGCATTCATGAGGGCCGACCTGATGCGGCAACTACCTTTCTCAGCCCGGATGGCTTACTGGCTAAGCATCGAGACGGCACTGAGCTGAAAATTGACGTGCAGATGCGAGTAGTGAAGAGCGAGAAACATTCTGGCCACGACTCGGGCACAAGCGATGATGATTCATCCAACGATGAGGCCGCAGTATCGAACGTGGAATCAGAAATGGTATATGCATTATGGATCACATACTCGAGACGTCTACATGGCTCTACACATTTACCTGCGGCAAGTTCACCCCTCATATCTCGCGCCCTGACTCCTCCACACCAACCATCACCGGGCCAGACCCCAGCCCATACGCCTCCAGTCATCATGTCGGACTCGGAAGATGCCAGACCGAGATCACCGCCGTCCAAAACTTCACTGTCTTCTCAAATCAAGAATGTCGCCATGACTGCTGCCAAAAAGATAGCAGGTGTTTCCGCATCGTCAGAGAGTAAGACATCGGACTCCGACGCCGCAGCACCCCAGAAGAAGACGATAGATGACTTTGTAATATTGGAAGACATGGGCCAGGGTGCCTACGGCCAGGTCAAGTTGGCGCGATACAAACGTAACGGTGGGAAAAAGGTTGTTCTCAAGTACGTGACAAAACGGCGAATTCTTGTCGACACGTGGACTAGAGATCGACGACTCGGTACCGTGCCGCTTGAGATACACGTCCTGGATTATCTCCAACGAGATGGTCTGAAGCATCCCAATATCGTGGAGATGGAAGATTTCTTCGAGGACGAAACCAACTACTACATAGAGATGACCCCACACGGCCTGCCAGGCATGGATCTCTTCGATTACATCGAACTTCGTGCAAATATGGATGAGGATGAATGCCGTAGCATATTTGTTCAAGTTGCGAAGGCCATACACCACCTACATATCACGGCCAAGGTGGTCCATCGTGATATCAAGGACGAAAATGTGGTCCTTGACGGCGAAGGAAATATCAAGCTCATCGACTTTGGAAGCGCGGCGTACATCAAGAGTGGGCCGTTTGATGTCTTTGTGGGCACCATCGGTGGGTTTGGCGACACGCCTTCATCGACTGGCTAAGAAACGTGCATGGCTAACTGCTGAATTATAGACTACGCCGCTCCTGAAGTCTTAGCTGGGCAACCATATGCCGGGAAAGAGCAAGACGTTTGGGCTCTGGGCATCTTGCTATACACCATCATTTACAAGGAGAATCCTTTCTACAGCATCGATGAGATAATGGATCGCGATCTCCGGGTGCCGTACACTATTAGCGACGAGAGTATCAACCTCATACGATGCATGCTTAACCGCAACGTTTCGCAACGATACGATATCGACCAGGTGCTTCAACATCCTTGGTGTCAAGTGGCGTGAGAACTGGAATAACGTCAGGAAATAGTGAGAAATTTTAATGAAGATATGAGATGGGAGACTTTTGCCGGCTGGAAAGTCAGGGAGAACAGAATACCTTGGGTTGATGGAGACACGATCGTGGGATGCATCAAGAAAGAAACGAATATCGATTATTGCTGGTAGTGGAAACGAATGATACCCCTTGGTAGGCTTTTGCGATTTTGATCATTTCAACATTGCCCCTCATCAGAAACAATGAGGGGCAATGATAAAGGAAGGAGGGCAGAGCGCAGAACGCGCAGGGATCGGGAACAAAACATGCTTTCTATTATCCCACTCAGCGTCTGTCTACTCTATGGTTGGGTAGCCCGCTGCTGCTCGTTTTCCTTTTTTTCCCCTCCCACCTTTCATTCTTCTTTTTTGCCGTCCCGAACACATTAGCTCTAGAAATCATACATACATACATTCATATACATACATGCGGCCAGGGTACGCGATAGCATTGGGCGGCGCTTCGGAAACAGAAAGAAAATCCAATACAGACTTAACATGGCAATATACAAATACTGGCACTTTGTCATTATCTCAAGTTCTTCAGTATGAATCTCATCGTACATGGCGGTGTAATATGAAGTGAGCTTGTGGCAAATGACACAAGTCGTCCAAGCAGTCAATGCACGGGATGGAAATTAAGGGATACTTTCTTATAGGAGAAACTGAACGCATGGAATTAAGTCTATGAGGATTCTGGTGCATATATAGTCGTCAACCGTAAATTCAATCATGCGATTCGCCCGAACCTAGCTCCTTATCTACATACAGTATCTACCTATCAACCTCCTCGCTTCCGTATGGGTTCTAGCCCAAAGATATCCTCCTCGCGGATCTCGTTCCCATTCGCGTCCGAGGGGACCTCGCCGAAGAGGAAGGCCGTGCGCTCGCGGCTGAGGTTTGCAGACCCCTTCTTGCGGTGATGGGTGTCGGACCTCGATGCTCCAGAAGTATAATTATAGGAAGAAGACGAGGAACCGAACATGGAGGTAGAATGTGAGGTAGAGGCAGAAGCAGAGGAGTTGAATTTCGAGCTGGAGTTGGAGGTCTTCTTGAATGTGGACGTGGGAGAGCTCACGTCGGGCTCGAGCATCCACGAGAAAGACGACTGTGCGAGCGTCGAGCGCGTGGGGATCGGGAGCTGTGGCCGCTGGAGAGTCGGCACGGTGCTGGAGGCTTCGACGCCTAGGGGGTCGGTGTCCATTTTCTCCGGGGAGGCGATGGCAGTTGTGGTGGGAGTGGCGTTGGTAGCAGCGGGTGGTTTGGATGATGAGTCGTGACTTGGCGGTGGGGAGGATGGAGTCGCCTTCGGCGTCTCGTCGCCGCCGCTGCCGCCGCTGCCATTAGGATCCGGCGAGTCGATCACCATGGGCGTGTTTAATGCCATGGCCGCGACGGCATCACTTAGCGGTTCCGAGTCGACTTTCCTTTCCGCTGCTGATCTGGGAGACATGGGGCCATCTTGGGCATCTTCCTCGTCTGGGAGAGCGAGGGTGGAGTCCTCGAGGTAAACCTTGATGAATTGCAGCCTCGCAATGGCGACTGCGAGCTCGTCCTGCGCCTTCTTCTTGTCTTTGCCGCCATCACCTTCCCCGTCTGTTTCTGGTTCTGGTTCTGCCTCTCCCTCTGCCTCTGCCATGGCGCTTAGATTCCTCAAGGCTGTGAGAGGTTCCTCGACCATGGAAGCGAGTCGCCGATTTCGACGGTCCATCACGGCCACGGCGCGGATCCCGGTATTTGGCCGAGGTTCGGTAAACAGATCCCTACTGGGCTTCATCGAGCTCTTGGCCTCTTGCACGTTACGACGGATCTCGACCATGGCGTCCCGCACCGCCTGATTGATGCCCAGCTTCTCGCTCTGCTCGAGCACGTTCTTAGCGGCGCCCTGGAACAAGGCCTCGACGCCGCCCGACGGAGGACGGAAGCGGGGCGACAGGAGCGGAGACCGGGCGCCTGCTAGCTTCTGCCTGAAGCTGGGGGGGTCTCTCCGCGGCGTCGTGGACCTTGACGCACTTGGCGAGCGCGGTGATCGTCCGGTGTACTTGGTTATGAGCTCGGCGCCGCCAGTACTGTCTAGTTGTCCCCGCAGGTATACGGCGTCGTCTATGAAGGTATGTGGCCCGTGAGGAGCCTGCGGTATGGGGTATTTGAGAAGGAGTTGTAACGCCACGCTATAGTCAGCTTCGAGCACTGCTCCGAGTTAGTGAATCTGAACATGTCCGTTTTTGTTCAAGACACTCACAATCCCATCTTATCCTAAGCAGCATCGAAGTACAAATGAGGTCTATAAGTTGAAATGTTGGGTCGGTAGAAAAGATGGTGTCCCATAGTTTGAGCATTTGATCGAAAGGAAATTCGCGACTGAACAATAGCCGGATCCAGCGACTGAAATTGTGCGAGGTGAGTACGTCGCAGCGGAAAGTTGGCCATGCTGAAGGCTGAATGTATAGGCTTACATGAGAAATATTTGCGGCAGAACCTCGATGTTTTTTAGATGCATGGAGAGCTCCGGGTCGACTTTGTATAAGCAGACCTCGTGAATGTACTCGCTCTTCTCGACAATGGAGGACCTCGCCGACTGCATGCTGAAGGCGGAAGTTCCCGGGGACTCGCCCGTTTCGTAGAATGCCTTTGCATGGTCCATGACCTTGGAGAACAAGGAGAAGGAGTCATGCTCGATGAAGGCAGGATCAAGCATCTCGACCATGCGGAGATCGCCGGGCGTGCCGGCGGAGGGTTCGGTGGGGTTGATCGCATCCTGCTCGACGACGTAAACTATGGGTGCGAGCAACTCATGCATTCCCTGACGATAACCCCCGACATCCGGGTTCAGCTTGCAGTAAATGAAGAGAACATCGGTGATGAGTGTCTGGACGTGGGGCTGGTGGTAGAAGGGTTCATCTGGTAGGCGCTGGACATCCTGCAAGATCTCGCTTCGCAGGAGGTCATCTTGACGGTACGTGTTCCACGGCGACTGTTCCCCTATCAGTCAAGCGACCGCGTGGACGGGGGGGAGCGGGAGTAGAACAGACGTTTGAGTCCTCAGCCAGGGGGTCCAGGTTTCCTGCCGTCAGGTACTCCGGGTGCTTGATGTACTTTAAGAAATGCTCCCTCAGGGTGGCGTAGGAGCTGCGCGCCTCAAGAAGCGCATGAGCCCAGTTGACAGTGTCGGTGGTCTGGTTCAGCAGGAATGCCTGGACGGCCTCGTATATCAGCGCAGCCCGCGGGAAGAATAAAGTGAGAGGGGGCGTGCTCGTAGACCTTCCAACAGACGGAGCGGCACCCCGATATGCAGGGACTCGCGTCTCCGGCGTCCCTGGTCGCACGCTGCAGGTCGGCCAGACTAGAGCTGTGCTTGAGAGTGTCTTGCCATCGCGCGCTGGAGGTCGAGGGTGCATCTCATTAGCGTCGGGGCCCTCATATAAGTGACACGGTCCATGTCATGAGCGGGCAGTGAAGCTTACGAGGCGTCGGCCAGAGATCTCATCCTAGAGATGTCGTATGAAGGACGGTTATATGCTCGGCGTACTTGGAGCTTTGTTTCATGAGAAGTTGGCTGGTGCGATGGTCCGTGGGTGCTGGTGGTAGGTCACGGGTAGGTTGCATTGCTCGATCTCATGGCTCTGAAGGTGAGTGAGAGGTAGGCTCGGTAGGTACTAGGTAAGCTGGGCATGGATACTTCATGTAATCAATCAATCAGGTAGCTCGCTCCTCCAGTGTGGCAGCCGGTGAAAGTCATGTACTAAGGTACCTAAGGGTAGCGCATGCTGTCAGCCCCACCCAAACGGGCGTTGATTCTACATACCTCAACGGGTTAGTAGAAAACCTCCAAGTCGCGTAGGGCTGATCGCAATCATCGCATCCATGATTGTTGTAGGCCTTCTTTCCGAATACCTTTACCTACCTCATGTTCCACCACCATCCGTGCCACAAACCTTTTCAATTTCCAGAAGTCGGCAATTCTATGCGCTCGTAGTACCTACCCAAAGCCTCTTTTCTTTTCTCTTTTTATTCCGACATTTTGAGGTAGATATCTACCTCTTTGCACTTTGGATGTAATCTCTTTCTCAACTCTGGCTCGCTCGGCCACTCTGACCAAGAACGGCTGGTGGCTTGGCGAAGAGGATCCCGGCTTCCTGTCTTGCCTGTCACTCTCGCACTCAGCTCAGCTCAGCTGGGGAAACTTGGCTCAGCCCCCAGACATCGCATCGTCGCGGAGCTGCATGACGTACCTTAAGGTATCCAGACACCGAAAGACACTGACGCTAACATCCATCCACCCACAGCAGCAAGCCAGAACCAGGTAGAGAAGGAACCGGGTAGAGCTCGCGTAGCAGCAGCCGACTATGTCCGCGGATCTGTTCGCCGCTTTCAACGATGCCGCGATACCGCCCTCTTCACAAGCTCAACCGAAACCACCACCCTCAACTGGAACCCGACCTGCCTCTACGCCCTTCGCCTTCGCTTCGCTAGCCAGCCCGATCCCGCCAGCAACCACGAGCAACCAGCCGTGGGGCAACGTCCCCCCTGTCTCGACCGCGAATCCGCTGCGGCAGTCGTGGAATATCCCGCCTTCTCCAGTTCCCAGCCCGCGCCCAGCCGCAAGCGGTCCTGCCAGCACGCTGCCGATAGGTCGCCATGACACCGACGATGACGCCGAAGATGACGGCTGGGGCGACTTCGAGGTTGCGCCAGATACCATCCCTTCGCCTGCACCTGTGCTTTCACAGGTAGCCCCACGAGCTCCGACGCCAGCTAAAGGCCATGTCAAACGGCCATCAGAGATCATTCGCGCTTCAACAATGGACTTGATTTCCAACAATCTCGCCGCCGTACAGAACCCCTCAATAGACCCCGGTCCGTCCACCAAGTCGCCTGCCCCTTTGGTGAACCCAAGTCCAAGCCCTTCGCCATATGCGCTGCGGACGAAGACAAGCAACGTCGATCCTAATGTTCTGTTCGATGCCGACGATTTCGATGGGGAGCAAGAGGCTGAGGGGAGTGACGATGATTTTGGGGAATTTGAGACCGTGCCAGAACCTACCCAACCACCTCCAGACCTCCTGTCGAGTGGCCCATCCGTACAGCCGCCCCAGACAGACACGGTGCAGAGAGCATCCAAGCTGCTATTAGATTTAAATATGAACGAACCCACTCCTGAGCCTGCTCAAGTGAACCCTGTGCCGGTAGAACCTGCGATCCGGAAACAAGGCATAGCCACATCCAAACCCTCGTTAGCAAAGTCGGCGGCGACACATACCCGTACGAGATCCACATTTGAAGATGACTGGGACTCTTTCTCCATTACATCAGACCAGCCCATCCAGCCACAAAAACTGACAGTACAGTCTACGTGGGACTGGGACTCGATAGAGTCGCCTACACTGGCCAGACCTAAAGATCCCGTAAAGAAACCAGCTCCGTTACGTAGCAAGGAAGTGGCTGCCAGTACCGATGATGACACTACATGGGACTGGGATCCTGTTGATACAAAGACGGACTCTATAGCGCAGGTTGACGATGGCGCTCTCCCGCCAGTCAATATTCCACCACCATCGATTCTGCTGTCGGCGTTCCCGCAGCTGTTTGACCAGGCTCACGAATACTTGTACCAGCCAGTGAGCGGGCAATCGCAAAGCATTAAAGACCGCATCTTGTCAGACCCCAGAGTATACGACTATCTCGAAGGGTACCTAAGTCTAGCCGTTGTGGCAGCTCGTATCATTGCTGGCCGGCGACTAAGATGGCACAGAGACAAGTTTCTCTCCCAGAGCATGTCTATCTCTGCGGCGGGGAGTAAAGGCATGAAGCTTGCTGGCGTTGACAAATCACAGACAGTGCGGGAAGACCGCGAGGCAGCGGATGTTGTAAGTAACTGGAAGAGTCAGATTGGTCGCCTGAGGTCCATGGTCACCTCCGCAAACTCGGCCAAAAAGGGTGGTGGGAAACAGTTGAAAGTCCCCGAGATTGCCGACACCATGCAGGCTCAGACAGCTAAAGATGTGCCGACAGCCCCAAAAGCGTGTGCTATTTGCGGACTTAAAAGGAATGAAAGGCTCGCAAGGATCGATTACGAAGTGGAGGATAGCTTTGGCGAGTGGTGGATTGAGCATTGGGGACATGTGGCCTGCAAGCGCTTTTGGCTACAGCACGAAACCACCCTCAGACAGAGATAATGAACGTGGACTTGCGTCGAACTACAGAACAGAACAAACACAGAGACCTTCCCGGTGACGGCATGATGCAATATTCTGTGGTTGTTATGTCGGAAGGATCCGGCCATACATCAGCGATGGTAGTCAGCAGACATGTGTCTTCAGAGGGCTGACCACGCACGGCAGCAGCTTGTCGTGCTTCGAAAAGAATGTGATAGGTTCAAGGTTGTACATCCGTGCTATGTAAAAAGTATGCTTGTATCTTGTCAATTTGAACACGAACCTTGAACCACTGACCTCGAAAATATAAGGCTTTGATTTGGGCTACCAGTATGCTCTGACCAGCCAAATACTTCTTCACTTCCAGCTTGGCGTATCAATGCCCACATTCACATCACTTTGCGATCCTTCTCTGGTAGGGCAGTAACTCGGTCATTCAAAGTTAACTAAATACTGGACAGCAACAAGCCCGATACAATGCCCCATGTACCACACAACTGATGGCATCGTCTTCTTGGTCCCCATGGCTTAGGCCGTGCCTAACAGACGGAATATAGTTCGAACGCTACCTCAGCCATACAGCTCTTGCTGCATGCATCAATCTGACGGCACCATAGCATGCGAACCTTTTTACTTCACGGTATGCAGCTCGGGGTAACAGCGAGCGAACCACGAGCATGAAAGCAAGCAAGTAGCACGAGATGGTTGGTGTATCATTGACGAACTCTATACAAGACGCGCATTAGAGGACACCACTATCTGCACTTTGACCCACTCAAACCAAACACTTCGACTTGCCCAGGTGTCTTTGAGTTCAACGACTGCCCAGCACCCATGTACCCCGCGGAGTAGGTATGCATGTCAGAGCGACCCCAATATGACCGGCTGCACTGGTGGCTGCGGTATTCTCTACATGCGGGGACACGGCCGACGCGAGTCTTGTGATGGGGTTAGTGTCCTGTCTGTGACGTAGGGTAGATGGATAATGCTGCTTATCTGTCTGTTCCGTGAAGCCGGTGAAGCTTCTGCTAAGTGCGGAACATTGCTTGACATTAGTAACTGCGGCGTGGCAATAGGTTTGAGTGAGAGCAATGGGTGACACGTGCGACATGATTATTTCTGATGAAAGTACTCACATGCTGAAAACCAGATTCAGGGGCTCTATAGATACTTGAGTATCTATAGGTAGGGAGAGCCCAGGCAATATCACCATTACAACAACACCTCTCTACGCTGGTTAACAATGGCAGAATGACATCCATGCCCACAGTCTCTATGGACAACACATACAACGAAAGAACATTGAGAGACGGACTGAATCACCAGAGGGCGTACAAGCCGGCAGTTGAGACCGAGATGGCCAGACAAGCCAAGATCTAGCGCATACGCAATGTGCCACTCACTACATGCTGTGGAATGGATGATTGATCTGGCGAGGCAGTAGTGTTACTATCTGGGCAGTTACTGGACGAGACGATTAGATGCCTACCACCAAATCACAAGAGTAAGGGATTCTGAATGGGTATCAGCGGTGTGCATTGATGCACACCTCTGAAACTGTTTCGAAAACTATCCCCAAAACTGCCTAGATGGGCATGGACGTCACAGCAATCCTCAATGTTTTCTTTCGTCTTGTTCAGGAGCTTCTTGTGCTTCACTACCTTAACTGACAGTTTCAGCCATGGTTGTAGGAGAATAGTACTATCTACACCATATTATCGGATTGGGTTCAAGGTTTACAGCGTGACTGTTTTAATTGAGGAAAATATATAAGTTTAAAAGTAGCGTCTTGCTTATATAAACTACACATATCTGCATGTTTTTATATAGGCTCTTATATGAAAGGGTAGAAAAGTAAGTATTAGATTCTATGCAGAGAAACCATTTCTTCTACTTGTACCTATCTACCTACTAGGGTAGGTATGTACTCATAGAGAAAAGAACAACAGCATTCGCATACTAAGTAGGTTACAGGTGTAGCAGGTGTTAGTTATTTGATTAGTATGGACATCTAGTTTTAACTTGGGTAATGTAAGACTGATTCCGCCAGCTACAATTTATCGTCACTCGCCCACGGTTTTGAGCTCTTTCAAACTTCCGTACCTACGACTAAATGCTTGGTACAGGGAGGCAGGGACTTTCTGCATTGAAGATCCCAAGCCCCGTAACCTTAGTGTAAGTACCTCGCCCCTCCAACCCCGCTTTCGCCATGCAGCTGCAGAGAACCCATTTAAGGTGCTTAGGTAGCGCAAAGTACAATGAATTTGCAGGAATACGGACATGCTTCGACTCACCTACTACACAATAGCAATCTAGAGCTATCGCATGATTCGGAAACTGAGGCTACCTTGAAGTCCCTAAGGCAATGTGAGCATTCATTACTTAGTAGAGTAGGCACAGTATATACATGTCTACAACAATGATGCGTGGTCTATCCAGAGTTCCAGCAACCGTAGCTGAGGGAACTTGACCTAAGCTTGCCGCGCGCAGAGTGGAGAGCGGGGTGCTCTTGCTGTAGCGTGCGGTACTTCCTCTGGATATCGGTACTTACAATACCTACGCTTACGAGCAGAAGCGCTAGCGCGTCCACTAGGTGGCAGTGGCAGGTACAGCCCCAAAGGTACCGAGAGAGCCCTGTGGCAACCGCCCGCCTGCACCCACCAAACGCCCCCAAACGCCCCAAAAACCCCAAAACCCAAGCGCCGTGGCATGTCCAATTGGCAAATCAACAATTAAAGTCAGTGCCGAGTTTGGAGCCTGCGGGCTGCTGCTCTGCTGCCCTGCTGCTTCCTGCCGCCAACCTGCCTGGGCCGCCGCCGCCGCCAGTCTCGTCCCCTCCCCTCCCACCTTATTTTACTCTCTCGATGATCCCTCCCGCCCCCCAGCCCACCTAACTTACATAACTTCATCACCATTCAACTCGACAAAGACACGCACCCGTTTTGTCGCCGGATCTCAATCACGCATCTTCCCACCTCCCTCCCACCTTCTACCTTCTACCTCTCGCCCTCTCGCCCTCTCGCCCTCTCTCCCTCTCTCCTCCCCCCTTCCGCCACCACCGTAAACCTCATCTCCTCTTTCATCCACCTCGCCTCGTCCTCTCCACCGTCCTCTTCCTCTCTCACCCCAATCTCTCCAATCTCCCCCGATCGCCCGATCTCACCTCTCAAACTCCTCCGCATCATCCCGCCATCCCGTCATTCCGTCATTCCGCCTAAGCTGTCCAGCCCCCCGGCAACAGCAGCTTTCGACCCTACTTTTCCCTCTTTGGCGTCCCTTACCATTTCGCCATTCTTAGCAAGTGGGCCTGTCTGTTCTTCACACTCACTGCCAGCAACCACCTGTTCTGGCACCAGTTTAAGCTGCACGAAAAGTACCGCCAGCTTCCTCCATTGCTGTGACAAGCACACACCTACCCAAGTAAGTAAACACTGGTTGCCTGTTACTCTCATTGTGTACTTCCTGCCCACTCAACTGCAAGTCCCATAAACCAACACCAATCTTCATCTATCATCTATCACCTCTATCACCTCTATCTGTCCCCACCGGCACAATGTAACAAGCTGCACACGGCGGGCCAAGACCAGGCTACGAAGCTCGTCATGCCAAGCATTATCTGGGCTTTCCCTAGTGACATGCCACTTTCATCCTCTACTTGCCTCGACGAGGCATGAAGTGCCCGTCCACGAATGACAGAATATGTATCTACATGTCCGTCTACTGCTGGCATTGGGGAATCTACGACTCTGCAGCTCGCAGCTCCTAATGTCCGAGCGACATCAGTAGGCAGCTATTAGACTTCGGGGGCAGCAGGCCAGTCTACAGATTGCACCATATCCACAGCTTGTACGTCAGGTACTGAAGTACGCACCGCGTAACAACGCGCTGCATAAGCTCAGTCCCTGGTGGGTTACCCAGAACCGCAAAGGTCTGCAGAACCCCGCCGCCGGTCCCAAACCATGCCTCTCTTATCGCGCCTGCTGCTCTGCCATCGCGAAACCACCCCCCACCCACACTCTGTCTTGCTATTCGCCGGCCGCTTGGCGAAATCGTACAGGTGCAGCAGTTTTGGCATGATAACACTCTTTTGGGCATCCAAGATTGCTATCGGGCTCGTGAATGTCGATTTCGCTTTACCTCATCCCACATGAAAACCGCAACCAGCTTCCCCGCAAAATCCACATCAGCTTATCAGAGCTAACCTCCCACCAGTTACACAAGCAGCTTCTCCTGGGGTTCTATCTATCATCGCAAACCAACCCTAGACTTGCTGCGCCGCCGACCGTCATCGCGCGCATCGGTAACCCCAAACATCGCCTGTTCAACCGCCGACGCCACCAACAGGCCACTCACAACCCACCGTACTTGCGCGTGTTGGTTATCCCAGCAACGATCCCTTCCACCAATAGTTTCCCCCTTCCCGCCCGAGTCCATCATGTCTGCCACTCAGGATATCGCTCCACAAAATGGAGCCGAGCCATCGTCACCTATGGACTACAAGCTCGACGATAATGAGCAGCGACTGGGTCCTGATGGCGAACCCGCCCCTAAGTCGGACGATGATTACGCGAACACCCAATTAACGCTACGTGCTATTGTCTCGTCTAAAGAGGCAGGCGTCATTATCGGTAAAGGTGGCAAGAACGTCGCGGACCTACGAGACGAAACGGGTGTCAAGGCCGGTGTAAGCAAGGTCGTTCAAGGGGTCCATGATCGTGTCTTAACCATCACTGGTGGTTGCGAACCGATCTCCAGAGCTTATGCTCTGGTGGCCCGCTCCTTGCTGGAGGGTGCCCCATCTATGGGTATGGGAGGCGCCATTCAGCAGAATGGAACTCACCGTAAGTGCTCCATGGTCGTCTGTCACGTCGTTAGTCAACTGACAGTGTCATACAGAGCTGAAACTACTCATCTCTCATAACCAAATGGGCACCATCATTGGTCGACAAGGTATCAAGATCAAGAACATTCAAGATGCATCTGGCGTGCGCATGGTCGCGCAGAAGGAGATGCTGCCCCAATCGACAGAGCGCATTGTCGAGTTACAGGGTAACCCCGAGGGTATCCAGCGGGCCATATGGGAGATTTGCAAATGTCTAGTTGATGACTGGCAGCGTGGCACTGGCACCGTGCTTTACAACCCTGTTGTTCGCACACAACCGGGAGGCGTGGGGTCCATGGGTGGTGGTCTCGGTGCCACTGGCGGGGTGCCGTACGGCACACCTCCAAGGGGCGACTATGGCTCATCGCGGGTGATGCGCACAGGTAATGGCGCTGATTTCAGCAACGGCGCCCCACGTCAGTTCAACAACCGTCGCTCTGACTCTGACGCTGCTGCTCGTGGACCGCCTACTCATGACGAAAACGGCGAGGAGATTCAAACCCAGAACATCAGCATCCCCGCAGACATGGTTGGCTGTATCATTGGCCGAGCAGGAAGCAAGATCAGCGAGATCCGGAAGACCTCCAATGCTCGCATCTCGATTGCCAAGGTACGTTCTTGCCCATAATGATTGGCATATGAAACCGAAGCCTATTTCTGTGACGTTGCCAGTATATCAATATCATTTGATATTTGTTCTGAGAATTGCAACTAACACGGATGACGCAGGCGCCTCACGACGATACTGGCGAACGAATGTTCACCATCATGGGAACGGCTAAGGCTAACGAGACGGCGCTCTTCCTGCTCTACGAAAATCTCGAGGCTGAGAAGATGCGACGCAGTCAAGCGCAGTCACCTGAGTAATGGCCGAATCGTTCATCCACCATGACGAAGTGGTTTAGGCGCCTCAACAGACAATCCATACATATCTCTGGGGCCTTTCTTCTGTTCTGTCCGGTTTGGTAACATGCCCTACGTTTGGGGAAGACTTCCAGATCTGACTTGCCGCAAGGCTTCTGTTCCTGTTGTGATATCTACGAAACGAAGTAATGACTACATTTCCCCCTCCTCAGCCCCCTTCGAAAACGACAGAAAACCCTTACATCTTCTCCTTACCCGCTTTCCTTCCTAATCAAACCAGTACCTCATGGTAGTCTGGCCATCAAACTACGACCTGCAGCAGGCGCAACCCGCGGTACTGCAGTTTACGAGCAATCATTATCACCAAACCGAATTGTCACGTGTGCGGAAAGCAAGCGACTATCCGACATTCGTTGACCAAAAAAACCAGCCTCTACTCGGAGCTCATACTCTCGGTCCCCTTTCTCATATGGCCAGTTTCGAGACGGATCTCTGGAGACTTGCCTTTCACTGTGAATCTGAGGCGTATTGCCGCGCTCCCGTCCACCTTGCAACAAGCCCAAGTCTCGCTTGTTTTGTCTTTGGGGCGTGCAACTACGGCTTTGCCTTGCAGTCTCGGGCGATCATGTCCTGAATGGGAACACAGGCCGTGTTTGCTGTGCGCGGGTCCTGACCTCAGTCCTTTGGTAACTACAGTACACGCCTTCACGTGCTATCGGCCTTCTAGTTGGTATTCTTACCGTGTACTACACGGCCCAGTGGCGTAAGCCTGAAATGGTGCTGTTTTCATTCATCACCTCATATCTTACACGCACGGTGAATATTGGGGCCTTTAGGACGCAATGGGTGCAATATTTGACGGACGACCTCGGTCGTGGTGGTTGTTACCGCTGGCCTTGCGCATCGAAAATGTGTTCTCAATGGGCAGATGTCTAAACTTGGTAAATAGCAATAAAACCACGACATCAATCTACAATTCCGTGCCCATATGTCTTTCACTGGAATATTGATGCCGTATGTGGGTGTTATTACAAAGTCATGTCGGAGAACGTACACCTACCTACCTATTTCCTAAAAAGGTATTTATTTATAGGTTGGTGGTTGCATGTACCTCAGAAAGCGCCGAGGTAGCAACACGGATGATAATGCAGTAAGTACCCTAGCGTGGGATGGGGGGATTTGGTGACAGTCACGGCAAGGGTCTCGAAACTTGGTGACCGTCCTAGACTACGAATAATTACAGGTTCTAGACGATCCTAGGTTTCTAAGACGGTTTTAGAATAAGGCGATCACAGAGCCGTAAGACTATTTCGAATCCGAGACGATCACGGATCAAGGCCGCCGGATCACGGTAACAGACCCTTGAATCATGGTAACAAGTCTGATAACCTACCTAGGTACATACGCCTACCTACGCCCACCTACCTACCAGTCCAATCCAGGTAGGCCAGTCCTAGGGGGTAGGGCTCCAATCCAGTCCTAGGGGGCTAGGTAGGCTCCGATCCAGTCCTAGGGGGTAAGGCTCCGAGGGCTCCAGTCCAGTCCCGGCGGGTAGACTCCAATCCAGTCCTGGGTGTGTGTGTGTGTGTGTGAGGTGTGTGAAGGAGAGGAATAGAGTCACGGCTACAGGTCTAGGTAGGTAGAAATTGGCTAAGTTCGACGAGCCTTCTGTTTCTGGCTTCTGTTTCTACTCATACGTGCCTTCCGTAAGGGGGCTACGCGAGCCTACCCTGTAGGGGACAGTCTCTAGGGGCTATGACGGCCTTGGGGCTATAGACGATCTCGAGACTCCGAGCCTACCCTGTAGGGGACGGTTTTTAGGGGCTATGACGGCCTTGAGACTCCGTGACGGTCTTGGGGCTATAAGGCACCTGGTTTCGCCTAGTGACAGTTTTAGGCTTGAAATCAGTTACATACTAGACTATCTTGGGCTAAAAAGTGGTCCTAGAGGTATGACTGTCACAGAGACTGTCATGAAAATCAGAGATCGTATTGGATTTTAGAGGACGGTTACCAAGTTTCGAGACCCTTGCTGTGACTGTCACGAAATACCCCCACCCAACGGTAGGGTAGGTAGCCACTAAAACATAAACGTACAAGCCTACCTAAACAGGTTAGTTAGTAGAGAGATATAGGTCAAATGTCACAGACGGAGCATGTGAGACCGAGCCTTGGTCTGACCGCCTGCCTGGAAGGTGCCGGTAGCTATGATTCTGCCGCAATTCGAAGGGCCAACTGCCAGGTGTCATCAGCAATCTGGGGAGACTCAAGGTTGCTTATTATAGCCTGCCTATATACCCAGATCCCCCCCCTTTTTCCTTCTTTCTTTTTGCTCGAATGGCCAATTGAAAAGGTCATTTGATAAAATTCCGCCCACCACACGCGCACGCTATCAGCCCATCCTCGCCTCAGGTTCGCCGCATTGTGAACCCGCCGTCCTTGTTTCTCGGATACCGGGACGATGGCGCGCACCAAGCAGGCGCGGCCTGTCGAGCGTCAGACCTCGTCCGAATACACAGCTTCTTCACCGAAGCAGACGCAGCAGCAGCAGCAGCATGTCGCACGCCAACCCAACGGCGCGAGCCAGAAATCAGCACAAGCGCCGATAGTAGTAGTACCAGCAACAGCCGACGCGGGCGCAACGCAGCTTGTCATCGCAGTCGCTGGTATATACGGGTCCTTGTAGGTTCCCTCCTCTCCTCCCATCGCGAACTCTGGGCTCTGGGCTCTTCATCATGGGGGAGGGGCTAACACGGCCATGGCGACGACGACAGCCTCACATGGGCCTATCTGCAGGAGAAGCTCACGACGACGCCACACGGCCCGCCGGGGCAGACCGAGGTGTTCAAGTACCCCGTGTTCCTGAACACGATCCAGTCGCTGTTCGCGGCGGCGACGGGGGCGCTGTACCTGTGGTCCAGCACGCCGACGGGCGCGCCCATCCCGCCCATCATCCCGTCGGCGCGCATCCTGATGCCGCTGCTCCTCGTCGCCCTGACCAGCTCGCTCGCCTCCCCCTTCGGCTACGCCTCGCTCGCCCACATCGACTACATCACCTTCCTGCTCGCCAAGAGCTGCAAGCTGCTGCCCGTCATGTTCCTGCACATCACCGTCTTCCGCAAGCGCTACCCGCTGTACAAGTACATGGTCGTCGCCGCCGTCACCGCCGGCGTCGCCGTCTTCACCCTGCACTCGGGCAAGAAGGGCGGCAAGGGCCACGCCTCCTCGTCGTCCGCCACCGACCGCAACAGCGCCTGGGGCCTGCTGCTGCTGGGCATCAACCTGCTGTTCGACGGCCTCACCAACAGCACCCAGGACTACATCTTCACCGCCTTCCAGCCCTACTCGGGCCCGCAGATGATGTGCGCCAACAACCTCATGAGCATGGCCGTCATGGTCACCTACCTCGTCCTCAGCCCCTGGCTCGTCCACACCGGCATCGGCGAGTGGGTCGGCATGGACATCGCCGGAAGCGCCGGCGAGCTCGACGAGGCCCTCGCCTTCATGGCCCGCTATCCGGGCGTCTGGTCCGACATCCTCGGGTTCGCCGCCTGCGGTGCCGTCGGACAGGTCTTCATATGTTCGTCCTCCCCTTCTCAATACACCTATCGCAAGGGAATCAAGCAAGCTGACAAACCAAATTCGTTTCACGCAGTCTACACGCTCTCGACCTTCTCCTCCGTGCTCCTCGTGACCGTCACTGTCACCCGCAAGATGTTCACCATGATCCTGTCCGTCGTCGCCTTCGGCCACCGCCTGACCAACATGCAGGTCCTGGGCGTGGGCCTCGTCTTCGGCGGTATTGGCGCCGAGGCCGCCATCGCGCGCCGCGAGAAGATCGCAAAAGAGGAGGCCAAGAGGGCTGCGAAGGCGCAGGCGTTGAAGTCCCAATGAGACCACAAATGAGCGAGCGCGTCTTCTTTGGCGGAGCTTTTGTCATGCTCCAATGGTCGGTCCATTGTCGAGTTATTCATCTGTACAGGACTAGATACATGTTTTTCAAGTTACTTTACAATACAAAGTTTTTTCTATAAACAACTTGAGAATGAAACCTGGAGCGAGGGAGAGAGACAAGGTATTTATTTGACTTAAGATCATAATGTGAAGACAAACAAAAACAAGTATTAGCTTTCATTGCGACTCGAGCATTGCAGGTGGTCTGTCTATCTATCTATAGTGAGCAGTGTATATACCTCTAAGCTAACAAGACAAGAAAGAAGCTTTTGTATCATTGAGCAGAATTACACGATTTTCACATCTGCCCCCTTCCCACATTTGACATGATGCAACATGTGCTGCTGGGTGCAAGGAATAGAAGTGTTGGAACCAACCTGGAAGCATACCTATTATAGTCATACATCACAAACATCCATACTATCACTACAATCAGGCCTCCCTAGGTATAGTATATCCAATGATGCCTGCCACATTGATGTCTACTTTACGTCCTAACTATATATACTTGCTGGATTCACACGGAACTATATTGAGACCAGAAAATCGACTTTGTTTGAACCAGGTGCGCCGTGAAGCGCACCTTTCGAATATTTGTCATTCATCAACTATATATACAAAATTTCGTCGAGAGCTCGTTGAAGTTTCCCGCATATCCAGACATCATTAAAGATGAGGATGTTACATGCGTATAGAATATATGCAATGGTGTACGCCTGTATGCGCTCTCGCCCCTCCCCAATTCCGTTCCATAGACAACTCGAGAACGCCTTGGTTGTTCCGAAGCCGCGTTTTGCGCTTGCGCACAGTGAAAGCTTGCCGGCTCCCACAAACTTTTTTTTCGCTCGCTCGCTGGCTCGGAAATCGACACGCCGAACCCCCGAGCTTGATAACCAGGGTTTTCGCCACGGATGATTATCCCCTTACTTTTTTTGCTCACAAACGATTGTAAATTATACATTGGCGTTGGAATCAATGGACGTCATGACCCACGAATGTGTAGTGAAAAAAGACACATGGCCGCCTTCCTCTCGTTGACTTTTGCCTGTATCGCGATTGCGCCGCCCGGGATGTCCGGTGTCACCATTTCGGTGCATGTTTATGCTCCAAAACATGAAAATCAAGATAACAACAAATAGAAGATTTGAGGTGGTGTGAAGATAGTCAAATCAAACAAATGAAAACGTGCAAGATGAAGTTCTGTGCAGAGAGTAAGAATGACGGCCGTTTAAGAAGCCTCAATAACGGCTATAATACGTCGTCGATAGATCGAGTAATTGGTGTTTCCCCTTTTGTTGGGGGGCTCCTTGGATCCGCTACTTGAGTGGGTCGGCCAAAGGGCACCCAGGGATTTCGTGGAAACATTGTCTCCCGAGGAGAGAAGAGGCCCTCAGTGGGCGTAGGTGGGGACTCAATAAACTTCATCCCAGCGAGTTCTGAGAACGAGTCGTGAAGGGGATTATTCGTCATGGTCTCAACACGCGGCGACATTAAAGTATCGTCGTCCTCCGATAGTGCTGAAGAGATTGCAAACTCCCGTGAAGGCGATCTTTGTATCTCATGGTTTCCAAACGGATCTTGCCGCTTGAGACCTGTGTGATGATCCTGAAACCCAAAATTGAAATGCCCGCTGGAATTCTCACTGGGAAAGTTGCTAGGGGGGAACCCTGGAGATGGGGGAGGTTTAAAGAATGAGGATGACCTGGGTGGAAATGCCTGCTCCTGACCCGTCTCTATTTTGGGCTCAAACAGCATAGGTGGGGCGAGGGAATCACCAAAACTAAAGCGAGGTAAACTGTCCGAATCCTGCCCCCCGCGGCCCTCTGTCCATGAAAAGCTGGACGGAGCGGAAGATGGCCCAGGTGAAATCGCATCAACATTAGGTGTTGATTTTCCGCGAGTATGGGACGGGCTCCGATCACGAGTCGAATCCGCTGACAGTGTTTTGTCGTCGGGCAGGGGTGCCGTCATGGGCTCCTTTGGTTTCATGTCAATAGCATCGGCCGACAATGTGAGTCTATGTTTTGTAGGGCTCCTGCCACTCCTGGGGCAGACAGCCGAACGAGGCGGGAGCCTCTTCTTCGCGACCTCTTTTTGGAAGTCTTGGAGACAGTACATGAGTCGCATATTCGGGCTTATCCATTTGCTCTTTGCTTGAGCGGCATAGTAGGCATCGTTGACGCTCATGCCGGGGTTTTGATATAGACCATATGCAATGATCAAGCTCGCTGAACGACTTGCGCCTTGTTGACAGTGTACAAGCAGTTTCTTCCCCTCCTTGGTGCGGCTGTCGATTGTTTCACACAGTGTCAACAGATCAGTCGCAATGTCGGTGTTATGGTCCCAGGGCATATGTATATATTCGGGTTCGTTCCACGAGGGTGCTTTTGGCGTCGTGGGTGTTTCCGAGCCAGAAGCATCGCGAGGTCCATCACGAGGTGGGTATTCGAATGCCGTCGCAAAGCTGTCATCAGTCATCGCTGTATCCGGTATTGGCGATTGAACCATGACCTCAGGCCTTGAGGCGTTTTGTTTGGCAGCCGCGAAAGGGTTATGGACCTCCCGGGCCACATTGATGACGACGTCAAATTTGGAGGCCTCCTCAGCTGTGGGTTCCAAGTACAAGTACACGTTATCGCTGTATATCGCAATTGGTCCATCGGGATAGCCCGGAGACTTTTGATCCTCGTTATTCTCCGACTCATCATGGAAGGGCTCAAAATCCATAGCGGCCCGACTGGCCATTTGTGGTCTAATAGGAGAAGATTCCTCTTCCATGATTGTTGATTCATAGTCATCACTGATACTTCCTAGCCTGGTTGGGCGCAGGACTTCCGATAGGCCCGATGTGCCGCGTTCGAATACTGTAGGAAATGTCATTCCGCCAGAGGGTCCGAATGTCGCCGATTTAATTGTGGAGAGCATATGAGGCGATGAGGTAGAATGCTTCAGAGCACGTCGCTGCATGATTGGCGCTAGGCCAGGTGAGCCAGGCACTTCAGAAGCCATGGGGCGCAGGCTAAGGCATTGTGAATCGGTTTTCAGACTGAGCAGGCTGGGCTTTTTCCGTGGACCAGCTATTTTGGGCTTGATGAAAGAAGGCGACGACGGCTCCGAAACCAAGGTCGTGTTCAAAGATGTCGCAAATGGTGGTTGTATGGATAGGCCCTTCATGTTCCTCGGTTTCCTGGGGCCGGGCGAGGTCATGGGTCGCTCAAATGTGGTCGTTGTGGTTGCGCTGCGATCAATCTGTAGGCCGTCCATATTTGTTGGCAATTCGCCGAAAGTATTCGAGGGGAAAGAGTTCAAAGGTATGAGGTTGACAGGCGAGTCGGGAGACGACGAGGGCGACGGATCCGACAAGGAAGATGTATCCGTGGTCAGGGTGGGCGAAGAGTCGGCTGATTCCGAGTTCTGGGTCGACATGCTGTCATGATGCCGGTGGGCATGATCTGAAGAAATCGGTTGAAGAAAATGGTTCGGTGGTTGAGGGCTCTTATGATCGCCGTGTCTAGGCAAGAAAGACGAATTGCTCATCATGAGCTTGGGCTCCCCGATTGTAACCATATCCCTATCTCCTAACGTATCTGCCTCTGGATCTATTATGGACATGAATGAGGGTAACTGGTCCTCGTACATGCGTCGGGTGGCGGCGGAAGGCATGTTTGGTCTCATCGATGACCTCGGGAGTGCCTGGTATCAGTTTTAATAGCCAGCTCTTTCCAATCCACGCTCAGGTTGAATATTGTCCGCCCTTGTGTTTTATCCTCATTCAGTGTGTTGTCGACAGGACAAGCACAAGGAGCTTGTTGTAGAGGCACGATATGCCAAAGAGGGTTGTTGTAAAATATGTTGTTAAAGGAATCCAATGGGAGAATGGCGGCCAGGCGGATAGTATGAGCCAGGACGTGATACCGGACAGCGCTGCTGAATCCTACTACTGCACCTCGATCCTTCTCTTGTCGGTCCAGGTTATTACCTCGTCGTCGATCAAGACTTCCCAACCCGTGTTCCAGAGCCGGATGATGCCACGAGGAGAACTCGGCGTTCACGGACGATTGGCGATTGATGTATTGCGGTAGATCAAGGGAGACCAAGCAACCCGGCGAGACAGGAAGCAGGGAGGAATAAACAAATGAGATGAAGTAGGGAAGTACAACGATGTAGCGTAGGCAGCCACGGATGTTGGGATGGTAAAATTAGAATGGCGTGGGTGTTTCGGGTGGCTACGAGTCGTAGGCCATCGAGCAACAGTGGAACGAACCCCGGTTGACCAAAGCCAGTTGACAAAACAGGTGGCAGGCGAGGCAGGCGAGGCAGGCAGAGGGAAGAAGAAGAAGAGATGAACGTGCGCTGGTCAGGGTTCGTTGGTTGCTGGGTTGCTGGGCAGGCACAGGAGGCGGGCGCTTGACGAGGCAAAGGTGCGCGCTAGGTTCGGTGGCACCGGCGGCGGCGGTTGCGAAGACGAAGACGAAGGATGGGGAAAGGAAGCAAGCAAGGAGGGAAGAAGACCGAAAGGGCAGCCAAAAGTCACAGGCAGGGCCGGGCGGGCGGGCGGGCGCGTAGCAGGACCTCGAGGAGGGGAGTGAGTGAGGGCGAGGGTGAGAATGAGAGAGGGGAGAGAAGTTGGTGTACTTCCTGCCTGTCTACTTGTCACTCAGGCATAGCAAAAACCCATTCGACATCGGCTACTCGTACGCTACGCTACCTCAGTGCAATTGGAAACAAAACAAAGCGCTCGATGGCGGGTCGGGGATGGGGAGAGGTGGGGAGAGACGGGACGTCGAGGAAGCAACACGGCACGAGGAAAAGAGAGCGAGTGAGTGGATGGATGGATGCAATACGGCGGCGGTTGGGGCAGGGACAGGAGTTTGGCTGGGTTTGCACTAAGAGGCAGCAGGCGACATGGGCCCTGGCATCCTGGGCCATGGGACAAGGGTATGGTACATGGGCCATGGGGGAGCGCCATGGGGGGATGCAGCAGTATACCGGCCTATACTAACCCAGAGCAGGCGGGCGCAGGCGTTAGCTGCCGGTGGGTGGGCTGTGGGCTGTGGTGTACCGACCCTGCAAGTACTACCAGGTAGTACCGCCAGAGAGTCATGATCCTGTTGGCTGTTTCTGGCTTCCAGTGTCGGCCTTGTAGCGCGGTGGTAGCGCGGCGGTAGTGCGTGGGCCACCTGGGCCCTGGCGCTTGCGTCAGGGGGGTTGCCTCCCTCGCAGTCCCCCCTGGGCGCCATAGTGCCGCGGCGACAAAGCGCGGTACTGCTCGAGTCGCCTGCTAACTAACCTGGCTGACAATAGCTGCACAATGCCGTCTTTGTGGACAACCACGCGACTTGTTCCCGCCTGCAGTCGCTATTGCAGCCCATTCCCTGGGCCTCCCCCCTTCAGCTACGCCAGAGCAGACCAGAACCGCGCCAAATTGCACCTCGGCGCGGCACCGATACCTTCTAGTGACATCTGACCTGATCCTCCCACCCATCACTCGCTCCCGCTATTTTTGGCCTGTTCTGAGCCCTGCGACAGGGCTTGATCGCATGCGTGGCAGGTAGGTAGTTCTTGCTTGCTCGGCTCAAGTATCCCAGCCTCTGACAATATCGTTTCACAACCTCCGGAGTACACACCTACCTCTACCTCACCGCATACATAGCTCAACACAGTCCATCATGGATCCATCACGGCTCGCACCTCGACCAGCAGCAGCCAGCCAGCCAGCCAGCCAGCCAGCCACCTACTCTTGCCATCATTCTGGCCACGGACGGCTGGCCCACTCGCCCGCTCGCTCGCTGCCATGCGAGCCATGTACGCTGGTTTGGTGTGGTGTGCTCTGCGCTGTGGTACTTGCAGATGGTGTGTTCCATCATCTGCGTGCTGAGTTCTACGGCCTCCACTCTGCTGAGGCATGGAGGAGCATCTCGGCACATGAGTGGCTATCTTGGGTGCTCGCCCGGCAGGGGTCGCGTCTGCGCGGCGAGACATCCACCAAGGACAGGGGCCGCGACTGGTGATGGGCTTCTATTAATAGCCCCCTGCAGCCAAGTCGGCGCCAATCTTCAGCCAATCAGCGTGTTCCAGCTCCATCTGGAAATCCAATCCGTTCTTTTTTTTTCAAAGCCGCTGATCGACTTCGTCCCTCTCGGCGGAATTAGAAGCGCGAGAGGTGGCCTTGAGGCGATTCCTCGTCCCAACTTCCGTAGTGTGGTTGGTGCATTGACGCTGGAGTCCGTGACTCCGGTTGAACCACTGCAGATAGGCAAGATAGGAATCATCGATTGTCGTTGCGGTGGCCAAACATTATGTACACTTTCTGGTCCGTTGTTTCATGCAATCGCAATCATCCCAACAACTTACTCACTTCATCATCTCTACCGCCTATCAATTCTCACGTGGTCTGCGCAGCCTCACTACCTGTCACTCACCCAATCCCGCCAGTACTTGCCTGCCATGGCCCGGCCTGCATTTGGACCCGCCAATGTGGTCTTTCATCGGCATATGAGCGAAAGCGGTCGAACATCCTGAGACAAAAATAAGTCATCGCCTATCATGAGCTGAAAAGGATCGCGGACTCGCCCCATATTCCCAACAGACCATACTTGGACTGAGGAGTAGACTGCTTGCTGGCTTCGCTCTAGTTTTGGTCGTAGTGTGAATCAGTATACAACCGATATGCTGGGTCCATCCTATAAACTTGACGCATTCCCAAGTTGGAAGAGATCCATGACAGGGACTATACAGATCCCTTGAACGACTAATGAGAGACAACCTTTCCCGCTTTCGTATTAAGACTCTACGGGCTGCTTATTTTTAGATGTGATTTGAAGGAATGTGTTTTTCCAATAAGCAGCAGGATGACAAACAATGAAATTGTGAGCAAGGCTCTAACCATCAGACCCCACAGCACACTAAAAATCCGGGAAGGAACCACGTGTATTGCATTCACCACCTACTCGTATCTACCTATCCAGGATATTCAGCATTCGATTTCTTTGAAGGATGAATTCGCTGGCCGTATGTAATCCATCATATGACCGAACGATCTGTTGCTGACGACGACGAGCCCGCCGAACAATGCATTCGCACAGCCGAAACGGCTGCAATACGTCACAAAGAGTGGTCCGGCCACTAGAATGGAGTTGTTGATGACACTTACACTGCCTTGTTTAGAGTGTAGTCATTTTGACGATGACTTGGAATGGGTACGAGTATGTGTGCTCAGGTAAAGCCAATCACTTACACGCAATACTAGCATAATAGTCAAAACACACAATTCCTATTTAGGGCTACGTAATACCAAAGGGGACGTTTGGTTTAGATAACGTTCCAACCCGGTGGTTCTTGTGGTTACTCAATCTATCTATTCACCCGTCTCACTTCTGAATGGTTGTTAGCAACATATTGTTCACCGGGCGTACTAGTATGGACTAAGCAATAAGGTTGACGATCATCTGTCTGGAACTCCAATTCTGAAACGAAGCAGCGCACACGCAATCCATATCCCCCAACGCGTAGAGTCGGTAATACGTTTGAGATGGCTTTGCCAAGTCACTCGCCCGTTTTCATTAGCCTCAATGCTTGATTAGTAAAACATTGTTTGCGTCATACGGCATCACGAGGATTCGAGTGGCGCTACTAAGCAAAGTAAGTAAGGTGACCGACGAGGTTAGGATTTCATGGCCCGCACGGCTTCACCGTCACTCCTTCGGATAGCGTCGATTTGACCCTGACCGTATACGGTCCCGCTGCTACTATCAAATTCCTTTCCAGATAGCCGGGTCGGGTCTGAATTGTTCCTGGCTGAGCCATCAAGTCCATGCTAGCTATCACTTATCAAGTATCATTGGAGACAGGTCGCTGAGGCGCTAAGAAGAAGATCTTCATTAGTGAGGTGCGCAAGTATCGAACTAATGTGCTTTTCCCATTCCGCTATGGCATTTGTCACTACTCCATTGAAGATGGCTTTGTAAGCATGTTACTACTGAACTGGCTTGGCAAATAGCTGTACTTACTCTAGCAGGCTATTTTATACTTATACGGATCTCGAGGGATCTGACTCCCCATACCATACCTTGGCCCATCGCACGGTGGGGATGGAAATCAAGGAATACCAAGACCGTTCGACGGTGAGGCACCGCTTTCACATTATCGAATTTAGAGATTTGATCAACGATGACTCTTGGCTCGAATAATCGCATGGAAATATTCCAGATGCCCTGTCAGCATACAGTCATAGCGCTGTGGATATTTAGGGGTCCTGTAGGCTGTCCAGATGCTGTATGTCATTTTGACAGATCGATGCGAGTCCCGGACAACATCTACATCATATCCTAAATCCAGCCTGCTTCTCTTTTGGAACTGGAAATGAAAATCCGGAGAAGCTGAGGTGCTAAGGAGCGGCTTGCCAGTAGCATGAACATCGTTCTCGGCCAGGAACGACCGAAATCAGCAAATGGCCAAAGGATTGATCGCCAGCTACGCAGGAATAGCCACTCCCTGAGGTTTCCAGCAACGAACCTGGCCGTAATTTTTGATACTTGTTGACGTTGACGAGAGGATGGGTCGACGTCTCTTGAATTGACCAGGCAACGAGAATATGGACTGGGATACGCCACATGGCTACATAGCAACGACCGCAGGGGTAGCGGGAGGAGTGATTCCAACAATCCCAGCAATAGCAGCAGTTGACAACACTGGATGAAAACTGAAGGATTCAATTCCCTTAACGAACCACTATATGATAGGGAACGAAGATCTGTCTGTCAGCAGTGAAGCATAACATACACATTTAATTACGCATATAAAAAGCACACGGGAGCGGCGTCAATCTGTTGTTTTTAGAACGGACTCAGGGGCTCGAGAGCTGGCGCGCAGGGCAGGTATCGTCACTTTTCTTCATGGCCCTTTCTCTCCTAGCTGCAAAACCTACTCGGGTGCCATACTATCAATCGTAGTAGTGCTACCTGCGGACAAATGCCTATTGCTAGATGCATAGTATGATCTTCTGATATGATCAGTCCTTAGTGTCGGTATATCAATCAGGTTACACCTGACTGCGGCTCCCCTGTTCCTGTCCTGTGATGAGGCTTCAAAGGCAGTTTGATCAGCAACAGGCACCGAGGCAAGCGAGCTGTGGTGAAAAGCCCCTTGAATTACCGGGAGCGGCTCGCAGCTCTGTCTTTGGACAGCACTTCGGATACCACCCCATCAGAGAGCCCTGCTTGATATATACCAGGATCCGGGGTCGTTGAGGCGCACACCGCGCAACTGTGGTGGGCATATGGTGGTCCAAGGGTTTACGGGGTGCGGTGTGGAGATTGAAAGGGGAAATCGTCTTCCGAACTTCAGATGTCTGATGCAAGAGAGGAGCAGGAGCAGCAGTTCGCAGGATGCTGTTTTGCATTTGCAGCACATACCATCGTTCTCCATGTACGTATGTATGTATCGATCATATAGGTTAAGTAGGCATGTGAGCCGTTTGACATGTAGGTAGTAGGTATGTAAGACGAACCAACATGCAGCATGCAGACAGCAACCGTTGACTAAAAACTCCGCTGCCAACTGTACGCAATGGATTGTCGAATTGCCTATCGGCTTGTGTGAGCCCAGGCATGCCAGGGTGGTATTGGGAGATGCATATAATCACAAAAGTGTGGCCTCCCGATTACCCAGAAGTCCGGCATCATATGCATGCTGATTGATACCTATCAAGCCTATTGGCTTCAACAGCAAGTCTCGTGGCAATTGTATCATTTCCTATCGTGAGAGCCAATGTAACCCCAATTCGCCTCATACATACGAATTGGGACCTCCGTGCATACATAGCACCCCATGAGCCAGACGATCTCAGTCTCATCAGTGAGTTGGGTTTTCCTCTCCGCATTCTTTGCGTAGCATCTGGGAAGGAGGGCTGATCAAGCAGGTGTCGCACAGGCATACGAGTGAGAGGTAGGCTCCCGAGGGCATAGGTAGTCGAGGGGTAGTAGTCATGGGAGTCCTGAGAGAGTAGGAAGACAGATGGGCAAATACCTCGCTGTGATAAAGTGGTCTTTAATATGATCTCCGGTTTATAGTCATTGCATTCGGCGAGACTCGATTGATCGCCTTATAATGTCTCGAACTATCCTAATTCAGATGATATTCCGTCAGAATACGAAGCAGCTTGGTCGCTCCGTAGTGCAAACTGCTTGCTCGTCGTTGTTACGCGTACGTAATAGATAACCCTATATGCCTATGCGTAAACATCATCAGACACGGAATGCTACTTCAGTGTACAATGGCCTTTGTAGAGCAAACTGAGCATCACCTTCAAAATCTCATGCCATGAGTTTGGCTGGAAAGCCCTTTGTTGGGGGGCCCCACGTTGTCGTTCTGCTACAACACAATTGACTTGCTCGGACAACAACGTAACTCGTACAGCCGCAAAGACAAGTAACACCCCTTTCATCCGTCGTGCGCCAGCCGTATAGTAATTTGGCCTTATATCTTCCTTCATTTGTATCATCAATCTCAAATCTTCTAACCCTTCGATGTGGCTTTCCCACCATCAGCTAGGAACCAACCTTCCCAAGGTGACTGGCCTTCTGCTGGCTGGCCCCCATGCACTGTATGTTTGTTCAAGTGCAGTGTACCTAGTAGGCTACTGTGAACAGATAGTGTTATCGCCACTCGTACTAACTTGTTGATCTACATCTACAGATTGCGTATGCGTAAGTCTTGTCGAACAACGTGGGTGATCACTTGTAAGATAGCACACAGACCTCTTCTGAGCAATTTGATGGCGGTGGCCCGTGTGCCCGTGTGCCCGTGTGCCCGTGTCGCGGACGTGGTATTTGGCGCGTACACTACTACTGTAAGGTTAAGGCAGGTAGATGTCCTGGCAATATAAAGAGAGGCAAGGGATGGGAGGGTCGGCTGGATTCGTACCAGGGTGGGATGCAGCTTTACCCCAGTCGGGACCTCCAGTCTTGATCAAGCCAGCTGCTTTGAGTGTAGCCAGCACCGGTTCGGGTTAAACAGACCTTCTACTGCACGCACCGGTATCTCATGAAACACGGTGATCTGTGAATCGGCTACCAAACACCTGCAGTAGTAGGTCGCAGGAACCGATCTATTATACCGTTCTGGCACCTCGGCACGCTCTAGAGCGATGTGCAACATACTCGTAGTCGTAGGATGGACGCTTGCGATTTGTGATCAGCCTGCCAGCCTGCCATCGCCCACTCTCGGGCGCAGAATCACCAACCACCCATCTTGCAGCGCGATGTTGCACTTTGCAACGGTGGCTGGCGTGCTCGGCCATAGGCGAGCTCTCCGCGTCCGGGGCCCATGCGAAGCCTGATAGGCGAATCCAGGGCGCGAGGGGAAAGGGCCTCGAGGGCCAGGGTGATAGTCCGTCACCGGCCGGTCAGCACGGCGGGCTGGCTGGCGAGCTGGTCCGAAATGTGCAGTAAGTAGTGTGGGCAGCACCGCTACGCCCGCATGCCTGCGCCTGTACATGGCAGAAATAGTAAGGATAGGTCACTTAATTCGACTTTGCCTTGACCTAACCGAGCCCGCCATGGCCGCCAACCAGAATGGCCCCCCGGTTTGGCGACCGCCATTCCCCATCTTTCTGCAAAGTCAGTGATGTGAATTGTCAAGTCGAGGACAAGCTCGACGAGTAGACTCGCTCGTAAAATAGGGGAGCGGTGTTGACTGGGGCATCGGGTTCCAATCCCAAGCCAGGCCCGACAAATGCATCCTTGTGCTTTGCAGCCAAAATGCCAGACACACAAACATTTTAGGCAAACAATCCTAGCAGCTATCTTGGAGGAAATCAGGGCTTCGATCGTCGCGGTGATCGTATTGCTGGAAGGGTGCAACCGTCCACATCACTTTCCTTTCATTTTCCCTTGTGTGTGTTTGGGGATATCCCCTGACTGGCTGGAGCTTGCGCCGGAATGAACCGCTCTTTTACCGCACTACTGTAGTTGCTCGGCGAATCTCTGCTGGAAATACCTCTCTGCGTCGACAGGCCGAATGGAACAACACCAAGGCTAGGTACCCTACCACCTTCTGCTTCCTTCTCAGCCGCCATCGAAGCCTTTCTGTCCATCACGACATCCAACGGTGAAGTCGGCCTTCTACACATGGAACGACTTGACTTGCTCTGGTTCACGTGGATGAGACATATTTTCTCTTTCTTGATTGTCTGAAACGGTGTCGCAAGTGGCAGGCTGTGTAGGGCTCAATCATGTTCGAAACGACTATACCGGGGCCTTCCGGGACTCTGAAGCAACAACCGGAGGTCAGGAGCAGAGACAGTAAGGAGATTCACTTGAACTTTGCTGATCTCACCCATGCCACCTTTGATCATGGGTATTCCCTCCAAAGTGCGGAGGCGACAGCAGTAGCAGAGGGCGTTAAGCTGAGCGAGAAGCCAGGCGCGAGCGCCGGTGCAGCAGCTGCTGGTGCTGCTGCTGGTAGCGCGGGTGTTGCTGCTGCTAGTGACAGGGACGGCGTAGCTGACCTGAGCGCTGCTGCTGCTGCTGCTGCTGTTGCTGCTGAGCCTAAGCCTGAGCCCGAGCCTGATGCACCTAATGACCCTGCACTTGCACTCGCACCTGCACCTGCGCACCTGCAAGCACCCGTGTCGGCTACCACCACTGCAACTGCGACCGGTCCTGCTGCGAGCAAGGCACCCTTCCAGTTCCAGTTCCAGGGCCACTTCCAGTTCCAAGCTGCCAGTCCTCCATCACACCAACTCCCACCACCACCATCATCATCATCATCGCCATCCACCCGTCTCCATTTCCATTCTTCCCCGTCCACCCCCATCTCGCGCCCCAAGCACAGCATCACGCACACCCATGCCCATCGCCATCGCTTGAGCCACAACTCATCCAAGTTGCCGGCCTTCCGCTTCGCTGACCTCAACAAAGAACCAATTGCTCCGTCTTTTCTGCTGCAGCACCCGCACCCGCACTCGCACATCCCACCCTCGCCTGTCTCACCCCATTCGGAACAACGCGAGACACGGCCAACTACGCTAGATCACTCACCCCTACCGCCGCCAGTGTCTGCACAGAGCCAGACTGCCCACGACATTGTCTCACCCGCTGCCGCTGCCGCTGCCGCCTCCGAGCAGCAGCAACAAAAACCCCTCGAACCCTGGAAGCTGGCTCCCGCCACGTCTCGGGCATCCACGTTCCAATTTGCGCCGGCGCCTCCCGCCCATGTCCAGCAATCCGCATCGCTGGATACCCCTACCGCCCTTCCGAACGCTGCAGGTGTCACATCGCCCTCCGAGACAACTGTGACTTTCCTACAGGGACACGCGCCTATCACCCCGATTACCCCGAACAACCCGTCAGAACCAGGCACCGACGCTGCCTCCGGCGGATTGCCCGCCGAGGCAACCACGACGGAAGCATTTTCCGGCCAACGGGAACTTCTGCTGCCAAAGACGTTGCAGAGAACCGCATCAGATGACAAGAGAGCTTCCGTAGCGAGGAAGCCGCCCGTGTCATTCAAACCACGCACCAGCATCAGCGTGTCTGGGAACACCACATCTATTCCCCCAATCCGGTCTTTTCGATCTTCTGGCGACCGGCGCAGCAGCCTGGCACTCGACATGAATCTCAGATCCGCACGGCCATACGATAGTGGCGATGATTACGGGGACGGGAACCACCTAGACAGAACACTGCGCGCCTTGGAAGGAAGACGGGGCGACGACGCCATGCAGTGGACGCCACCTGACTCGGCCACCGAGCGCCCAGAAGGTGACGACAGTGGCGACCTGTTCCTGAAGATTGCCCGTGAAGACTCCTTCCAGCGCACTGGAGATGCTGGGAAGAACTTTGCGGATAGCCCAAGTGCCATTGTAAGTAGATTGCTGTTCTTCCTCGTCCCCGCCTCCCTTGATAAGAAAATCCTTCGGCAATGTCTTCCATCTTGAGCCGCATAATGAGGTTGTGGTACACACGTCACAACCTAGCGCCCATCCGAGCTCTTGAGATCAACTACTAACTCGACTATCCAAGTCTCGGGTAGCACGCAGCGCTCGTCGACCAATTTCTGTAGCGATATCTTCATATCGATCCCCCTCTCCCCCTCGTCTAACACGACGAATGTCCGAACAGGAGTCTCGAGTCAGAACCTCGACTCATGACCAAGGAGAGAGGGCAGGACCGCCTGTATCCTACCGAGGCCATACCAGGGAACCACAGTCAGAGGATCTAAAGTTTCGAGGCGTTAGCACACCGCTTCGAGCCTCCCCTCTTACCCCGCGCACCTACGGCCCTATGGATACTCCTGAATCAAATTCCGTCAAACGCCGGCGGCAGCACTCGGTCGATCGAAGCTCTACTACTGTATCTCGAATGACATCTCTTAAACAAGGAAATTACAGTCATCCGCGTGCATATAATTCGTCACCTCTGGTCACGCATCCCACAGATCCACAGCGAAACGATACGCAAGCTAACGAACCCATCCCGACTGTCGAAGGGACAGATTCGACGAATTCCACCAACGCACCATCCACAGTTTGGGACGAATTGGAAGAATTGAAATCTCGAATTCATCGCCTTGAGCTGACAGGCAAACTTCCTTCAACCTCCAGTGCTGCTATCTCGCGAGCTTCAGACGAACGCCCGACAACTGCACAAACGAATGCCACCACATTATCCGTGTCTCCTAAACGTGGTGCTTCGAGCACAGTACAAAGCACCGAAATGCCTCAAGTGCCGAAAGACAGCCATCCGTTACTTCATTCGGCTCTCGCAAAATCAAAGGAATTGCTTGCAACCGAGGTTTATGATGCCTTGCAGACAGCAACCACAGATGCCTTATTGCTTGCTGCTATGATGGGTACTCCTGGTCAGCCGGGACCTATATCTAGTGGTGCGAGCAACGTCGGTAGCAGTAACGGACCAGTAACCGACCGGCAACTTAGAAAGAAGGCAGACAGTGTTTGCCGTAGCCTCACGGAGTTATGTTTGGCTCTCAGTGAAAATGCAGCTGCAACTAAGCCTCTGCCAGTAGCTGCCACCCCCACAGAAGAAGCTGCACTGAAAAGTCCGACTATCCCACAATTCACTGGGATCGCTGGAGTTCCTGCAATTTCGTCGCAGAGAAGACCAAGCGTGCCAACAACCCGTGCCGTCGAATTCGCCACAAGCCCCAGGGCTCCATCCCGTTACGAGGAAATGAGGGCCAACATAGCCTCCAGTGCTCAGCCCGGTTTACGATACAACGCCACTATGCCCGCCACGGCCGATGCCACAAACTCTGGCCGGAAAAGCTCACTTTTGTCTTCACGAACTAGACGTGCCGGAACAGAGGAACCCGAAGATGGGCGGAGATCTTCTACGATTATGAGAAGCCGCCGTGCCGGCACCGAGGAGCCTGAGGAGCCATCTCCGTCCGATCGGAAACCCATCCTTACACGTGGACGCCGAGCAACATTGGAACCCGGGGAGGACGAATCTCGGTTCCGCACACCGTCACGGGCTGTAACAGAAGTGAATGGCTTCCGGCCACGCGAGTATATTTCGCATCTTCCCCCACCACCCATTCCGAAGGAAGCAGATGCCCTAGCCAATTCGGCCCTTCCGCGACGACGATTAGGCTCTACCAGCCTCAACACAAGGTTGGCACAGCCTGTAGCGGGGACAGCATCGTTAGCGTCAGCTATTGCCACACCTAGCAGGCGGTATTTCGACCGTTCTATTCTCAGCCGTGAGCCAGGCCCCGAAGTAGCCGACGACCGACTGCAACAGGAGAGATTTCATCAGGAACGTCCTCAGCAAGAACGGCCTCAGCGTCATTCCTCCCTTGTTCGCTCAGGTAGCATGAATCGACGGGTAACGAATCGGCAGAGCATGATCGCAACAGCATCAACCGGAAGGACTGACTACTATAGATGACGCCCAGGCGAACGTCACGATCATAATGATGATGTACAATTATAATCTGTCCATTGACAAAAAGGCGTTTCTCTAAGTAACATCTGGCATGGATAGGCGTTCCGGCTTCAGAAATACCCCCCTTTCGCCCAAATTTTGCGAAACCTGTTTTCTATCACTAATCTCGCTATGAGACTCTTGACTCTCATCATACTTCTCTTGTCTGGTACATGCGCCGTAATATAGGTGGGCACCAGTGGCAGCTGTAGTTTATTGTGGTTTTACACTATCGAGCTAGAAACATGTCGCTTCCCTTTAATATAAGCCGACACGAGTCAGTTACTGTATAATTTCTGAATACATGATCATATACTCAGCAGTTAGAATTAAATCGCACTTGCTTTGACCTCTTGCACGATAAGCTAAGAACACCCATAATGATTTACCTACCTAGTTAGGTAATTAACTACCTACGAATGGCTATAGCGCTTGGAAGGTAGGTGTAAGGCATAGTATATTAAGCTTATAGCTACTATTAGATCACTCACTCTTTTATTCCTGAAGTCCTTTTCCCTAAAGGTTTGATCCTATTAGTTATAGTAGTGATAACATTTGCTATACCGTAATCTAATATTACTTAGTAGCTAATGGATATATACACAGTTCTCATGTCGACCCACATCCAATGAAATTTGAATAACTACCAAAGCATCAGTGGTTTAGTGGTAAAATCCATCGTTGCCATCGATGGGCCCCGTGTTCGATTCACGGCTGATGCATCAACAATGTATATTTTTGCTGCTTTTAGATGCTTTCGATGGGTTGCTATGCAGTTGATGCACGGTCTGTATGTAGTAGTCATGTCCTAAAAATATGTGATGGATTATGCCCCGAGCACAAAGAGACAATTAAACTTTCGGTATGATTCACCAAGGAAATGGTACAAAGGTTACCTGGTAGGTACTTTGTGACTCAGGCCGTCGGAGGGGTTGTGGGGAGACTCTAAATTCGTTCTGCAGGCACAACAAACTGAGACGCAGGTATATAGACCAACTAAATAAGCGTTACTTATGACTTATAAAACCACGATGTTGGATGGGAACGTAAACTTTCCACGTCCCTTTTAGACTCACTACATGCTCTGTTTACTTACCTTGCAATCTACTCAATTATAACTTCAGTGGCAGCCACCTGGGCAGGTTTCCTGTACTACCGACAACGTGCATTTCCGATCCAGCTTCCGGGGCGGTCGTCCCCACTTCTCACTTCCCGCCAGAAATTCGAGCCTGAGAACGAGTAGAGCATTCCGGTTGACGTTGGGACCCGGGGTGCAAGGCGCAACCTCTACGAGCGTACGCGCGGGAGAGCGCTCTCACCGGCATCTGGCAGCTGAAAGCACTCAGAGCTCAAAGTCATATGTCACGAGATCGTACTTCACCACTCCTACCAGTGCTCTGGCCAGCAACAAACGCGACAGGCAGATCGATATGGCGGACTTCGAGGCCGCGGCGGATCGCATTGAGGACCAGATTCTCGGAGGTGGGGCTGGTAGAGGGGGTCGCAATCGCCGTGGTGGCGGAGGCGGGCGTCGTGGCGGCGGCGGCGGAGGAGGAGGAGCATCGAATCGACAAGTGCAGATCTCCAAAGCGCTGTCGACTCTCTTGAGACATCAGGCGCAGAATGCTGGCATCAAGCTTGATGCTGAGGGGTTTGCGCCGCTGGATCGGGTGGTGAGTGATTTTCGATTTTTGATTTCTGGTACATACATCCACAGTCCTGTTTTCTCTCTTTCTCGTCTTTTCTAGTTGTCATGGATAGTGTCTTTTGTTGCGGTGCTTCAGACGTTCTGTATTTCGTTGCGGGGAAAGGAGAAGTCTGCGCAGGACAATATCATGGAGATGGCCATCACACCAGGGGGCGCTTCGAGAACCAATATCCACTATCGCGGATTACGTGCAAAGAGAGAGTCGAAAGGGACAAACTAACAACATCCCAGATGCAATGGCCCCGTCTCCGCAGCTTGAACCCAACTCTAGCTGAGATCCAAGACGAGGTCGCCACAAACGCCAAACAGCGGTTCAGCATCAAGCCGAACCACGAGTCCATATCGTCCACAACCTCCGAAGACGACACCACGCACTGGTTAATCCGCGCCAACCAGGGCCACAGTATCGCTATCGCCTCTGAGGCCTTGCACACGCCTCTCACCCTTGACGCCGGAAACGTGCCGGAAGTTGTTGTCCACGGGACGTACTTCGCCTTCTGGCCCTCGATCGTCGCAGACGGGGGCTTGAAGAAGATGGGCCGCACGCTCGTACACTTCGGGACGGGGATCCCCGGCGAGGATGGCGGCAATGGCCAGGTCCACGGCGTAGAGGACGAGGAAAAGCAGGTGCAGCAACGGGACAAGCAGAAAGTCATCAGTGGCATGCGCGCTGATGCGGAGGTGCTCATCTTTGTGGATATCGAGAGGGCGCTCCGGGAGAGCAGCGAGACTGCCGCCGCCGACGGCAATAGTGGAGGCGAGGGGATGAAGTGGTGGTTGAGCGAGAACAACGTGGTCCTCACGGAGGGAAACGCCGAGGGCATCGTCCCGTTGAAGTACTTCAAGGAGGTCAGGGGGAGGCGGCAGGGCGTCGGGCTGCTGTGGAAGGATGGTGAAAAGGTCGCGGATTTGCCGGAGGGTGTTGTTGCTAGGGTCCCGCAGGGAAAGGGGCGAGGCGGCGGTGGAGGTAGAGGAGGACGTGGTGGGGGGAGAGGTGGTCGGGGACGGGGAGGACGAGGTTCATGAGGGTAGCCAGCCAGCCTACTTACTTACTCACCTACCTATACATTCAAGTACTATCTTCAAGGACTCCCGATTCGTAGAAAATTACATCCCAGACCACATACGTGACGCGACCTTCCCGAGTGAGAAAAAGGTATTAATTTGCGCTAGCGACGTACTCAAGTTGGCCTATGAGGCTTTGCTACAAAAGCTGTTGCTTCTATCCACGAGTCTTACCTGAAAGGCGGCATGACCGCAATGTAATAGACCTACATGCATAACCGATACCCTCCCTTTCTGATTCCTTCATTTCCCACCTCTCTCTCCTCAATCTTCTCTTATGCTTCTTTCCTTGTAGGCCTGGGGCGCAACCCATCAATCCGCAGATTTCCCCTGTGCCAGAAACGCCTCGGTCTTAGCGGCACGCTTCTCTCTCTCCTCTTGCAGGATTTTCAAGAGGATCTTAGCGACCGCTTCCTTGGCAGTCGGCTTACCCAGGATACTCTTGACTCGTGCCGGCGATATGTCGAAGGCCAGAAAAGGGTTATGAGCTCCAAAGTCGGCATATCCATTGAAGAAATGCCCCTGGAAGTCGGCAGGTTCGAGAATGTATGTGGGACTGGGGATGCCCATCTTTTGGCACAGCTCGCTGGCTTGCTGCACTGCTGAAGGCTGGCTGGTATCAGAGCGAGGAGATTGGATGGCGGATGGGTGAGAGGGCGTGGTGTTCGTGGCCAAGGGGGATTGCGCCAACTGCTGCTGCTGCTGCTGAGTTGACTGGAGTGCAGGAGCAGTAATGCCCTTTGGCCACTTCACGCCGCCATCCTGTGGCATGAACCCCGAGGCTCGCAGCCATTCCACAGCCGTTTTACACGCATATCTCTTGGCGTCTTTCTTCTTCGCAAACGTCTGCTCGGCGGCCTCATGGCTCGGGAACAGCTGTCCTGGTGGCGCCTCGCCGAGGGTCACCTGGCACTTCCAGCGAAGTATTCCACGACCAGTGAGGTCAGAGGAACTCTCGATGAAGCTGACTTCCCGACAGCCGTGCCAAGGGTGTGCAGCTCGGTATTCTGAGAAAGACTCTTAGTACAGGCCATCTTGTGAACAAACAGTATTGGACGGGGTATGAGAATTATGGATGGAAAGGGCGACGACTAGAAGTAAACAGATGATAGCCGGGCTGTGTTATTGAAGCGGAATGCAATTGCTAGCAGGTCTCTCTCACCCATGAGTAGTCCGATCCAGTTGGTGTCGGACAATTCAGGCTCTACTGTAGCAATAGACTCGAGCTTCAAGGCATGCTCGAGGTCAAGAACAGCACCTCGCACTTTGTCTGACACTTCAATCGCTAGAGTCAGTAATTGCCATTTGGATGAAAGAGATTGCTCACGATCCAGCAGCCTGTTGCTCCGAGACATGCCAGAAAGCGTGAGTAAAGGATTCGAAGGAATACATACCGGGCAAGGGCATTTGCTTCTGCTGACCGGCCCAGGTCTCGATCATTTCGTACGTGTTCGGGGACACATCTTGACTGTTGGCAGCCATGATCGGGCGCTGCTTTGCGCAGGTAACGGTTGTGTTATTTCAGGAAAAGATGAAGTTGTTCACCAATTTGCATACGGATGATTTCTTGTTGTGCACCAAGGAAGTGAAGACAACCAAGAAAGTTCCAAGGTGTTATAGAACTTGGAAGTCGGCACAAGACAATGAAGGAATGAATAAATGGGTGGCAGCGGGGAAAGAAGGGTAAGGATAAGATTGCGGTTGTGGAATAACTTTGAGTAACCTAACAGCCCGACCGCCCGACAGCCTCGAGACTGCAAGCATCCGATGTGAGTTTCCTGAATAGGCCTTGGTATAACCTCGAGTTATCCAGGCTGCAGGTATGGGTGGCGGTGCATACCTACCTCTTAACCATCACGCTTCGAGGGGCGCGTCACGCGTGACCGCGTCGGCAGCCGATGTAAGTAGCATTAGGCGCACAGCGGGGGGCATTCTAAGCCTTGTGAGGCAACCGTCTAGAGGCACACATGTCTGTTTGATGCGTAGCTCTGGTGCCTCATCTTCCATGGTTGTACTGTACTAGAGCACATCCATCAGACTGTCAATCAAGCTGCTGCTCTTCAGTCACAGGTTTCGCTCAGAAATCTAGGGTATCATTTGTGTTTGCTCGTCAGGTGAGCAGAGTCTCTCTACTCTACATGCATGCTTAACATTAATTGCGCTTCTTTTTCTTTTTCTTCTTCTTTCTTTCCTTCCTTCACTTTCGCTAACCCTCCTCGAAAAACCCTCCATCGCTCTCATCGTCATCGTTGCCGCCTGAGTCTTGCGCTTCTGGTGCTTGCCGGTGTTTGCTGTTGGCTGTGTGGCGACCTGTCGATTCCAGAGCAGAAGAGTTTCGGCTTCTGGATCGGCCCACTTTCTCTTCAGATGCTTGGTTCTTTGCATCGGCTACCGACTTGCGCTCCTGGATTTTCACGAGCGCCCGCACGCCTTCCTGAGACGCTTTCTCTATCGTATCCCACACAGGCGGCCTCTCGGTACGTAACGAGCGCTGTGCTGCGCTTGCATCGCCAGCTTTTGCATCATCGGTCTTGGATGATACCGGGTACAGACTGATGTAGGGCTCTCGATATGGGAAATGTTTGGCGTATAGGGCGTCCACCTCGGCAATGTGCAGGTCGGCCTGGAGTCTCTCCCTCTCTTCCTCGCCCGTCACAGACTTCAGCTGGGTCCGGATCTGCCTCGCCAGTCGATCCGCCTTTTTCCTTTCTGTAGACGCCGTGTTAATGACATGGCATGTGGTGCATCGATGCATCGCTTACCAAAAAAGCGAACCATGTGGTACTTTGTGATCATGGTGCTCCTCTTCTTCCCGTCGACGAGATGGTCGAGTTTCTGCTTGTGATGGTCCAGCTCCTTCTCCAGCTCATGTCTGACGTTGGCCGGTAGACTATCCTCCTCGCGATTCAGTCGGCGCTCTATCGTTCTCGCTCGCTTTTTTAGCCAGTTGACGCTGGACGGCTTCTCTGTTGAGGGACCCTTTCTCTTCTTGTGCTTTGCATTCTGGTAATTCGGTGCATGTTCGTGCGCCTCGCCTGCGCCCGAGGGATCGGTGCTGTACTCGGAATAGTCCCTTTTTGAGGCCATGTTGAGGTTAATCAAGTCGCTGGGTATATGTAGGGTTGCAGTTGCAAAATAAGTCGCAGACAAGTAGAGGGGCAGGGGAGGGTAGCTGATGGCCTGTCTAATCGTGAATTTTATGGGTTCCAACTTCCAAGCCCCAAGGTTTGGGTAAAGAAAAAGAAGCGGCAGAGCTACTATACATACGATTGGTTGATTGGCCACTGGATCTTAAAAGGTGGGACATCCCGCAAGAGGTACCCAGCCGGCCGAATCTAGCCCTGGAGGTACATGTAGGTACGGTACACCTGCATGAGCGACATGGTTCTAGGTGGTACTACTGTATGTACCTAACCTCCTACCTCACTGAAGCATGAGTTCCATTTCAACTCACCCTCGCAAAGACCTCTCAAAGGACCAGCGAGGCCGGCTGCCGACAACACAGTTTCTTCTCTTTACGCCGGATTCGCTTCGCTATGACTTATAAAGTCTTGGATGTCGTCAGCGTCGCGTAACTTGTCGGCTGGGACAATGGGAAAGCTGCCCACCGTTTGACTGACCCTCATCAGCCTCCAGCGCCTTACTTACACAAGTTCATATCAATTGAGAGGCCAAAGGCCTAAGGGTCATATCTTGAGCGTGCCAGTCGCTGTTCCTCACATGGCCCGACATGGCTCAATATACCAACTCGAAATTACTGGACAGGCCGGAGCCAGGCCTCATCAAGTGGTCCCCGAATCCGCGCGATGACAATTTCCTGCATGTCAACCTGCAACACCGCATTGTTCAACTGTATAAGCCCACCGGCCAGGCGCGCCGTGGCCAGTTCGACTATGAAAGGGTGGCCAAGCTCGACCACATCCCTCCCCTCAGCACTTACGACTGGTCCCCCGGTCACCCTGAACTCCTCGCCATCGGCACTGCCTCGGGCACCATCAACATCCTGAATCTCCACGACAACACAAATCATTTTCTGGAGCAGCGACTGAAGTTCACCCGCTTCTGCCAGGCCATCGCCTTCAACACCGGTACTCTGCTGGCTGTTGGCCTGGAGCGCGTCCGGAACGACCAATGTCTCCAGGTTTGGGATATCAACCGTCTTGCTCATTACAAGGCGAATACATCATGGCCGTCGCTGGAGGGATCTGTCTTGGGTGACGCCGTCCATCGCTTCGAGCCGTCTACCACCGTATCGAGCACAAAGTTCTTCGAGGACAGCCCACAGACGCTTGTCGTCGGGATTAAGAATCAGGGCATCCGAATCTACGATCTTCGAGGTAATTTTACTGCCCACAGACTTATCCTATTACTTTGTGCATTTGAACTGACCAGACCGAGACCCCAATGGTGCTGTCATAAATTACCCAACGAAATGTAACAACAACATAGCTATAGATTATGCAGACTCTAATTATTTCGCCTCTTCTTCGTTGGACCGCCCTGGCATCGTCATTTGGGACCGCCGGGCAAATTCAAGACATTCATTATCACCATCCTATGTCGACGCTGTAGAGACCGACGGCTTACCTTGGGGGGCGGGGCTTAATCTGGAGAGGGCAATCGATATCAACCCAAGCAATATCCCCGAAAGGGGTTCCCTCGTTCGTTCGATCCGATTTTGCCGCGATCACCGTGGCTTATTGGCGGTACTCTCCCGCACTGGTCAGCTGCGGGTCCTGGAAACATCCAAGGAATTTGTCTCTTCGGAGCGCCACTTCGAGGGAAGTCCAGAGGTCGTCGAGGCGAGAAGGTCCCATGAACTAGACATGAACTTCACAAAAGGCGATCCAAATTATGACCAGATCGTCTCTTTCGATTGGGTCAATCTCGAATCGCCTGCCTTGGCACCTCGAGCTTTGGTACTACGCGCCAGTGGGGCTTATGAGATTCTAGAGAAGCCATCTCATGCGTCAGATCATATATATAAACTGGTCCCGTGGCAGGCACCTTACCGTGGACTTGAAGGTATAGTATTGCGCACCTAAGAGGTATAGCTTGACGAGTGCTAATGACGGGATAAGAGGGCACAAGCTATCATAGCCAGATGCGATTCGATACGTCTCAACATCAAGAGGTCATGGGCTCGCTACTATTTGACGACATCGTCAAAGAAGCACCCTTGTTTGGGGACGACAAGCTATCAATTCCAGCGGTTGCTTTTCATATCACGGAATTACCCTCACCGGAAGAAGATGCTGTTCAGGACTCTGAGGCCAATGGCAATCTTATCCCCTCGTTCGCTGAGGCGACTACGGCGGCTGCAAAACTCTCCGCCTTGAGAGACCAGGCCTTTGACGTGAGCCGATACCAAGGATCATCAGGGGGCGATCAGCAAACACTTGTTGCCGGCATGGGTCAGATATCATTGGGCGTTGCAGGGAGTGGCGCCAGTCCTGTATCAAATCGACAAAAACATGAGGACCTCCTCATAGCGACACTCAATCCAAAAGGGCTTCCAAAAGAAGCACAGGTTGTCCTGGATCATGCTATGCTGCTTCGGTCAAAAGAAAAGTATCTATTCGATTATCACGCCAATGTCAACATCATCTCTGACGACCCCTGGCTGAAGGATCTATGGATTTGGGTGGCTAGTACGTTTCGTTTAATGTTCATCTTGTTTTCGCATCGGAGGCTAATGCATTCATACAGGAGCGTCAAGCGCTGCTTACGAGGATGGCATGGTAGGTCAAGGGGTCGACTTTAGCTATCTCGGAGTAATACCTATATGGAACAAAGATCTCGGTTAGTAACTAATATGAGTTACCGAAACTGATGGAGCTCGCGATACTAACTTGAAATCAGGCCATCATGGAACGTCTAGGCTTACATTTGGTACACCTTTGCCCGACGACGCTGCGTGGGACCGCGGTCTGCAGAAGTTACCTAACAACAAGCAAGAAGTTCCGAGTTACGGCAAACTAGAGACGAAAAGCGCAGCACGCAGAGAAGCAGCCATGCGTGTTTGTGAATGGGGGAAGACGTCTCTGGATTCAGAATGGTGGGAGTACCCCAGAAACCGCATGTCAGAGAAGAGTTCCTCGCCGTTCACGAGAGGGGCAGCGCGCGCACTTTTCGAGGGCAACTACGCGGAAGCTGTCAACATTCTCAAGTCAGCAAGTGCAGAGTCTCCGGAGCTTCTATTTGTGTCGCTTGCTCTTCAGCTTGTCAGCAGAGGCGACGAGAACCTAGCCAAGAAGCAACTGGACTTTGATGATACTGTTGCCTCCAAGACAGATCCATACCTGCGAGCTATCTCATCGCTGATCGCCACTAATAACTGGGAGACGATCGCAAACCAGGAATCGCTTCCGTTGCGTGAACGAACTTACATAGCTCTCCGGAACTTTGACGACGACAAGCTGACGCAGTGGCTTGAAAATGAACAAAAGAAGGCTATAGCGACTGGCGATATCGAGGGTATCGTACTTACTGGCATCACGGACAGCCTAGTCGACATATTTGCCAAGTACATCGAGAAATTCAACGACATACAAACAGCCACGCTCGTGCTGTCCATCTGTGCCCCGCGCTTCATCGACGATTATCGCTGTCTCGCTTGGCGGAACGCGTACAGGGCGTATCTGCAACGCCACAAGGCCTTCCTGCAGCGCACCAAGTTCGAGGTCGAAAGCACCAAGAAGAGCAAACACCACGGCGTGCCCACGATCAAGCCGCCCTCGCGCCAGATCGCGCTGCGCTGCGTGTACTGCGACGCCGAGTACGAGCTCGCGTCCAAGACCGGGACGGGGGGTGGCCATAGTATGGGCATCCCGTCGATCTCGGCGCCGCAGGCGGCCCAGACGCAGAGCCACGGCTCGAATCACCTGACGGCGACGAGCATCAACGCTGGTGTCAGCTGCCCGAGCTGCGGCCGCCACCTGCCGCGGTGCGTCGTGTGTCTCGAGGTCGTGGGCATCCCGCGCTCCGACAAGCCGGAGCTCTCGTCAGATCCGGCGATCCGGCTCGCCGCCAAGTTCCCGACCTTCTGTCTCAAGTGCGACCACGTCCTGCACCTCGACCACGCGCGCCAGTGGTTCGCAAGACACGTCGAGTGCCCCGTCCCCGAGTGTCGGTGTCGGTGCAACTTCAGGGCGAACCCCGAGTTGAATTATCATTAATTTTGAAACCCCTAGTCGGGGGCCAAAGAGCATTCATGTAGTCGTCTGCTTGCTGGATCAACAGATCATAATTGTACCTACCTAGAGTTATCAACTTAGTGGCAAGTGAGTGAGATGGCCTATTCATTGTATCACTCAAGCCTGCTATATTTATCACTTTCAAGTACGGCAATCGAGCTACCTACCTACAATATGCAAACAGGGATAGGTCACCAAGTGTCCCTTTTAAATACCTATCCACATTGCAATATAGACTCGAGACAAAGATAGTACCTACCCTCATCGTAAATAGGTATCATACTTGAATCAGTACGTAGTGTATGCATTGCCAATTAAAACTCTATGCAGGGGTATTATACGAACATGCTTACGGAATCAAACAAACAAACACTGCCTGCCAGCCAGCCAGCATCTCCCTGCATAGTCGCCCAGGAATCTACTGCAAGACGAGCAATTTCCAAGGCGGGACGTCGTCGGCCTTCCGGCGTCGGGAAGAACCACGCCGCTTCTCGTCCTCTTCCTCAGCCTTCAACCTCGCCTCCATCTGCTCCATCCAATCCTCCTCGACAGTGAGCGCGTCGTGCTCCATCTCCTCCATGATGGTTAATTCCGCAAGCATGTCACGCACCAGACTGCGACAGCCGCGCAGGGTGCGCGCGAGACCCGAGAGCGGCTTGTGTGTGCCATTATCTCCGATGTCGGTATTGTTGGATGCACCGTTCTCGTCGGGTGCGACGTCGCCGAGCTGCGCGAGCGTCCGCCGCCACCCTTCGAGGATGCGCACCAGCCCAGCATGGTCGCGCTTCCAGGTGCTCGCGTCGAGGTCACTAACGAAGATACCCAGTTCCTCTTCCTCCTCTTCCTCTTCGTCCTCCCCCTTGGCCCCTCCTTCTGCCACGCTCATCCCGAAGCCGCCTCCGCCGCCGCGAGCCAACAGTCCGTCGATATCGCCCCCTTGCTGCGCAGCCCGTATCTCAGCGACGTGGACCGCCCACTCCTCAAAAGCGCGCACAGTACGCATGTACCGCCCGCCCGGCTCGCCCAGGGCCCAAACACCATTGAGGACCTGATCGAGGAGCTGTATCTTCTCATCAAGAGGTAGTATCCTCTGGGCCTCACTATCCGTTTTTCTCCTCCTCGTGCTCCTCCTCCTGCGTATGCCCCCATCCTCGCCTTCGTCCGGGCTCCCAGCAGCAGGGCTCTCGCCCCACCTGATCAGATCCCGTATACCCCTCGCCTCGGTGCCCTCGCGCTCCAACGCCCGCAGGTCCTGGTCGGCGGCGGCAAGTTGCTCGAAGCGCGCGCCGAGCTTGGTCTTGGCGCTCGCGTGCCACGAGGCGCACACGCCGTGGGCCTCCCGGTGCAGCAGGGAGAGCTGCAGTAGCTCGGTCTGCAGCCGGCTCGTCTCGGCGGTGATGGCGACGTTGACGGGCTGCTTGGAGGGCGAGGGCGGCGCCAGGTAGGTGGCGGTCAGCGGCTTGGAGGCGTGGGACTTGGCGGGGCTGTAGTGTTGCTGGTTGTTGTTGAAGGCGGGGCGGCGGGCGGCGAGGGATGGGGGCGCGGTGGGTTGTGGCTTCGCTTGTGCTTGCGCTTGCGCTTGTGTCTGTGACTTCGCCTGTGACTGTGGCTGTGACTGTGACTGCGAGGGGATGCGCGCATGCTGTGTCTGCGTGCGAGCCGGTGCCCTGCTCGAGGTGGCGGACACGGTCCGTGTGGTGGTGCCCGTGCCCGTGCTCGTCGACGAGGCGCTGGACGGGGCTGGGCTCGGGTTCTTCCTCGGTAGCGGCCGGAGGGTGGTGGCGGCGGTGAGAGAGGTGACGGTGGACTTGGCCCTAGCATGGCCCATGTGTCGCTCCCTCGGGGCTATGGTGGACGAAGTACCCTCCGAGGACCTCGGTCGCGTAGTCGGCCTCGTGGTCGTGGTGGCTGATCGGCCTATGGTGGTGACGGGAGGCCTCGATGTGGTGGACGGCGCCTGACGCACGGATTGGGCTCTGCCCAGGACAGGCTTCGGCGCTGCTGAGGCTCCATTGGACGACCCCGATAATCTGGATGCGGCTGCTTTGGTCGTTGTTGTTGTCGTGGTCGAGCCGCCGGAGACCTGTCTCGAAGTGGTGCCGCTGGGTGGTCTGGTGCGTGGTGCCGTGGTGCTCGTCGTCGTGGTTGTCGGGGGCCTCATGGGCAGCCGACTCGGAGACACGTTCCGCGCCTCGCTGCGGCCGGTAGGCTTGCCTTGTGGCGTTTCGGTGCCATTAGTTGGGGGTCTTCGGACCGAGCGTGTTCGGCTTAGTCCAGTTGTAGAGGACATGGTCGGTTCAAGTTGGTCATATCAATCCTGCACTATATAAAATGTTTCTTTGTTCACCGGCAGAATCAGACATTGAAGAAGGAAAGGCGAGCCGAGCATCGGGGAGATATTACAATTGGGATACCTGCGTAGGTACAGTCAGTACCTGCAGCGGGTAGATCCGCCTGCGCTGCTCAGGGACCTGGTCCCAATAGTCCCCCTAAATCCTACCCTAATGCCGCCCCAGACATTTCCCCAGAGGTCTTGCCCACATAGATGTAGGTACTTGAGTACCTTACTTACTTTTCCCAAGAGTTCCAAGGTTTAATGTTATCATGGAGCAATTCAAAGGTTGCTTTTGCATTGAACACACACATATAATGATATAAGTCTCTAGGATATACCTTATCATGTACATGTAGAGAGATCAATCCCCATAAACCACCTATCATCCATCTCACTTACTTCGTGCCATGCTCCGGCGCACCCCCAACAGGCCCCCAGACGGAGCGCTCCACCATCCAGTCCAACTTGCCGCTGGCCTCCTCCACCTTGGCGAAGATGAAGCTTTCAAACGCCGTATCCGCCCCATCCACCTTGATCGTCCCCGTCATATGCGCTGCTAGTCGATCACCGTCGCGAAGGAATTCATCCCTGCAATGCACATAACAAAGGCTGTGTGAGCAAGCAAGCATCTCCGAAGCTACCTAGGTAGTGATTTATTTGCTAGCTAGGGAAGTAGGTAGGGAGGGAGGGTACTTACACGACAGGCTTATACTCGCCGACCTTGCCGCGCCACTCCTCGATATGTTTTACGTAGGCGTCCAGGTACAGGCGCTGTCCGTTGATGGTGTGGTGGAAACCCGGCGTTGAGGTGGCTTCCACGTAACGGATCGTTTCCTCGGGTGGCCCCGTGAGGGACCACTCCATGGCCCGCTGGAAACCTTGGAGTGTAGAGGTGTAGTCAGACATGATTCGAAACTGACTGAATCGTTCGGAAACTGTAGCTTGTTGAGGGAAAGAAACATGAGTTTTGCAGGCCAAGACAGGCTCTCCTATCTTTGGAATCCGGTAACAACAACAAAGGTTCAGTCTAAGCCTCGCTCACTTATGTACCGGCCATTGGGCCCAACATTTAGTTACTGTACTGTATACTAGGTAGTCTGTAGTGGTGTAACACAATCGCCATTTAACCCACCGATGCAATATAACTCAAGCTAGCCCTGCCGACGTAAACCTATAGCAAATGCGGAATTGACTCCTCGTCAGGACTACAGTATTATGCAGGCCAAAGGTTACATGTTAGGAGTGCCATCGCACATAACAACGCCGGATGGGCTGCAGCATACCAACACGCATAGCGTTATTGCTCCCTCAGAATTCGAGGTACTCAAACCATATAGCAGGTAGCACACTGTTAGACCAGACTGATCATCAGACTGGATACAAATTTTATCTGTGTTCTTCGTCTGACCTTGTAGTCTTCCTAGCTAAAGTACATACGATGCGCATTGGAGCATTCGTAAAGAACATTACTACTATCTTATCGCCTCTATGCAACTAACCTCACAAGTGGATGCGTTCGAAACATCCGTGGTATCTCTCGCCTTTTGTGCCAAATTCAAAGCGAACCTTGAACATTAAAAAAGAAAAAGAAGGGTCCAGCGCCATATCTCGTCCCGTCATCCTCGTACCTGGGAACTGCTGACCGAGTCATAGATAGCAGACGAACCAACAATGTTTCTATCATAAGTTCTGTGGGTATCGTTTCCAGTGCCAAGAGGTCGATTCAAGCCTAACCGTCTCGTTTATATCCACCGAGAGAAAAAAAGAACTGCTGACTTGTGTTATGTATAACAACGCCGCTTTCGACTGGCGTTATCGGGTTTGAGAAAACTTTGTACACGAAATTCGGAAATGGGTTGAAAAATAAAGTACAGATGAAAAAGTCTGTCGTCGAAGTAGAAATCATGAAGAGCTTCCTGGTATCGTTGTTCGTCTGCGGATGGGAATTCATACAATAGATCGGACCAGGCAATGCGAGATGCGTTGGGCGACATGTGAACCGTACCAGGTCGTCTCTTTGAAATATTTAAGGTCGTCCTGGAGGGAATATGAAGCAACAGCAAGTCTATGTGTTCTGTGGGGGTGCTTGACTTGCTTGCATCTCTTGGGTCGCTTGGGTAGTTGGAATATTCTGGCTGGCTTCGTCACGACCCCTCTTGGGATACTGGTCCCACTCAATGATTTGACCCTGCGCTTTTAGAGTGTCCATCGTCGCTCGCAAATCCCGGTTGTTCCTTGTCAGCAGCTCCACGCAAGGTCTACAGACGCGTAGGTTGCACCAAGTGCAGGCAAAGCGGCGTTCCTTGTCGGCAATACCGCAGGTTTGGCAGGTCAGAGGGTGGAACCTGTTGCTCGATTCTTTGATTCTATTATGATTCACATAACAGTTATAGTGCCTCTGCGCCAACGGCAAGGACTGCCACACGCCATCCACAGTGCAGTCAGGCTTCCAAGCATCATGATTACGCGGGAAACGGGCAATGGCGGCGGCGGCAACCTCGCTCATAGGCTCCTCGGGCTTGACATCGAGCTCTCTGGTTAGCAGTGTGATTGGTGGGTGATTCGAAGATCCGGGCGGGCTCGTGGGTTGGTATGGCATGAAATTGCCCATCGCGGGATTACCACGACCAGGGGGGCCATGAAGGCCATGAGATCCAGGTGATATAGGGTTCCTATGTCTGGGGCTCGGCAAGCTGGCATATGGCTGGTGACTGTGGACCACGGCCGAGCCTGTAGATGGACGTCGACCGGAATTGGGGGTGGGGAAAGGTCTTGGGGTCCTTTCCGTCGGCGAAGTGGGATCGCTGCGGGAAGGGGGATAAGGCGATGGACCAGGGAACGGTTGTGACCGTGACTGCGAAGGTGGGCGCTGGTGTTGCTGTGGCTGTGGCTGTGGTTGCTGCTGTTGCTGCTGTTGCTGCTGCTGTTGCTGGCGGCGCTGACTTGGGTGAGGAAGACTCCCTACTGGAGGCCTGGGGTTTTTAGGAAGTGAGATGCGCGCGGGTTGGGTAGCTTCTTTTTGCGAGTCGGGCGATTCTGAGCTGGAAGTCTTAAGTTCGATCTCGTGCGCAAGAGGACTTGGGCCATGCGGACTTGTCGGACTTGTCTGCTGTCCGCCCACTGGACGGCGCGTCAACTGTCTCACCGTGGTATTGACCCTGAGGGGCTCATGTTGGGGTTGCGAGGCCGGTGATGGGATTGCTTCCCCTTGTCGTGCTGCAGTGCTCGGCGCATTATCTTGGGGCTGCTGCAGGTCGCTATCCTTTGCCGGAGGTTTGGGCTTATCAGCGACTGTCTCTACATCCACCAGCTTTTGCGTTTCGCGCAGCTCCGGTTGTTCGTCTCGCTTCTGCTCCTCCTCGCTGTCACTGTCCCTGTCCCCATTACGACCAGGGATAAATCTTTTGAGCTTCTTCAACTTCTTCAGCTTCTTCATGTTCGCGTTATCATCCGGCAGCTCACTTTTCTTGACCGGGCGAATGTTTCGACCAGGTAACGATACCGTTCTGGGAGGCAGAGCAAGTGTAGATTGTTGCTGCTGCTGCTGCTGCTGCTGCTTAGGAGGTAGAGGTAGTGCAGGTAGCGCAGGTTGAGAATCTGTTTTGGCAGGAAGGGGAGGCAGATTGTAAGGTGGCTCCGCCTTGTTTGAAGGTATATGCGCCGGAGAGGCTGTAGACCCGTTTGAGCCAGGCAGTTTGAGCTCCGGGATGACCAGGCTGCCGTCTAACCTCGACGATGCCCTCCTCCGCCAGATTTCCGGACCCGCCGGGTGCGAGGGCCCGCTTCTTTTGACGGATTCGGGGGACAGTGACACAGGGCTTCTTTCTCGGCCCTGGTCGTGGTATCGAGCACCGCCCACAGGACCTGTTGTGCCTGTGCTCGGCGTGCGTGATCCTGATACGTCCTTTAACGGAGGAGGCGGTGGAAACGAGTCGATGATAGTGTAAGACGTGACTTCACTTATCCTGTCACTGCTAGCGTCGTTCGTTGTCTCCATGCTCTTCTTTGATGGCACTGGCGGCAAAGTGCCTGCTCCATCACGCTCTGGTGAATATGACGGCTCGCTGTCTTTGGTGTAATCACTCTCGTGTGAAGCCTCCCAGTCGGACGAGCTACGTGAATAGGCAGATAACAGACTCGATATGGACGACTTTCGTTTCATCTCCTTTGATGTGGTCTTCCCTATTGTGGCCGGTGGACTGGACAGCAGTGGTGACACTGGCTTCCGAGTTATGGGACCCATGTGACGCTGTCGAGCTGGTTCTGCCATGATGGGCAATAGTGGCAAAGGTGAGTCGAGATCTTTTGATCTCAGACTCGGGTTAGAAGGCTTTGTGATGAGTATGCTGTTCTTCTTGGGTGGTAAGGGTGCCGGTGGTACACTCGGTAGATGCCGATGCGCCGTCTGGGTTCTGTCATCCAATCCTGGAGGAGGGGTGGGAAGCGCCTTGGAGAATCGCGAGCGGCCCGCGCTGGGGGGCTGAGGAGATAATATAGTCATCCTATCAACTGGCCGGGATGGGCGCACAAGCAGCTGGCCCAAAACTTTATCTCGTACAAAAGGGTTGAAACAACAGTGAATGGGGAATTATGCTTTGCGGAGTTGCTGCAGGTGTGGTTCGGTGGTAGGTAAGAAGATTCTCTAAAGGAAGGGATCCGCTTCCATCTAGATGTTTCCCAGATGGCCAAACCCCGACCCGCGTCTCAGCTGCTTGGTCTTCAAATACAACCCAGTCCGATGCTAGCAAGACACGTCCAGGTCTGGAGGCGAGCTTTACTAGTAGCACGAGTAGAGATAAACGGAGGCGGGAGAGTTTAAGGTACACACGCGGGAGAGAAGGTAGACCCATGCGAGGATTCGACACTACCGCTAGAACGGTAATCGATGGTGCGTGATGCAGGTACAGCAGCAGCTCAGGCTCCACATCCACAGGCTTTGATGCGAAAGTAAGCAGTCGAGCATGCAATGTACATACATACATGCATACCTAGTAGTACAGTAGACCCCTGATGGAACCTGGATTCTGCACATTGAACGGCATGTTAGCATATGGTTGTTTCTGCGTGGCGAACCAGGAGCACCTATCACACCACACACCCCTCGACCGTACCTCGGGCAATCTTGATGATTGGAGGGCTATGTCGTCTCCAAGAGGTTGACGGTGACGTTGTGTAGGACCCAAGCCACTGTAATCTGCGAAGAGATGCGGGAATCTGACCTGATAGAGAGTGCCACCCAGCGGGCTTGGCTCTACCTACTCCAATAGGCACGGCCGGCTAGATAGGCGGGCTACGTCGGGCTAGGTACCTCAGGGGGGTTGTAATGCATGCATGCGAGCCCGTCGAGTTCGTATGCCTGTGTGGACGACTGACCCTCGATGCCTCTCGATGCTATTCGGACTAGGCGAGCTAGGTAGGCAGGCTGAAACGGCGGGTTCGACGGTGGAGTTGGCCCAGCATGGCATCTTTACGCCGTCTCTAAAACGATCACGTTTCTTGGAATAGAGTTATTTGTGCTCCATTGCGCTAGCTGCCAGTAGGGCTAGTTGCTCGTCGTGGATGTCTCTTAGGGCGAGAAGAATCTTGGGCCCCGACAGCCAGAATGACGTGCAGTACAAATGTAGTACCTACCCAAGGTACGCTGTCTTCATCTGATCTCAGCCATGATTGCGTCACGGAGACGTCGGCCAGGTAAAAGAGACAAATGTGGCTGTGCTTGGGGCAAATTCCTAGGGGGGACACGTAGGGCTTATACCTCGGGTAATAAGGCCGACTTCAGTCACCGACCGCCGTCCGCCCTCCATTTTCGAGTCCTTCCTTCACAAGCATTGATACCATGTCCCTCAGAAAGCCAAGCTTTGCTAGGCCGACACTACTACTTATAAAAGTCTTGCGCTTCATGAACCCAACATTTCAAGATGTGTATTTGTTCGTACACACTAGTACCTAGTACAGTGGATGGAGTACCTTTATCTACAATACATCCATATATGTACCTATATGCTTAGTAGACTTACACGTAGATACGAGATCTAATCTACATGTAGGTAACTTTCCATCACTCGCGCGACGGCTAGATTGAGCCACTCCAAACCTTCCTCCTCACTTATCCGGTTGGTCTTTCCCATCTAACCAGGCCGAGCTAAGGCTGATGCCGGTGCATATGCACAAGCAATTACTTCTCCGTATATCTGCAGAAACGCGAGACGCGAACCAATTCGGTATGCGTGGGACAGGCAGGCACTAGAAGGGCACCCGAGGGCACCGTTGTTCGACAGCTCCCTTCTCCGCGCTGAGCTCGGTCGGGAGGGGTCCAGGTAAATGACAGGAGAGGCACATATCGGTTTCGAAACCCTGGGGAGCCTATCAGAAGACGCGACCGGGATAATCGATGCATTCCGTTTTTCTCTCGCTGGTCAAGCGGCCGGGAGTCCCCCGGGAACGCGAACCTCTCCACTCCCGCTTCACCTCGCTGCAGGCTCAACGTCATGGCAGGGCAGCTGGACAAGGCCTGGGGCAGGTTCAGAATTGCGCCGGATAATCAGGCAGCTGGCTCGGCTGGCACGGTAGCAAGGGTTCCAAGGGTCCTCATCAGGATTCTGTGGGCTATTTTTGCTGTAACAGTGATCTGCGATCTGCCGTGCAGTAGGCAAATCGTGGGTGAACATCACCGCCTGTCGCCGCCGACCGGGGATTGATTGCCCTCAAACTGTTTGATCTGGGTATCTGGCGTGCCTAAATGTCTGGTTACTGCATGTTCCAGAGCCTTGTCTGTATTTCAACAAGCTGTACGGTAGACGTTCGCTTTCAAAGGGTACACTCGGTTACGAGTAGGCGGCACTGCATCATGTACATACTGTACGCAGAAGACACCACGTTGGTACTATGTAGAAAGGTAAAAACGGCTGTCTCGTTGCCAAGGCGCCTTCATCAGTTGATCGACTCTGTCTGTCTCAGGCGCTGCCATGTTGCCCACAAAAAAGAAAAGCGTGAGGGAAGTTACGATTGGTCGGTCAGCTGTGGTAGGGTCTCAGCCTCGGAATTAAAAAAAATCCGAGAAGGTATTGTTTGTAGCACTGAGTCAGGAGCTCGTGGAATATTGACGTTCGTTGCTGCTGCTCGAACGACGCCTCGTACAACCAACGGTGAAGGTTCAACGGCGACCTATCGCGGAGAGAACAGCTATCCGGAAAAGAAACGATTCCTCACACTTATCTCACCGTCTCATCTGCTATTGTCCAAAGGCCTATCTAGGCCTTGTCTGGGTAAGCAAGAACGAGCACCACCCCCACGACGCCTCATATGCAGCTAGGTTGGGTGTTCACATTTGCTTGGGAACATCGTAATGACTCATGATTCTGAAAAGTCGCGTAGGGTATTCGTCGAACAATCGACATAATTTATGCGTCTGATACTAGGTATACTGTTTGGGTATTAGTCGAATTTCACCTCAATTATAGGTAGTTGCAGTTGTAAAGCTTCTACAGTATTCGAGGGGAAAGCGTCACACTTCTCACTCTTCCTCCTACTGTCTTCTCGCAGAGAGACTCGAAAAAGAAAGTCCATATTCCACACCGGTTACAAGTGATTGGAATCGAGGTGATTGGGATGTCCTTAGTCTGAAGGGGTACGATAAGTGACCACGGCCTTCCTCACGGCTGCCAATCGCGGTACTCCGCGACCTTCATCCCGTTGTCTCAGTCCGGGGTCGGCTGCAGAAGAGGCGCCACAAATCACACCGTGATCACCGCACACAGCCTGACAGGTCAGTAAAGAATATTGTGTTGTCCGTTCGTTAGGATCAGGGGTGGTGTTGTTAAATAGGGGAGTGGAGCGGGAATGGTCAAGTTTTTGTTTCTCTCTGTTCGTTATGATCACTGCTTGATATGAACCGGGACGTTTTGTCTATTTCAACATAAACTTGCGTATATCCATGAGTCGAGTGATACTGCCAGGCGGGAACATGGCTTCGGCCGAGACAGCACCTCTAATTGATGCGACCCCAGCATCATGCAAGAAGGTAGCATCTCATGGAACATTCGCCAGCCGAAGCAGCGACGCAACACCCAGTCCTAGCAATATCGAGGACGGGCTGCCGCAGGTGGACGATGCCACCCTCAACAGGGTTTCCGGTGACTTGTCGAAGCCAGTGGTGAACATGGCGGTACTTGCCCCAGCTCTCGCAATTGGTGTGAGTTCTTCCCATCTAAGCACCTCAATCATTAGCCATATAAGAAAAATCGGTGGCTGCCCTCTAACTTAATACTAGTTGTTCCTTGTAGGATTTGACAATACTGTCACAATTGCCACCTATGGTAAGATAGGCAGCGACTTGCGGGCGTTGAATAGCACCGGCTGGATTGCAACCTCTTACTTCCTGACACAGACGACATTTCAGCCACTGTGTGGTCGACTTAGTAATATTTTTGGCCGCAAGTCGTGTCTCCTGTTTGCGTATACCTTGTTCGGCCTTGGATGTTTGGGATGCGGTCTCGCCAGGGATATCACCGAGCTTTCCGTTGCGAGAGCCATTGCGGGAGCAGGTGGTGGTGGCAGTAAGTTTCTATGCAGTTGTCTGCTTCTTACTCTTCTGATTGCATCAAGATACAATTGTCGTCTGACTTTGAACCGTTTTAGTGAGTGCCTTGGTCAGCATACTCGTTACAGATCTAGTCTCATTGCGTGACCGCGGCGTCTGGCAAGGTTACATCAGCGTTGTTTTCTCCGCTGGCCAGGCAGCTGGAGCGCCGCTGGGAGGATTCCTTGCAGATAGTATTTTTGGCTGGCGCTGGTAAGTCGAATCCTTTTCCAGCCTTCAGTCAGAAAATATGCCACTTACATGAGAATAGGGTATTTTTGGTGCAATGTCCAATCGCCCTTTTGGCCTTCATATCTGTGTATCTCGTGCTGAACTTGCCGGAGACAGATCATTCGCACTGGAGTACCAAGATCTCTCGTATCGACTTTCTCGGAGCGTTCACTCTCCTTTTGGCGGTATTTCTTCTATTGTTTGGTCTCGACAACGGAAGTAACGCGGGGTGGAGTGAGAAAATCACCGCTGTTTCGCTCTCCCTGGCGACGGCGCTGTTCGCTCTCTTCGTCTTCATTGAGGCGAAGGTTGCGAAGGATCCTTTCGCTCCAGGGCATATCATCTTCAACCCTCCTCTGCTAGCCGCATACGGCTCGAACTTCTTCGGGTTTGCTGGGCAGATGGGCGTTTTATTCTTCATACCTCTCTTCTTCCAGGCTGCGTTAGGTGCGTCTGCCACTTCTTCGGCGCTCGCTCTCCTACCGAGCACGGTTTTCGTTCTAGCTGGAACTGTAGCAGGAGGCTTCATCATGAAGCGCACTTGCCGATTCTATTGGCTCAATGTAACCGGATACCTCCTACAACTACTCGGAGTTGTCCCAATGGTATGTACTGTATCAATGGTTGCTGGCCTTCGTGATTGTCTCCCATCTTATAGGACTCGACAGATCCCTAGACAAGGGGCCTCAAAATTGTGACTAACACGTTGTCGTACTCGCAGTTTTTAGGCGTGGGCTATGGATTAGCATCAGTCACCATTGTCGGTCTTTGCATACTCCAGTTCGGAAGTAATATCTGTAGGTTGTGGCGCTTGACCCTGCCACGACTTGAAGCTCCGACCCTTCTACCCATGCTGACACCCACTGATTACTAGCCACATCTACCACTTTGATCGCTATCATTGCTAATGCGGCGCCGGGTGATTCCGCCGTAGCCATTGCTTGCTCGTACCTTTTCCGCTCTTTGGGGACCACGATAGGCGTCAGTGTTGCAACAGCGGCAATGCAGCAGATGTTGCGCGTAAATTTGGCGCAGGAACTAGGCGGCGGCGCAAATCGTGCTGGTGAAATTGAACAAAAGGTCCGTCAGAGTCTCGACTACATACGCACACTCGATCCGGAAGTGTCAAATATTGTGCGGAAGTGTTACGTGGTCGCGACGCAGTGGGCATTCGGCCCTGTCGTGGTCTTCGCCTCGCTCGCTATCGCATCGTCGCTCTTCATCAGGGAGAAGAGACTCGACCGCTAACAGACTCCGATCTCTGAGTGTGAACTATTGCGAGCCGTGCGTGTGTCGCGGGTGTTGATATCGAGTCGGCTATATATTAATGCGCTACTACCGCACTTGACTGTATGTAATCATCGAGGATTGGAGGCATTCGTATGAGGCAATCGACCGTGGAGCCCCTGTCAAGACGGCAGAAAGTGGGCAGTTGGGGAAATTGGGGCACAGAACACATCGCTCATATCTTATTCACCAATGGCAATGATTCAGGGATTATCTTGATTTGAAACTTTTCTCTTTCACTCTCTATGGTGTGTGTCAATGCCAACGATCGCAATAAAAACGGTGCGATGGTATGACATCGCCAGATGCGACCTATTGTTGCCCTGCGCCGTTTCCTGTCTGCCTTCTCCTGAAAAATCACAAGGGGTACCGGAAATGGCGGTGGAAGTATGGGGGGTTAAAAGCAAATCTATCTACGCCGTCGGTGTCTCATAATGCGTCATAAAACATGATACGGTAGAGGGTGCGAACTTGGCAGAGCGGCTTCCGGCAAGGGACGAAAAACTGGGTTGGGACGCCACGCCACAACCCCGAACCACGAAGCAACAAGTTCGACTCAGTATGGCAGGCACTGTTCTTGCTTGACATAATACGTCCTCGGATGGGGATTTGTATGGAGGTAGCCATGTCTCGGAGTTCACAGGCCTTTTGCGTCTTGACCTGCGTCATCTCATCGCGGCGCCTTCCCTTACAGAGAGCTTCGGCGAGGGTATTGGACGCCTTCAACGGCGGCAGTGTCGGCAAACCAGCTACAGCGGTCACCCGCACCCTCGTTGACAAGAGCGCATGGAAGTCCGTTGCCATCCTCGAAGATCTCCTTCATGATCTCTTTTTTCCCAGCACCGGTAGCGACAAATACGACTTTGACGGCGTGGGTCACGACGGGGAGTGTGAGAGTGATGCGCTTCGCAGGCGGCTTAGGCGAATCCTCGATCGGTGCCACCCAAGCATCGGTCTCGCGCAATAGAGGGTGGCCGGGGAAGAGACTGCAGGTGTGGCCGTCCGGACCGGAGCCGAGCAGGATGAGATCGAAGATGGGAAGTTTGACCGAGTCGCCTTTCGCGAAGGATCCAACAAGCTTCTTCTCGTACTGGTCGGCCAGTTCTTGCGTATCGTTCAGGTGCTCAGCATCGATGGGGTGCACAGTGGGCTGGCCCATGGACGCAGGGATCTTGTCCAGCAGCTCGGCCTTGATGAGGGCATAGTTGCTGTCTTGGTGGTCGAGCGGGACGGCTCTCTCGTCGGCAAAGAAGAGCTCCCATTTGTCGAACTTGAAGACGTCGTCTGCGGACTTGGGTTCCGCGAGCAAAGCCTTGGCGAGGGTCTGGGGAAGGGAGCCGCCAGAAACAGCGACCTTGAAGACGTCATGGCGTGTGAGGCCTGCGGTTTGGCAGGACAGGATGTAGGACCGCAGCGCCGACGTGAGGGCGTCGGGTTTGTCGAAGGCGAACAGATTGGCTTGTTTTCCCGGCATGGTGACTGACTGGCTGGCTGGCTCTTTGGTTTTTTGGAGGTTTGGAGGGGGGGAAGGGAGGAGTAGACCGAGAGTCTGCTGAGTCGTGGCAAGGCTGTCTACGATGCTTTCGAAATAAATTAATAAAGGCCTATGCGGCGGGGGGCTTGTGATGGTGGATAGAAGAAGTAGCTGGCGGCTGGGTGATGGAACCTTCAAGGTTGTGGCACTGTGCTGGGCCCTCGGTGTAATTAATTGTCAGCTCGAATTGGCTTGGGTATTGCTGCGGGCGATTACTAAGAACACAAGACCTGTATTTTGTAACCTGGCAAGCCTGGGTGTTTCTTCTTATCTCCCAGATAAGACTACCTGCCTCGTTCGCTCTTTGACGACTTGAGCGCGAGGAAGGCGCAAACAGATTTACCTACTATGTTACTACCTGAGACGGCGCTTCTGCTCCGAGCAAGCTCGAGGCCGTCACTCGTCAACCCCGGGCCAGCGCCCTGTGGCAGCACAGTGCCTCGTACGAAGACGGACGGCGCGGGGTAGGTACGGTGGCTTGCTGGTGATGGATGTCGCTGGTGAATGGTGAATGCGCCGTTGGCGGCGTACTATGAGATATCCCAATATCTCATTGGACGGCTTGGCAGAGGCGCGGAGCGGGCGTCGATTGTTCGAGATGGCTGGCCAATCAGGTCGGTATCGCAAAGATCACCAATTCTCCCCGTCATGACGCTACGACAGTCCTGACGACGGCAATACCTTGGCGATTTTTATCTTGTTCGGAATGCTACAGCACGGTGCCTCGGGTGCTATGTTTAATTCGCGGTAGTGGGTTGGTGGGGTTCCTGGCAGATGGTGTAAGTGCGTTACTGTATTTTATAGCGGGGTGACTGACGTAGTTCCTCCTTCACTTTCGGGCCTTGGGCGAGCTTGGGCAAGGATGTGGGCATGGGGGGGTCCCTGTGCTGCTACCCTGAATCTGACCTGCCAGGCGAGCCAGGCGAGCCAGGTGGATGGCGCAGAAAAAGGCGCAATGTTCTGCGCATGGTTGCTGGGCCAGGGGTACCTATGTAGGTATCCCATGTAGGTGCTACAGCTGAGCCGGGCCGTGACTTGGGTTACGCCCGTTACCTTAGGTATGTAGGCACGGACATTAGAAGTGTACAAGTTGCGGAGCAACGCCGCCTCTAAATCGTCGGCTTAAGTTTACCTTCCAATTCTTTACTAACATAGTATAATAAGCATTTGATGAAACTTTTATAGAATTTGTTATGTGCATATTTATATACCTAGGTACATATCAAAGCAAAATTCGTGTAATGCGGTGGTGAAGCTCTCCCGCTAACTCTGCACCTGGGCAGCTGCCGTCGTAATTAGAACTTCACGTAATAATACCGTAATATCTACTAATAGTAGTACAGAGGGAGGCAAGATACCGTAGCCAGTCACGGACCTGCGACGGTCGACCTGACTTACATGACAGCTTCGACCACTCACTATGCGGGCTAGGTTGGGAACAGTGCCAAACAGCGGCAAATCTGACAATGCATTATCACCGCTACATTTCGTGCCTAGAGGATGCCACCTTTCGGTAGTAAGAATAACGCCTGTGGCAACGGTTTGGCTGCTTTATTTAGTCTTGCGAAAACCTAAATCCATGGGCATGTTCAACCAACTAAAGAAAGACACTTTGCTAAAAAATGATCCCACGGATGGGAATCTACTATACCTCCAGCCCTATATATACATACCAATGCAGGCTTATTCATAGGTAGCCGATGAAGTGCAACTCAATTATATTAGGCAACAATGAGTAAGGGAGACACATATAAGATAGCCATTAGGCGGACGTAGTGAATATAGTAACTAATGTTGTTGATAATAGCATGGGCGTCTGTCTGTCTGTCTATATTATAGGATGAGACTTATTTACAGCTCTGCTAACAGAAGAGGGGAGCTTCCGCATCGGAGCCGGCGGCGAAATTAGGGACAAATGCTTTTCGGAGCTGCAACCCCGAAAAGACTTGCAACCACTGCCGAGTTGTTGACATTTCTGTTGTTCTTTTAACAAACAACCAAGGACTCTCTCTGCTTATGCATTCGGAACTCGGCCAAAAATAACTCCGAATCGGGGAATCGAACCCCGGGCATGTCGGTACTTTACTTCAACTGAGAGGACAGAGAAAGTTGAGAGCGACATATGTTAGCCACTACACCAATTCGGATTACACGTGGTTCCATGCCAGCATTGGAATTATCAATGCGTCTCCTGTATATATGCTACAAATGCTACTAGAACCTAGTACTTCCTGCGAGTGTATCATTATGTAATTGTACATATTGGATGGTGCAACCAATAGAATATGAAAGTCGATAACACGGAACACGGATTTTATCTGAGGCACCGCAAATTCTTACCAGACCGACCCCCGGGCACCCGGGGCCTGCGGAAAACTTCCCCACGCCGAGAAAGCCAGACCAGACACATGGTTTCTTGGAGATGGTCCGTATCCCATATTTCCCCTCGTTTCGGGACTTCACAGACGAGCAGATTTACGTATACTAGGTAGTACCTACATCGTATTCTACCCATTTGCCTACATGTAGGTAGGTAGGTGTCACAACTTCCAGGTTCTTCTAGAGGGAAAGCAGTGTTGCCATGCGAAAGGGCTGCCACGCAGCGATCTTTCTTCGTGATCTTCGTATCTAAACCCGAGGAGGGATGTCGAAGCCAAACACGTCCTCCCTTGGCTCCTCTACTCACTCGACATATAGGTACTATTGTTGCCATTGGAGTAGAACTTATATAATGTACCTAGTGAAACGATACTTGATGCAAATATATGCAGCAAGTGAGGCCAAGACATGGAGTTACCTATACTAGGTAGGTAGGTAGGTAGTTGATGATTGCCAGAATCTACAGGAGCCTTGCAGCCCATGCTGTCCAAGTACCTGGGTAAGTGTAGCCTAGATTCTACGTACTTAGGCCTCCGGGCACACAGTAAATTTCCTTCCAATACTATCCCACTTTCTACTCCGACCTTTTCTCCTGATGGTCTGTCTATATAGTATCATGCTAGATAATATGCTAACTGCGCACCACAGAGTGGCCATAGGCTTTAGGCCTGGCATAAATTACAGAATCATTACGGATGCTAAGATGATATATTATATTATAATTGGGAAGGCGTAGCTTGAGAAATTCCATACCGGACCCCCCAAAAACTCTAATCTGAATCCTGCCCTCCCATTGGCTAGAAAAGTGTCTGCAGCTTATCTATTGGTCAGTTCACTGATATGAAATGCACCACACTTTTAGTCAGCAAGATCCGTCAGGTGTGGCTTACGTACGAGACCTTGACCTGTAGCCCCTAAAGGCCCTAAAGGTCCTCGAGGGTACGTACTTAGGTAGAAGCACGGGAGCGAAGGGGGGTCCCAGGGGGTCTCCCCCTGGATCAAAGCCTTCGATTCAGAGCCTACAGATCAAAGCCTTCGTCAATACAGAGCCTACAGATAAGAGCCTACAGATCAGAGCCTTCGATTCAGAGCCTACGGAATCTACCTACCTAGCCGGGCAAGGCGGGCTAGCTTTTTAAATCAAAGTGCCTTGCACTTTGATTTACAAGGTACTTAAAATGGAAAGTCTTCAACAACGAAGCTTTCCATTTTAGTGACGACGTGACGGCGCTACCGGGTCTAATTTACGTATAACATGACACTGCTTGGATGCGGATGCTTGCCTCAGTGTCAAGTGCTTTTGCACCAGAGTGAAGGAATATAGCAGTGGCCTAGTAGTGAAGTAGAATGGTAGGGGTCAGGTGTCAATTCTATTGATTCCTGGGCTCTCCCATATAGTGGGAGCCGCCCAGCCCTTATATACACAGATCTAGTAGCCCAAACAGTCCCTACAGGGGAGCCCCTAGGTCATCGTGAAGCGCTTGCTACCGTGACACCTGACAACTGCTTGGATGCGGATGCTTGCCTCAGAGAAGAAAAAGCGTAGTTAACATAGGTAGCTGTTCCACAATGCTCAATGCTCAATGCTCAATGCCCAATGCCCAACGCCCAATGCCTAATGCCCAATAAGCAATATCAATATCAGAATGCCTAGACCACAGCTGATGTAATGCAAGTATCATTTCCTACCCCCTGAGTGTCCGTCGTTCTTGCTCTAGTTGAAGCGATGCCCAACACCGCTTCGATCTTGCCCCCAGCCTTATGTCCTTCGTCCCCTTCCGTGCCCACGTGGTTGGCCGGACCGAATGTCAATCATGAAATAGTAAATTTCAGTGATCACACCAGACGTGCCATTTGGTAGTAGCGGCAAAAGGGGTCTCAAAACCATTGTAGTGATGATGATCCTGGCCAATCTTCGGTTCCGTGCCGCTGCAGACGAGAGGTTTTCGCGGACCGTAAATCTCTGTCTCCGGAGTGGGGATGGGGGCGGGGATATAGGTGCCGGAGGAGGCGTTGGGCGTAATGAATCTTCCGAAGACCCTTGATCGGATGTATTTTGATATGTAGGGATGGAATAAAGCCTACGAAGGTCAGGATAAAGATAGGGGTGGCGAGGAAAAATGTTTGTGTGAATGGAGAAATCACCAAGCCCTACTGGGTAGCAAGGGGACAGCGTCCTATAATATATTTTGGCCAGCATAACTACCTCCGTTTACAGGAATAGCATTTATGCATCTACGACCTTTCTAACGTAATTAATCGAAAGGGGTACCGAGGGAAGGAATAAATAAAGTTGCGGACTGCAGGTTGCTGCCTGCACAGTTGACGGATATTAGAGCTTGAGCTTCCCCGGTACACCAAATACACCATTTTGTGATATACTAGCATGATGTAATTGAAAGAAGATGTCGTGATTGTAATGGGACGCTATAGTATCACTTCATTAAAGACGTGTCGTAGGCGATTGTCAAAGGCTGATATTTGCGTAGTCAAGAGCATATCCCAAGAGCGAACAGGGAACCGGGAGAGGCATATTATCAACAGCCATCATGAATGTACCCAACGGCATTGTGATACTCTCACAAATTTTGGTACGTACGTAAGTAGGGAGGCGTGTATAGAGCCTCCTGTGAGGCCAGCCCTTCTATGCCTCGCTAGGTACAAAGACAGTTTTCACTATGCACTAGTGAGGCTAAGAACGACACGTAGATAACCTATGTGAATAGGTGTGTGTTCCAAAGTATTTTTGCTTGACAGTCTAATCAACATCAATAGCACCGTACCTAGGTATACATTAACAAAACCAACCCACCACCAAACCCCTAGAAGCCTCGACTCGCAATGCTTTGCCAGAATATCCTCGTAACCACAAGTACCGGCATTGGTATAAGAAACAGAACTCTCATCAATCATCAGCCATCAGCCATAAGCCGTCACAGTTTCTATCATCATCTTCTAGGACAGGCCATCACCTGACCACAGTCTGCGTGACCCCTCCTCCAGCGACCCCTCCAGGTCTCGCAACCGTATTCCTAGCGATAAAGTCTCGGTTCTCGATCGCCACGCTCTTTGTCATGTGATTGACCTTGTACACGCCTACGAGACGGGCGGCGAGCTCGAACATGTTGTTCCGCAGCGAGATGACAATGAACTGTGCGTTCTTGGTGCGCTCCTTAATGTAGTTGGCGACGATTGAGACCTTTTACATAATTTCGTTAGCAACTGACTCCGACAGCGAAGGGGCGTCATGCATGAAACTGAAGAGAAAAGAAGAATGAGGAAATGGGGGGAATGGTTTGACCACGTCCAGTTACTTACATTTCGGAAATCCAGAGCTGCATCGATTTCGTCCATTACATACAACGGCGTGGGCTTGTAATGATGAAGGGCAAACACCAACGCAAGACTCGACAGTGTCTTCTCACCACCCGAAAGATTGCTGATGTTCTTCCAACTCTTCTTGGGCGGCATGACAGAGAACAAAATCCCCTCGCTGAAGGGGTCCAGGCTGTCGACGAGTTCGAGCTCTGCATTCCCGCCCATGGTGATCATCTGGTACATCTCCTTCAAGCGGAGAGAGATGGTGCTGAAGCCTTCCATGAAACCCTCTAGTCGCAGTCTCCGAAGATCGTCGCACCGTTTCTTGGCTGAGTCGCGTTGTTGCACGGCGGTGGCCAGGTCGGAAGAGCGGGCGCTGTGCTCCTCGACGCGACGGCGGTACTCTGCTAGGACACTGACGTCAACATTGACATTCTGGGTCTTCTCTTCCAGAGCAGCGATCTCGGCCTTGAGCGCCTCCTTGCTCATATCCTTCAGTTCATCATCGGTAAACTGTGGGAATTCCTCGGGCTGTTCTGCAGGAGTCTGCTCATATTCTTCCTGCTCCTCCTGATCCTCATCGTCTGCCTCGCCATCCGCCTCGCCGTCTGATGTACCGATTGCCTCGCCTTCTCCTTCCGCGTCGGCGTCGCCCTCTGCATCGGTAGGTTTCTGTGCCTTAGGCTGTACTGCTTTCTTGGCCGGCACTTCACCCATCAAATCACTAATGTTGTGTAAGACTAGCTTGCCCAGCTTCTCGTGCCAATAACGCAAGCGCTTCTGGTTCTCAACAAGAGCCTTCTGATTCTCCTCCAGTTGGTTGCGCATTTCAATCTCAGAAGCGCGAGTTGAGTTGAGTTCAGACGTCTTCTCGTCTAATTCTGCCTTCATGGAAGCGAGCTCCTGCTTCTTCTCTCCCAGTGCCTCCTCGGCAGCATCGACTTGAGCTTGCAGAGATTCCGACTTGGTGCCTTGGTTTGCTACTTCGTCTTCCAGCTTCTCCAGGTCCTTGGTAGTAGTTTCTATTTCTTTGGTAGCCTTGGTGTGGTCCTTCTGTAGTTTTGTTATGGACTTCTCAGCTTTGACTTTCCTTACTTCAGCATTGGAAGTCTCCTCGTTATGGGAAGAAATCTCCTCCTTGAGAGAATCGACCTTGGCCCTTTGAGCTCGGAGTTTCTCACCGCCGACTTCCATGATCTTGTCTTGCAGCTCCTTAATCTCGGCTTCCAAGCCCTCGGTCTCAGCATGAAGCTTGGCTACTTCCTTGTTCAGCTTCGCGATCTCCTTCTCTAGAGCGGCTTTCCGGCTGTCATCGGACTCGGAGGGTTGATGTTCCTTGCTGAGCTCTTTAATTCGGCGCTTTGCATCTGCAATGTTCTTCTCGGCGCTCTGTACCTCTAACTCGATTTTCTGCATTTTCGTGCCCAAGCGTGGGATCTGATCTTGTAGGTCTCGCAGGCGCGTCTCATGTTCACGTTGCTGCTCCAGGAAAGCTTGGAACCGTTTCTCAAGTGTATCGCGGTCACCCTCTAGTTTGGCCACCTGTTCCTGGGTCGTATCGGCCACAAGCTTGCTTGACATCAGCCCGCGTTTGACAGTCTTGCCACCACCTGACATTGTACCACTCTTGTCAATGAGCTCACCGTCGAGAGTGACGACTCGCCATCTCTTGGCACCGTATGCGATGCGGTTGGCTTGTGCAAGGTCCTTCGCGACCAACGTATCTTGAAGAGCATGGTAAAAGGCAGGTCGGTATTTATCGTCCTTGGCTTTTACTAGATCGAACAAACGCGGTGCACCTTCGGGTGTCTGTATTGGCTGTATGTCGCGTACACGCAGCTTATCCAGACAGATGAAGTTGCCTCGTCCCAGATTGGTCTTGCGTAGATACTCGATACAGTGCTGACCTGCCTCGACCGTATCTGTCACAAAGTTGTCGAGGGCAGCACATGCGGTCGAAATAGCCACGTCGTACCTTTCGTCAATAGTGCCAAGATTGCCGAGCCGGCCGTTGAAGCCGTCTATCCTTCCAGATTCCTTCATCCGCATCAGAGCTGTAAGGACATTGCCGCGGTTTTGCGTTTGGGATAAGCTCGATCTGGCCTCGTCTGCTTTTTGTCTCGCGCGCGATACCTTCTCACGGACGGCGGGTTCCATCTTAGCGAAGTTTTCAATCTCGGCTTCGACTTCTTTGGCCTCTTGCTCCAGCTTTGTCTTTTCTGCTTGACACTCCTCAAGCTCAGCAAATTTCGCAGCACGACCGTCCTGGATAGACGCTATCTTGGTTTGCAATTCTTCTAATGCTACAGCCCCTGCATTTGCTTTCTCTACCAGGATGGCCATCTCAGACTCAGCAACGGCGATGGCCGACTGTTTCTGATTAATCTTCTCCTGCCACGGCTCAAGAGACTTTTGCTTGGCGGCGATCTGGTCAGAAAACACCTGGGTCTTTCCCTTCAACCCTTCGCGAATCGTGGCGAGTTCTGCCTCCTCCTGTTGCACTTGCTGCTCTAGCGCGGCAATTTCCTCGGCACGAGAGGCAATATCCTCGGTGCATTGTTCGATTGTCTCGTTGGCTTCCTCTGTGGATTTCTCGGCATTCTCGATGGTTTTCTGAAGCTTCTTTTGCTTGTCGGTCAAAAACTTGCGCTTCTCGTCAAATTTCACCCTCTCCTGTTCGAACTTGGAGACCTCCTTGGCGAGGGCTCGAACGTTCTTCTCTTGCGCCTCGAACTCCTTGCTGCCCGTCGAATAGGCTTTCTGCAGCTCCTTTATGATGTGCTCGCTGCCTTGATGTTTCTCCAGTTCGGCGTCGAGCTGAGCCTGCATCTGGCTGATGGCTTCCTCCGTGACGGCTACGTTATCATTGCACTCACCAATGTACAGCTGGTATAGAGCAGACTGTTTCAGGGCCAGATCGTTCTCGTCTCTGATGTAGGCAAGGGCCTTGTTCTTCTTGTCCTCGAGGCTGTTCTTCTCCTTCTCCACATGCTGCACTCGCCCGCTCTTCTCCATGCATATCTCATTGAGGGCCTCGACTTCCGTCGCGGCTTCTTCGATTGGAGTCTTGTATTTTGACGTTCCGATGATATCTTCTAGATATTCCAGCAGGCCGTCCTCGTGCTCATTGGCGGCTTTTGCCTTCATCTGGGCAATCGACTCAACCTCACCCTGTAGAATAAGAAATCGTTTGTGGTCGAGATCGACCCCACGATCGCGCAACAAAGTGGTGACAGTGGTGAAGTTGGACTCCTTGCCATTGATGTAATACTTGCTCGAGTTGTTCTTGAACACCTTTCTCGAGATGACAAGTTCGGAGTCGGGAATGACCTCGGCACCGCCACCGGGCTGCGAGCCAGTCAGGTCACTCGCACGCGACGGAGAAGGAATGCAGGAAAACACGACTTACCAGATCCATGACTTCCTGGAAATGGACAGCGACCTCACAGTGGTCGAGATCGGGATATTGGGCGGAATTGTGAATCAGAGCAGAGATCTTGCCCTGTCGCATCTTGCTCGCCCTGAAGCCAAAGACGAACAGAAGCGAGTCGATGACATTGGACTTGCCGGAACCGTTTGGGCCGACGACGGAGGAGAAAGAAGCGTGGAAAGGACCAACTTCTTGGCGGCCAGCGTAACTCTTGAAGTTGTTGAGAATTAGGTAGGTGATGACTATGCGCGGCTTGGGCCCCGTCTCCTCGACGACAGGCAAGGCGACCTGGCGTGATTTCAAGACGATGTCCATGGGTTTCTCGAGTATCGTGTCCAGGGGCCGGATGGGCTTCACGTGCGTTACGGTGTCGTCGCCGGGCGTGGGCGGCTCCTTAACGATCTGGACAGTCCTGTCTGCCGCGGGTGTGCCGGGCTCCGAAGGCTCCACGGAGGGCGCGGGAGTCGGAATGGAAGGCTGGCTGTCCGGTGTCGGTTCGGTGCTTGTCCTGCGTGGTGCCTCGCTCTTGCGCTTCCGCGGAGCCGGGGTCGGCTTCTTGGTGGCTGACTCTGGGGCTTTGATGGTAACGGACGACTGTTCCGCATCGTCGGGGAGTTCAGTGGACTCGAGTATGGAGGAGTCCGGAGCTACACTCTTTCTCGTGCGGGCAGCGCGAGGCGTGGCGGCGGCGGAGGGGGCGGCAGACTTCCGCCTGCCTCCGGTCTGACGGCGAGCGCTGCGGCTCTCGGCCTCGGGATCGAACTCATCTTCGCTCTCCTCCTTGATCTTCTGGGAAGTAGCAGTGGTGTTGGCGATGACGTCGTCCTCGTCGTCGGATTCGATTATGGCGGCGCGCCTTGTGCGACGGGAGCTGCGCGTGGCCATGGCTCCAAGAAATGGCTTCGGGATGTGTGTTGTATGTGGTGGTTTCGAATATTTGGTTAGCCGACCTGACCAGCGCAGCGTCGAGGTGCAAGATATCGAATTTCCCACCGCTGTGCTGTCGGGTGGCACGACAATTCGTTGTTTGGCTGACCTGTGAATTGGATAGTCGCCTGTGTGGACGATCGATAAGCGGAGGGGAAATGCAGGGTATGGGCGATATCGCGAAAAAAGGCGGGCTGATGGTAAGGTTGTCGCATGGTCGAATCGGGAAGTAAATATAAACAAACCCCACCACACCGCTTGCGCCGTACCTAAAACGGATCGACTTCAATCTGTAAACGGTTTCGGCTCATCCAGCCCATTCCGTTTCAGCCATCGCTTCAAACCCTCCCTGGCTCTCCTGGCACGATAACCGGTCCAGTACAAATAGTTTGGCTCTCAGTATGTAGAGAAATCATAGCATTTTAACTAGGTATATTGAACAAACCTAGGATCAAGTTGTCCATCTTGCGTTTAAGGAAATCCTATCGAAACCGATGACGGTCATAAGCTTCATGCATGTATGATGGATGAGATACGTACTAAAGTAGCTATTGATCGTTTTTTACGGCTCAGATGGTACCTACCTAGGTAGCAGCCTAGCTCGCCTAGCCGCCTAGCATACACTTAGGTACGCTGATGCAAAAGCGGAACTCACTCAGGTAGGTACCCTACCAATATGGATGCCAGGGTGCCAGGCGAGAGGGTGCCAGTGTAGGCGAGGATAGCTACTTTAGCTTAGGTAAAGACTTGGGAGTTCATCTTTTGCAACCCATTTACATTTACGTATTGCCGCAACAGCTAGCTAGCTAGGTAGCTACCTTTTCCTGATAGCAGACGCAGACCGGCAAGAGGGCGAAGTGCTCTCCCACCACCCACAGACATCACGATGGACTACACGCGATTCGACCAGGTGTTCGGCGCCGTGAGCCCATTCCCTTACACCCGCACCGTCATCCTCAGCATCGAGGCGTCGCGTCGAACTCTCGAGGGCTCCCTCTTCATCGATCGCGTGCTCAAGACACTGAAATTAGGCCAAGGTAGGTAGCGAGCCGAGCGCAGAACCAACCCGTCCGACCTGATCGAGTCGCGGGCAGCCCCAGCTAACCCGCCTTCCTGCTCCAGTGTCCAAGAACTACCCGCCCAAGAACGAGAATGCGCTGCGCCAGCTCCACCAGCACCTCTGCGACGAGGCCGACATCGCCCTGCACCACAAGCTCTCGGTGCTGTACTACCTGCTCGTCGACATCGACGGCCGCTCCAGCAACGGTGAGAGCAAGGCCGAGGCCTTCGCGTCCCTGGCAGGGCTCCCGGAGCGCTACCGCATCTTCATGAAGGGGCTGTGGCACCTGGACGCCCGGAGCTTCGAGGTCGCGCTCGAGCACCTGACGCATCCCTCGCTCATCTCCGACTTCACCGACGACATCATCACCGTGCTGGTGCGGCACGCCGAGGACAAGAAGGACGGCGACTACACCCTGCCCCTGGCCTACTACTACACCGTCCAGCCCAGCATCCAGTCCTCGTCCGCCCTGCAGCTCCTGTTCGACGCCATCGCCCGCTCCAGCGTGCTCGAGGCCTTCGAGTTCTCCCGCGCTCACGCCGAGTACATGCGCCGCCAGCTGTTCCAGAGGCTCGTCTCCATCACGCTGGACTCTGGATCTAGGTCCGCGGACGAGACCGCTGCCGAGAGGGCTTTCGAGCTCACGAGCCTGCCTTTCGACGCCGACGAGGAGCAGTGGTTTAAAGAGTACCTGACAAGTGGCGAGGGCAAGCGTCTCAAAACCGCCAAGGACACCCTGGTCATGCGCCGGGTCGCGACTGGCCAAGGTGCTGGTGTCGCCGGAGATAGAGGCGCTTGGGCGAATGTGTTGGAGGGCTTCAAGACGGGTAGTGGTGGTCGCGCCTAGGAACTGCGACTTCTTCCCAACCGTCCTTCCTGTTTACCTTCCGCAGCTTTGTTTTTTTCTTGAATTGCATAGCGTTCGGCGTTTGGGTGCCAAAAACGGATTTGGCTGATCACCCCTTCCTTGGTTCTGTAGAGACGCCTCTAGCCTTGCAAATAGAGTGATAAAAAAATAATACGGGTTATCAAAACTGTTGAAGTTTTTTCAGACATTATCTTCAAACTCATCTGAGCCTGTCATACAGATGCAGACTGCAATAAGTTCGGCCTCGCGATGTTGGTAGACCGCCTATTGGGAACGTTCGTAGTACAAGACTATATCAAAAGACAGACTCGGATGTTTACAGATGCTTAGACCTCGACATAGCCATCTCGATTGCGAAATCCGACGGTGAAATGGAAGATTTGAAAGTGTGACCACGACATGCCATGATGGATGGAGCCGCTGTGAACAAAGTGGCAGATAACAGTGAAATGCAAGCCAATGAACGGTATTCAATTTATCGTGACCCTTGCATTACCTTTATTCTGACAACATAAGGACAAGCAGATAGCTGGAGGTGCTCCGAGCTTCACGTAACAAAGCGCCTAGCCTACAATCTCGATGTCGTTTCTACAGGCCTGGAAGGAGAAAATATATGATTAATCAAATGGCAATATCATCATCATCAGTAGTAGTGGTTATGGTACTGAAGTTGAGCTGAATTTGACGACAAAGTGGTTCAATGCAGGTGGTTCACATGCAATTTGAAGCAATACATTCATTCACATGCCAAATTTATGCGCAGGTAATATCTCAACGAGTGGCAGCTAGTCGAAGACATATGGTATCACGTAAAATTGTAAAGATACGAAGACAATTAAAGTGTTTGTCTGTCACGAAATGACTCGATTCAAGTTGGTCATTATTTATGATATCATGCCGTAAACCTGCCGTCACGTTCGTGAACCCATTCCCGACCTGATATTCGCTTTTCCGAAAGACAAAACCATCATTGGCTGCATTTATGCAGCAGTCTTGGCCTGGGTAGTGGGGAGGACCTTCTTGCCATCCTTGTTGTAACGCACACGCGGGGGAGGGGCACGGTTGCGGCGACCCTCTCTTGATCGGACACTGCGGGGATCTGTCAGTACAACGTGTTTTCGGGATCGATGGGACTCGCGGGAGGAGAAAGACGACGGCTCGAGTGTCGACCAAGGTTCTTCTCAAGCGCATACGCAGCCCAGCCGGCGAACAGGCGGGCGCGCAGTCTTTCCCTGATGGGATGACGTACCGAACGATCTTGCCGTGAATGGCACAAGAGACGCAGTACTGCAGCTTGAGGTACATCTTGGGAACGGTGTACTCAGCGAAGACGGAGGCATCGGAGATATCACCTGCGCGGGGGGGTTCAGTCAGTCACATAATTTATTCGTGGGGGCGTTGGTGACAGAGGGGCACAAACGGATGGCAGCGGACTCGACCATGTTGCGGATGGTGAATCTCTTGATGGCCTTGTCCTTGGGGGTGCATCGCGAGCAGTTGGAGCATCGGATAGGCTTGGTGTGGCCGCGACCCTTCTTCTATAATCGAGCAGGCATGTCAGTGACCATAAATGGACGGATGCGAGAGAAGGCGAGTGGATGCGGGTGTGATGCCACAAAGGGCACGAGTGCGGGAGGCAGAGAGTATCGTGGATAGTCAACGTACGTTGCGGCCGTTGTTCTTTCTCTTCTTGACCATGTTGGCGGTGTTGTGGCTTTCCTGATGGGTTAGTTGTCGAGTGGAAGCTGCAGGAGAGAGAGAGTCGATCGAGTGGGTGTTGATAAGTTTGGTTGACCAGAAATGTCAATCGATGCAGGCCCCACGGTGCTCGACAAGAGAGCCAATGACAGGCTGCGGAGCCACTAGGCCTTGTTGCCGATATTCAATTTTGTGAGGGCACGAAAAGCAGCAAACCCTAGGTGCTCCACTCGCTAAGAATGGTCCAAGCTCGGCGCTGCAACCACAACCACCGAGCCACTGCAGCCCAAGCAGCCCAAGCAGCTAAGGTACGGAGGTACCCATGTACCCACGTAGGCCCCCGCACCCGCCAGCCAACTGTCGATTCTCGAAGCACAGACCCACATCATCCCACCAAATTGTTCTATGACTTCTTGAGGCCGCCAGCTTTTCTACTCTCCCTGTCAATCTTGATCTCCATTGATTGTTGAGGACGGCAGTTACATATTGTCTAGGTACGTTGGCGCAACCCCCGAGAGCATTGCAAATAAGCTCTACAGTATGAATCTTCATCTGCATATTTCCCTTCGGCTCTGTCCGTGAGAGATGCGCCCGCGCAAGCCTTGCGCTTGTCGCCGCCCATCGATCCCACGAGACAGTCACGCCGCTGCCTCTCGCAACATCCCCCGACGATGCAATCATCAGCAGCACTAACATGCATACCTTAGGCAATCATGCAGATCTTCGTCAAGACCCTCACGGGTAAGACTATCACCCTTGAGGTGGAGTCTAGCGACACCATCGACAATGTCAAGTCCAAGATTCAGGACAAAGAGGGCATCCCCCCCGACCAGCAGCGTCTGATCTTCGCCGGCAAGCAGCTCGAGGACGGCCGCACCCTCTCCGACTACAACATCCAGAAGGAGAGCACCCTCCACCTCGTGCTGCGTCTGCGTGGTGGTGCCAAGAAGCGCAAGAAGAAGGTCTACACTACCCCCAAGAAGATCAAGCACAAGCGCAAGAAGACCAAGTTGGCTGTGCTCAAGTACTACAAGGTCGACGGTGACGGAAAGATCGAGCGTCTCCGCCGCGAGTGCCCTGCTGATACCGTAAGTTTTCTTAGCATCTCGGTACCGCAGACGGGCCATTCCATTTGTTTACTGACCTTCATCATAGTGCGGTGCTGGTATCTTCATGGCTGCCATGCAGGACCGACAGTACTGTGGCCGTTGCCACCTGACCTACGTCTTCGACAAGCAGTAAACGGATCAACACCTTGCGACTGGGATATATGAGCAATGAAGGCGGTTCGGAAAATGGGGATTATTCATGAATCTCGTTGCCGGCATAGCACATAGATGCTATCTGTCCCTACTATAACTCTCAATATAACTCGTCAAATGGTGCAATATTGCGTCTTTAATAGCCTGTGGTGACATTTTTGTAAAAATCTACTCTCTGACTGCGATCAAGCAAACTGCTATGATTGACAAAGCTCAGCGGTCATGGCTCTGGACTCTCGGTGCGGAACGTGATAGTTCCGTATTCGAGGTACAACACTTGAGGGGATGTCAGTTTGTGGTGTAATTGGTATTCATTAGTTCATATCTCGTCAGTTAGATTCGTTCTTGGTTTTCGTGCCCTCTATTTGGCACATACAGACTATGCCAAGTAACAAGTATCCAACAACGGCCATTTCGCGGGGAAACTAGCCCTCACTGGCCGGGAACCCAGCGCGCAGGTTCTCGTATTTGGACTCGGGGAATTCGATACAATTATCCGTCTTGTCCAATCCATCCGGGCCGCCGAGCACATCGACCACGTTCGCAATCAGACTCTCCTCCTCGCCCTCTTTATCAGCGCTACTCTCCCACCACATAGCGCCGCCGAGCTCCTTCTCCACCACATACTCAGCCTTCCGCCGAGCCATAGGCACAGTGTCATACGAGACCATGGTCCTTGTGCCGGGGTGGTAGCAGTACGTGGCGCCAGCGTCCTCGTCCATGCGTTCCTCGGCACCCTCGAGGGGAAGCTTCTTGTAGTCGTGCACGCCATTCTCCCACGTGCCCTCGCCCACGCCGTTGAAGTGAGCCCCCGGGCCGTCCGTGTCCTGGAACGCGCGGCCGTACAGCGGCATGCCGAGCACGATCTTGGAAGGGGCTACCCCGCGCTCCGTGTACGCGGCCACGGCAGCCTCGGTGTCGAAGGGCGTGGCGGTGGGGTTGTCGCCGCTCGGACGCAGGTTCGCCTGGTGGCCGGCCGTCGAATCCCACGAACCGGCGAAGTCGTAGGCCATCAGGTTCCAGAAGTCGAGGGTCGCATCCATTCCGGGGATGTCGAGCTTCTCGTAGTTCTGCGCGCCGGCGGGGCACGCGACGGTAAGCTCGAAGTGCGTGTCGCCGCCGTAGGCATCCAGGGCGGCGCGCACGGCCTGCAGCAGCTCGACGTAGTGGCCGGCTTCCTCGGCATTCTGGGGGTACTCCCAGTCGATGTCGATGCCGTCGAAGCCGAGGTTCTTGACGAGCTCGACGCACGAGCTGGCGAAGGTGGCGCGCCCCTCGGGCGTCGAGGCCGGCTGCTTGAAGTTGGAGCTGTACGTCCACCCGCCCACGGAGAGAAGCACCTTGAGGTGGCGGTTGCGGTGCTTCAGCAGGTTCAGCTGCTTCATGCAGCCGTACAGGTTTGTCCCCACGTCGTTCCAGCTGTCGCCCTCCCAGTGGATGTCGGTGTCGGCCCAGGTGTCGGTCAGGTACACCTCGCCCGACTCAGGCCGCACGTTCGCGAAGGCGTACAGCACGTGGGTGAGCTTCTCGACGGGAAGGTCCTGTGGGCGGTGCTTGCGGCCGTAGATGGCCCAGTTCACGAAGTACGCCACGGAGCGGTACTGACCTGGCCCGCCTCCCATCTTGGATGCTGATGTTGGTGGGGTGTGGTTGTGGTGGGAGAGAAAGTCCAAATCAGGGAGATGGGATCGCAACGAGTCAAGCCAATCGGACGAGGGGTAGTTCGTGAATAGAAATGCGGTAAGGAGGAGGAGGGTGGATGTGGCAGCGAGGAAGAGCAGCCTGGGTGGTGACATGGAGACGGAGACGTGATCGAAGCAGTCCCTTTTATAATAACTTCATGCTTTGTATGCCTAAAATGCTTCCCTCTCTTTGGTAAGGTACCGCTGGTATGTGCATCACTCAGCTAAGCACCCAATGTCTAAGGCGTGCATTTGGCATTCGTGATGGCCAATCAGCAAGACGACGATGTCCCAGAACGGGGATGACGTCGGAGCCCTCAATTCAGGGGACCCCAATAGTGGACCCCAACAGTGGGTCACCTACAACGGCAAACACGGTTATTTCGGCAGAGTGTGTGGGTAGCGTAGGTCGTGTGGCTGGTGTCCGATACGACGGTACTTCAATATTTGGTGAGAACGCGCAACTTAGAGAGAGGCTGAGCTGAAGCTTGTGCAGTTTGCGCCAGGAGTCTATCCGCCTTTTCCTGCATTGTGTCCTGAATCTAGACTCCGTCGCATCAATTTCACATTTGTACTTTACGGTGACCAGGCGAGCCAAGCACCCGAGCACCTCCGGTTAGGACGGCTCGCTGATGGTACCTAGGTAAGCTGCACTGCCAACCGAGTTAGTTGTCTCTGCCCTTGTCTACCGCAGGCTTGGTACTGTATCTGACCCCTCCCCCACCATATGTGGCTCATGTATGGAAATCCGGTACTATGTGGCTGAGCCCTGTCTTCATGCTCACTGTCAGTCCAAGACCAAATGGACACGAGCAGGTTGCCATCCACGATGCAATAGCAGCTGCACTGAACACATAGGTAGTATGCTCCCTCTTTGCACCATAACATCTATCCACCTTCGTTTATGTCAATCGACTTCCAATGAGTGAATGGTATGAAGTGTGCTGGCTGCAACCTATTCTACTAGTCCCTCCGGAATCCGTGGTCTTTTGCACGGGTTTCCCCCATCGTTGTGCGTCGCCCCTGGTTCATGAAAAGGATATTTGCGTCGGCGGAATGTGCATGCAAATTCTGTTGTTTCCTCTGTAATCGTTCCATGTTGTGTTACCTGGGATGTTTGTGTCGTCTCTTCCTCCGACTCGTCCACTTCATCCAACTCCTCCGACCCATCCAGCTCCTCCCACTGCTCTAACTGCTCCGCTTGCTCTACTTGCATCTCCTCATAATGTACGTTGGTCGCATGGCCTATGTCAGCTCCACCGTCTTCTGAATCGCCGCCCTCCTCTTCCTGGATGGATTCATGAGCTATCGCGAAGAAAGGGTCTTCAAGCGTAGCGTCTGTATCGTCCGTGTCGTCCGTGTCGTCCGTATCGTCTGAATTACTCTCGTCGTTGACAGGCCGTTGAAAGTTGTGCAGGTATTTTTCTACCGGGATGTTGAATCTCACGAATTTGCCGACGGACAATCCCTCGTGGTAGTCCCGGCGTCTCCTCCGACTAGACAGGCAATCGTATGCCTCGCAGATCTGTTGTCGCAGCATTGAATGCCTTTGTCAGCTAGGTATTCCAGCAACAGTTACGATCTCGAGCGTCTTACGACCCGGAAGCGCTTGTTGATGTCCTCAAAGCTGGCATCGTGGGGTACTCCTAGGTCCGTATAGTAGTCTGGTAGGGCGGGATCATCGGGACTACTGCCCACATTGCCATCGTTGTTCTGAGTTGTATCCATGCTAGCTTATCGCGTGCAGTGTTATTAACATAGTTTCGCGGTAATGGCAAGCAACCTCCTTTTCCTCAGGTGTTTGTCGCGTATTGCATTGGTAATGGGGTGAATGATTTGAATAGCTGTGAATACGATGGGTATGGGTATGGTTCCAGGTCGGCGGACGTCTCGTACTTATAGCGAGACTTCCCAGTCTACTGCTGCTCCATGCACGAGACCTGTACCCATAAACATTATCATTTGCACCGGAAAGTAAAACTCGATGACACGAACATACGTACCTGTCCACGTTGACCATGAGACTTTAAGGTTTGTGTATACGTCACGTAACGTGGCCCCGATAGGTGAACGACTTGACCTTTCCTCATGACTGCAATTTCGCGAGCACATCGATGAGCTAGAGGTCGAAACTGGATATCTATGCCTTTACTTAGATCACCGGGTACTGAGTTCTCCAGCAACATGCATGTCAGAAATCGCACCTCCTAAGCGGTGGCTGTGTATACAGGCTGACTATCAAGATGTTGCAGAACCCAGCAAGAAATCATCCACGATTACGCTGGATAGTAAGCGGACTTGGGCACACAGCCGTGTGTGCAAGCTTCCATTGTAGTCATCTAAGTAACTAAACCCGCGGCTTCCTCTTATTTCTCTCCCTGTAGCTCACCCATCAACACGGCAGGCCCGACTTCTTTCCAGTGGTCCACAGAATGACTTGTTCGAGTATAAACACCAGTGCTGGTGGGATTTGATTCGGGTTGGTAATCGAATAGTGCCTGGGTTTAGTCGCGGGCTCTCGATGCAAAACCAAAACACACAATACTCCCAACGCCCTCGCCATGTTTTGATAATCTAGTCGGATGGCCGAATGTGAACGGGTTGAAGCTGCGCAGTATCCATGGTAAGTATTTACCGTATCAGAAGATCTCCTTAAATCATAGATAAATGCAACATGGAGGAGTAGGAATATGACAAGGAAATAGATTCCAATATACTGACTGTGGGCCGCGAGCAAGCTCATTTTGGAACGGGAAGCAGCTCGTGCCATCATCGTCGGAGACATACAGCGCCGATACTGCGCCGAGTACTGCTTTATCTTTGTATGGCGCTCCAAGGGCGAGTGTGACGCTCGAGTTTGATGGGCCTGTTTCGGTACCTTCGTGGAAAGACTCGACTACAATCGTAGTTCGTCGCATCCATGGCGGGAGCGCCGCTACGGCAGTGATGGCTGCGAGAAGAGGAAATGTGATGCGCATTCTTCCAGGGGGTCGGTAGCAGGTTGATCACCAATGTAGCAGTCTCCTCGTGGGTTTAACAAATAATGAGCTGGTTTCGATTCCTAACAGCGCTCTTGGTGTTCGCTATTTTGGCTCATTCGGGTGTAGGGGATGTAAATATCCAAGTCGTGGTAAATTTCGGTTTGAATTATAAGATTAGCTGGGAAGTAAAATCTTTTCATGGTAACCCTAATCACGTTTCCCTATCATATTTACTTTCAATGACTCCATGCCCGAAATGATACCTAAATGTCAACTAACTTCGACTCTGCAGTTACCTGATAACATTACTTGAACCGTGCAGGTATTACAGTTTGGTACTGCCGCTGCTGCTTGACTCTCCTGCTTCGGTACCTTCCTAGGTACTAAGAAAGTACATACCTACATATGCCTACTTACATGCAAGTCGTCAATAGAAGTTTTATTGTTAGCTCACAATTGCGGGTTCTTTTATAACATATATGGATGAAGACCTCGTCGATGGTAATTGCGAGTGTGAGACTGGATGATCCTGAGCGGCACTCAAATTACTATGAGAGACCCATTGTTCACTGAATATGGAACAAATTGGTTTCTATATGACACCCGACTTCAAGTTGAGAAATGCCAGTACCCAAGTAACAGTACAAACCCCGCGATGCCCATTGTGTCTCTGCCAACACGTATAAAGAGCATTATTCCGTTCTTTTTGCTTAACGCTATGCTACAATTTCGCAATGAAGAAGGTCTACCCATTGTGGGATTTGAGAGTCGCGATTGGTGCACTGGCTTAGACAAGGCGTATGTACTGCCACCGTGGACTTCCTTTCTTTATCACATCCGCGTAGTAGGTCGCTGCCTCTATTTTCAAGTGTTCGATGCCCCCACGCTTGTATGTTTTCTCTTCATCTGTCGGGATTAGGAGCATTATATGCAAATCGAATTCGACTCTTGGGATGATTAGTCTTTTCTCACTAGAAGCCAGCCGTTCAACAGTGGTGCGACCAGTTATCATAGCAAATGTATCAAGTGGTGGTGATGTTGAACGTGCTGCTTCTGACTCATAGCGAGACCATAGCTCGGGGTGAAGACCCCAACTTTTCTTGTAAAATCTCGAATTTGCACAAATCTCTTCGCTCCATTCTGTGCTCTCTTGCGGGACCAGGACATATTTGGGTACCAAGTCATCCGGGGGGTTCGAGCAAGCCAAACGAGCATTGAACACAACAGTAACCATATGCAAGCTAGGCATTGATGGCGGCTTACACATAGGAGTGTCCGTTGGCGTTAAAGCTTTGCAATATAGTGGTAGGTTTTCAGATAGCTCGCTATCAATGAGTCCACTAGGTAGATCTTGGCCCCCAATAGGCAAGAAGGGGAACAAGTTGTTGTTGTTCGGTAACGCAAGAATATCGTGGTTGTGAAGGAGTGTATACCGAAACCAGGCATGGTCAAGGGTTTTCGCCACCGGCTCTGGAGAACCATCGTAGAAAAAGGGCCCAGGTGAAGAAGCCCAACTCCAAGACGGGAAACCCGACTCGAAGGGTCGGGCCGGTCTCCTTTCGCTTGGGATATAGGCCCAATTATCCCAAAGCAAGAGAGCCTCAAAAAGATGCAGCGGTTGTCCATGCCTCAGCAGACTCTGTTCTGAGATCTCATCCAAAGGATCTGCCATCGCTGCTAGAATCACACCACTGAAAGCAGCCACTCTGTCTGCCTCAAATGTGAGACTTCTTTCGCCATACTCCTGCAATGCACGTAATAGAGGACGGATTTGCATCGCTTGAGACACATTGTCTGGGTTCTTCTGAATTCCGCCACGGAGCACTTCGGCATTAGGTTCCCAATCCCTCGCATGTATTCCCCTGTCGACCTCTGGAAGTTGCATTGTGGAGTGAACGCCTCGCGACTCACGAAACGTATGCGACCCGCATTTGAAAATAACTTCGGAATCAAAGAAAAATAACAGCCGCCGTGAAAACACGTGCTCCTCAAAAGTCCAACCTCTGCTGCCCCAAGCACTCTTGTCAATCAGCTTTCTTAGAAATCCTGACACAACGAGAACGGAGAGCGAGAAGTTGAATCTAAGATACCGCTCGGGGTTTCTGGTATCTAGGAGTCCACTTTGCGCGCTGTCTCCGCGGGCAGCAACTATAGTAAGCTGAGCTGCTGCATATATGTCCTTCATATAGGGGATGAGGATCGCCTTTTCCGTTTCACTGGACTGGTCGATGCAAATTCGGTCAACCCAGATCCACTGAAATCCAAGAGAGGCAGCAACGATGGCTGCGTCGCGTATGGTTGGGACATGAGATGATATAGGTTTACTCTTGGGAGTATGGTTATCTGGCTCATCGCCTCGCTTTCCCCAGACATATGACAGAGCAACAAATTTTGGCAAGGAGTTATGTACTTCAACAGAACCCGTAGAAGTATTGATGGCTCTGAAAAGCCCACGGCTTGTGATAGACTGCATTCTTGAAAAAGTTGTAGCAGAAACGGCAGGATGTTCGTGATTTTCGTCGCATTGGTGTACCCAACTGGCCAATAATTTGGTGTCGATAAATGCAGGAACTGCAAATCTTCCCCTACTAGGATATTCACCAGCTTCTGGACACAACATGTCATAAACACATTCATCTTCGAGTCCTACGATCTCGATGACAATCTGATATTTGTGGATAATTCTGAACCTTTCACGATAGAAAGTTTTCTTGCGAGCAGGACCCAACCAGTCGTACCTCGGCCGTATAATGCAAGCCGTTGGCATCTTCAAGAGGAATCCCTCGCGCTGATCAACAGCCGAATAAAGAAGACGACATAGCCGACATCGTGTTTTTGTCGCGTTCGCTTCTGCAAATACGAAGTCTTTGACATGGACCGCATTTTTCATTTCCAAGTCCAGGAGCACGTCGTCCTCAATAGAGTCATAAGGGTAGTTTGTGGGGGCTTTGGGGGGTCTTCGCGTCAATGAGCGGAAATCCAGTTTGCGATCGAGACACACTTGACAGAATGCTGGTCTCTGGCCCGTAAATAGACGAGTGATACAGCGTGCAATTCCGCACCTGTAGGACCCGGAGGAGTCCTCAATTTCTTCGACTTCTTCAATGACTTTCTTTCCATAGTCTAGGTAATCCCCCGGTCTATTTTCGAACTCTTGGTACTTATAGTCGCTGTGAACGTAGCGTCTGAATGGATATGGCGGAATCATTGCGAACCCTGAAATAGCGAGGCAAAATGAACAGATGCTAGGAGCTGTTTTTGCGTATATGGCAACCAGCTCTTAATTATATCTAGACGCCAAGTACTGCAATGCAACATAGTGGAACACCAACAAATCGAACCCGAGACTCAGTATCAGCTGCTATACTATATTTGGAAGTAGCAGCTGGCCCTGGTGATGGGAATGACAGGAATGGAAGTGCCAAGTACAGCAAGCCAGGTGAGATTGTCCGGAGTCCAATATCTTCTACAATATGATACTGAAAATCACTGTGACATAGGATTATATTAACACTACTCCAATATGATGTGGAAGGGGTCCAGGGGTCTATTCTATAATCATCGCGAGTCTTTGCGCGAAACAACAGATACACCATGATGCACCGAGACCCTGAATCAACACTAGAGTCACTCAATTTGACACGAGAATATTCGGCGAAGCTGGGGGGTGGCTGGGAGTGCGTGACAAACAGGAGACAGAAAGAGCTCAGTCGGCGCTTATGGCAATCCAATCAGTTGCCCCATGCTAGTGAGATAATGGGACAAAAAAGCCCCCATGTGGCTTGTCGTCGATCTCGAAATGAGTAGATTGGGTCGAAATGAGAAGGCTGAAGGCAAACCATGGCCACGTAAGTTGCACCGAACGAGAGGAATGGATTGTCCCGATAAGTCAGGTAGCCTGACTGTATAATTTGATGATCAGGTTGGTTACGTCTCATCGTTCTGCTACCGAAGTTGATTAGACGTTGCCAACGTATGGTAATTCTACCTCGTAAATCTATGGCTGGAATACAATGATAGTGAAGACACTACTCCAATGCAGACACCTGTCCACCAGACCAGTTGTACCTGCATAATATTTCTAGAACATGTTGCAGCAAAATTTATTGAGAATCTTCCTGAGGAATCTCTTGACGAATTTCTCGACTTCGTCACCCTGTTCCTGTTGCTGGTGCTGCTGTTGTTGTCCGGGATAAGACTGTTGCTGTTGATCAGGGTGGTATTGCGGCTGTGGATGTTGTTGATAACCATCGTGCTGGGGAGGTGGAGAGGGCTTGTGGTCGCCTTGCAGGGTGACATATATGCGTCCCGCATTCTCTTCTGTCTCGTATCGTAGCCCGAGATCGTCGCAGAGTTCCTCAATCGCTGGCTTGAGGTGCTGTTTGTTGTCCTTGCTATGATGGCCTTGCCCAACGATGCTTTGAATAGCAAGACAATAGTCAGCTTCTTATATTGCGCACGCAAGTCGTGTACTTATGAGAGACTCTGTGATGTTCTTACACATGTATATATGTTTTCTGGCTTCTTTGTCTCTTCTGAATTTCGTTTCTGGTGATGATCACAGCCTCTTTAACGTATTGCCCATGTAAGTCAATTGTGTCCGGATCCTGGCCTTCGTTGATTATCGCGAAAATAGCTTCACCGGCGTTCAGGCTCGATTTTTCAGCATCTTGGACGAGCTTATGGCCTCTGTTGCTTAACTCCTTTGCCCCAGCTCCGTCGCCTCGCCCATAGGCTTGGGTAGCCTAGTCTCCGTTCATTAACCACGGCTAAGATGGCTTTGAACACAAGCATTGAGATTGGGATGTAGTAATGAATGACGAGGAATATGTTCATGGCAACATACCTCGCTGAAACATGTTCTACTCTCTTCGTATAGACCCGACGCCTCCGCACGGAAGCCCTTGAATTGCTCCTCAGTGAGCCTGGGTCTGTGTTGGTTGCGTTCGCGGTAATGATCTGTGATAATGATATTGTTAAAGACGTGGTCGGAGAGGACCAAGGAATCGGAACTGTTCAGTCATACCATTATGACGGTTCTCAAAGCCCCCTTGCTCAGGATACCTTTGAAGTTCGATACCACCAGACATCTTGCGGCTTTCCTTCGAAGAACAAAGTTTTCAAGTTATAAGACCGAGCTGCCGACAAAGGTTGTTCTTCAATTGGCAGAACAAAGCACGCCGACCGACCGTGCCGCTCGCTCTGTTCTTTGTGTCGTTTTTACGCGCAGGAGGCTGACTTACGCGGTAGACAACTCAGCCGTATCGTGGAGAGATCTGACGCTAAACAAGCTGGCAGTTCGCCAGTCGGCTAGCTGGCTAGCTGACCGACTGGGGCTTCTTGGGTGAACATTGCTTGGCCTTACGCATTGCAGCCCATTAGAGCGGATTGGGATGGGGCTGATGCTGGTTCTGGCTGTCCTGCCGGCTTCCGGGGGCGTCGTAGCAGACCGCCATTGCTGAGCTGCATCGTTTCTTATGAGACTTGCTGCGCCGAAAATGGTACAGTGACTACATAGAAGTAATGCTATATCGTTTTGTATACCTCGGGACTCGACGTGTCTTGCAGATAGATGCCCTGGAACCGTGGTATGTCCCGTTTCGGGATATTTCCGGCCAGGAGTGCCAGGTACCCGTAGGTTCTAGGCGTTCTAGTAATTAGGAAGACTTTTGCTGGGCTCTAGCTGAATTCAGCGTTAGAGAACCAGTTCAGGACTGGTCGATAGCTAATGATATTGATGATCTACACTAGGAGAGACCGGCTGAAGGACAGTATACTATCGTTTCGAAGCGTGTTCCTATCCCACCAGTCCGATAGACCGAATGGTCTCGACGTATATTGGTTTCGATCACTAAACACAAACCTTCTCTTTGGAGCGTAGCTCCTTGTTGATGCAAAGTATGCATACGTTTAACGATTGGATCATGCCATTGTTCTTCTATTGTTCTATATGTACGTACTCAGCCGGCCCAGTCCCAACACGTTAGGCTACATACAGGACGAGTATACTTCACCCCCTAACTTCAGGCCGACTTCAGGAATTATCATCATTGATTAACATCAGAGAATTCATCGTTGTTCCGTACCGGTTTTTACATCTCCAATTGCGCCTCATTGTCAAAGCGGATCACCCTAGTCTACAGCCTGGGTACCAGCTAAAAGCCACGAGATTGTGCAGTACAAACGGCGTTCTGAAGTGGGGAAATTCGTATCTCCGTCATGTTGCAGAGCGACAAACGGTGTTACGCTTGTTTACCGTGCAATGAGAGGAGGTCTTAGGCCCTCAAGTTACGTTAACATGGAACCAACTCCATCACTACTGGTAGATTACACGATATCCAAATATGACCGTGGTGCCATATTGTGAACTTGAACCAAACCTTACAACTCAGCATATGCAGAAAGAATTTGGACCCATAGACATGAGGGGACTGGAATCTCCAAAGGTGGACCGCTAGTAACACAATTAAATGAAGGCATACAAAGTTGGTCAGGCGCTTGGAAAGCATGGCACTAAGCACGAGCCAAGACGCCTCGGTAGTATGAGAACGTGGCAATTCTTCAAGAAACAAGCTTCATGACAGGCCTGCCATGAGGAACGCATTGAAGAAGAAATATCCGAGTAGGGCCTGAAGATGTTTCAAAAGCTGCTGGGGTGGTGATCTTGGCGCTGCTTTCGATTCTCACTATCGGCTCATCCAGTCTACTACTAAGGCGTGCATCATTCTAGCTTACGTTAGGTTTTAACAACCTGAATAGGGTGCCCATTTGGCGACTTTGGTAGCCAGTCACGCCAGTGTGTTCTGGTCTGGAGTCTAAGGCAGATACCCGCCAAATTTGTTCCTTCGCTTCAAGGCGATCCGAGCGCAACATCGTGAGGACAATTTTGATATTATTCTGCCACTGGTCCCGCCTGTATCTGCCGAAATTGGAGTGATATAACGCAGCTGTTATTCTCAGAATGGGTTTCGATATCACAAATGACAGGCCAGGTATGCTAGGCATCCTGAACTGAGTACGAGCAGTTGAATGAAGCACACGTAGGATTCATGGTAACAAGCAAGAGCCAATGTACAATAGAGTTCAGCATTTTAAGAGGCGTTGTTAGTTACCGTCCACATCTCTCGGCACAGATATAAATAACTAACCATGATGCTGCTGACAGCGTCAGGTGATGAATGCCTCTTTCTGATAGGCTCTATGCTGTGATTCTGCGGTAGACCTGGGTCCCACAGCGAGGACTCGCCTTGTTGAATGGCGTCGCTATCTCACTGCATACTAAGTTGGTGCAGGAGATTGCGTTTTGCGGGATGGTTAGCTCGGAATCCTGCATGCAACAAAGTTATTGTGAGGCGCAAGAATATCCCCGCGACAATTACCTGCCTCCGAGTATGCCCTCGTTGCTATAAACGACTGCTCCAAACAACAATATGATACCATCTAGACGTAACGGGAACAAATTGTTTGCTTTCACATACAGCGGAATGGACAGGCGTTTGATGGTTGCCGTTATTCGTTGATTGTGATAGATGGTAACGCACAATACCGGCCGGTAACGTAATACTTGTCGCACTGCATCCGTGGTCACTTGCAGCACAGTCAGTTCTGATGTAGACGATATAGCTGAGAGAAGAACAGCTTTGGAACCAGTTTCCTTGACACAACTACCTACCAGAGGTCTGTGGGACAATTGCAATATCGCGAAATATATATTCTTGGTCAAGCCGTAAACTTACACTAGGTAGACTAGTAGTCCTTCGACTCCAAGGGTACCAATCCTTGCCGTCGGTCAGCACGGCAGTTTACCGTAGTCTTGACTCCGTCTTTGAACTCGGTATGTTCGATCCAAACCCAATCAAGGCTGAAGCCGTCGACGGTGATTTGTTGCGAATCGACAACTGAATGCTGAATCATGATTAGATTACGTAGCGGAAAGGGGGGGGTTGTAGTTTAGACGATCGTAAATGAGAGCGGTAGATCATCTGCTATGGACAGCATAGAGACATAAGACACAGGCAACTAGTGAGCATTGATGCGAACTATGTGGGTTATGCACTTTGCCCTTGTGGCAATCAACTCAACACACGTCAGACTCAGCATCAGATGTTGGATGGTTGGGTGGTCAGATATTGATATCTTAGGTGGTCAGCAAGTCAATCGCAGATACGTCTGCTACGAGGGCTTGTTACTAGATTGCATATGATTTACGATCATTGTATCGCAGTAGGTGCGAGATAGTTAGTTGCCTTTCCTACTTTTGGACTCCGAGGTCAAAATTACCATACTATACTTGTTCAACACTTGCGTTCCTTCAAGTATTTGCGTGCAGTCATGTTCTCTCCTTTTCCGGATATCTTCTGAAGGCACTGATCAATGATCAACGGGCAACACTACCGCCAAGCACGAGGATGGCCCAGATATGTATGGGAGCTTACCTTACGTATTACATTTTATCATATATGTACTCGCGCAAGGAATATCTGTTCCATTATGTACCTAGGTATTCTTTCGGCCTTGGGGGTTCGGTTTACTAGCAGTCTAGCACACAATCAAAAACTGGTGACAATCTCTACTCTTGGTCTGTATACGGTGTCTTCCGACAAACCGATATATGTACTGTTCAAGCAGCCGTGAACCGTAACCGAGAAGATGTAGGGCAACGAGGTACTACTCGAGAGCGTCGGGACTAAAAAGGGGATGCTCATTTCACTAAGAGGTACCGTACAGGTCTAGTGTCGGGCACTCCTTGCAAGTGGCAGCGGACGAATCTGCAGAGCTTTTGCGACATGCCTCTTGGCTGCTTTCGGCCTAGACGGGCTGGGTAGTGCCAGGTAGTATCGGGTCCCCGGGCAACCGCCCCAACTCGCTAAGGGAGGTAGTAGCCTAGGTAGCTGCTGTTGTTCGTTCTCCTGAGTCTAGGCTGTCTGTCTGTCGTGAGCGAGTCCGTTGTGGTTGTGGTGGTGGTTGTGGCATCGGGTGGCTGGGCCGATAGACGACGGCGGGACCAAGTGCCTGCGGGTTATCCTGCAGACATCATGACATGCAGGTGGAAAGGTACTAGAATGATTGAATCGAAGACCTACACATATGTATGTAGGTATGCATTGCATATCACTCACTCACTTCTGGACCATATCCAACTTGGAAGTCGCCCGTTTCTCGTCACTCACTGATCGATCGACTCCTCCAGGCGACGGCGCATTAGCCCTAGGTCGTGCACTCGCTCGCATGCGAGATGCTCGCCAGCGTCGCGTGGACAACTTACTTCCTTCCCACTTGGCGACCTACCTAGTATATACTAGATGGAAACTTGGGTTGTTAGGGGTAGCCAGGGATGAAAATTTCCCGCCCGGGATTGCGGACTGGAGCTGAGGCACCAAGGATCCTCCGTCAAATCAGCTGGCTCGCCGTCTTCTATGCGTTAGGTTAAGGTAAGTAGGTACTGACTTACACAACATTAGTATGTAGATAAGGTAGTAAGTAGTATGCGACGACACAGCCGTGACAGAGAGCCGTTGTGTGTCTCGTAGATGGTCGCGGGCGAGCTAATACCCTCGTGTTCCGGTAGCGCATAGTCTGTTGCAAAAGAATGCCAGCCGTTACTGCGGCTTGTGTTAGGTAGTCGAATGAATCAGTTAGTCGTCCATCTCTCATGTAAATTCTGCATTCAGCATCCACTGCGCACTGCGCAGGCGCGCGCAGTTGGTTAGCGAAACCAACCCAGGCCGACGAGCCCCACCACGCCTGGGCATCTACAATGTCAATCTGAGGCAAGGTACCTGGCTAGCGCTACCTCGTGAGCACGAGAGAGAGGTACCCTGCTAAGTACCCTATTTGCAAGGCGGACCAACACGCTAGGAGGTACTCGTACGAGACACCTACGATGCACCCCCCCGAAGCCCCCCATCACAGCGGAACAGGCCAGCAGCACACCTGGGCAGGCCTTCGCTCTAGGCTCCCCAGCAGATCCCGTCGCTGGGCAGGAGGAGGTACCTAAAGAAATCCATCTAGGATGGTACCTACACTGCGCTGGTGCACCGGTAGGTAGACTCCCAGACTGCCCAGACTTGTCGTAGTCCCATCCCATCTGCGCCCCCCGGTCACCAATCTCGCTCAGACGCCCTTTTTTCCCTTTCCCTCGTCGCCCATTCTCACCATCTTCGCCGCTCTCTACTTCTGGTGGTCCATCATCAAACCACCGCTTGCTGCTATCGCCTCTCTGCCAGACAGACCGAAAAGGCTGCTGCCCAGGTAAGTCGCCGTCCGCCTTTTCACGCCGAGTCTTGATTTCACCTTCTATTATCGCGCACACTGCCGGCAACATCCAGAACTGCACCCGCCGGGGCGAGTGTCGAGGCCAGTGTCCCAAGCGGGCGTTCACACGAGTATCCAAGGAGCTTCCGACATCGACGACAATAAAAACAACAACAACAACTTGATCAGCTCCAACTCGACGTTCAATCTCGAAATCGTGTATAAATTTATACGCCGGTCTCCCGAATCTCCGCGTCAGCAGATTCATTGTCTGCTGTTGTTTTGTCATATCTTGCAGCATTGTGGCCCCGTGCGAGCGCATGTCTTTGTGTGTGTGCCTGGGTCTCTCTGCATCAAAAGAATAGGGCCACGAACATGCGAGGGGCCACCCGGCCGGTGCACTTTCATACACTGCCCGAACTCAAACCATCAATCATCTTATCCGCGGCCACTTGTTACTTACTTACCCCTTCTTTCATCAACTGACCAGATTCGCTCCTTAGTACCAAAATACAACAACAACACAACAACCCCTTGTTGGATCACCACCACCGGCCAACGTCGAGCCTTCCGAGCCACATCGCGATTTTTTCCATCATTCTGCTAGGATCCTCGCGCGCTCGTCAAGATGGGTTGTGGAATGAGCACGGAGGAGAAGGAGGGCAAGGCCCGCAACGAGGAGATTGAGAACCAATTGAAGCGCGACAAGATGATGCAGCGGAACGAGATCAAGATGCTTCTTCTGGGTGAGCAAGGCCCGATCTCTTCGTGCACTCTGCGCCCCTCGCTAACATTTCGACCCCCCGATCAGGTGCTGGTGAATCCGGAAAGTCGACCATCTTGAAGCAGATGAAGCTGATCCACGAGGGCGGATATTCACGCGACGAGCGGGAATCCTTCAAAGAAATCATCTTCAGCAACACAGTCCAGTCGATGCGCGTCATTCTCGAGGCCATGGAGTCGCTTGAACTACCGTTGGAAGATCAGCGCATGGAGTACCACGTCCAGACCATCTTCATGCAGCCTGCACAGATCGAGGGCGACGTCCTGCCCCCAGAGGTCGGCAATGCCATTGACGCTCTGTGGAAGGATCATGGTGTGCAAGAGTGTTTCAAGCGATCGCGCGAATACCAACTGAATGATTCGGCTCGATAGTGAGTTGCGTGCTCTGGAAGCAGCCGGGTTTCTCGCTAACGTGGATATCAGCTATTTCGATAACATCGTGCGTATCGCTACTCCCGACTACATGCCCAATGATCAAGATGTTCTGCGATCGCGTGTCAAGACAACCAGTATCACCGAGACAACATTCATCATTGGTGACTTGACATACCGAATGTTCGACGTCGGTGGCCAACGATCCGAGCGAAAGAAGTGGATTCATTGTTTCGAGAACGTCACAACCATCCTCTTCCTGGTTGCCATATCCGAGTACGATCAGTTGTTGTTCGAGGACGAGACCGTCAACCGTATGCAAGAAGCCCTCACTCTATTCGACTCCATCTGCAACTCCAGGTGGTTCATCAAGACATCTATCATTCTGTTCCTCAACAAGATCGATCGGTTTAAGGAGAAGCTTCCCGTCAGCCCTATGAAGAACTACTTCCCTGATTACGAGGGCGGCGAAGATTATGCCTCTGCTTGCGACTACATTCTGAACCGCTTCGTCAGTCTAAACCAGCACGAGACCAAGCAAATCTACACGGTACGTGTTCCAAAGCCTGCCCTCTTTCCACTATACCGTGTTGCTGCCGCGGTTGTGATTTGGAGCGATTGCAACAAGTACTGACGTTTGCCTCATTAGCATTTCACATGTGCCACAGATACGACACAAATCCGTTTCGTCATGGCCGCCGTCAATGGTGAGATCAGCTGAGTGCATCCACGAATTTGTATATGGGTACTAACCAATTCATAGATATCATTATCCAAGAAAACTTGCGGTTGTGCGGTCTGATCTGATCTCCCTCAACCGGTCACCGCCCTGTGCCGGTGAACATGACTTACCATCGAAATACCCACCCACGTATACTCCAATAGCTGCCAGTAATATGTTAGACCTGGCTAATGACTCATCTGTAACCACCACGAGTTGGCAAGCGGATCCCTCTGTGTTTTGTTTTGCGCCGAATTTCCCGACATATCCATCACTTCAGCACCGTGTTTTACCAAAAGACCGTCTTCTCCGGCTTCGCAGGGAGCCTCTTGACAGCGCCATACCCGCATGAGATCTCGAGTCCATGCTGTCAAGTGGGAGGACACCATTGCATTCGCCGGGCCGCGGTGAAAACTACATATCTTGTTTAATTTTTGAAACGGTGACGGCGGCGGCGGCGACGTTGACCTCATTTCTTACTTTTATTTTTTTTCCTTTTTGTGTCAAGGCCTCCGGAGTGTCTGAGTGAACGCTAAAAGAGGCGGGGTCGTCGGGGGAGTTGCGCCGCCATTTATATGTTGCAACATGAAGGGCTATGGAGCGAGAAGAGTACGGACGATTGCAACGAAGTTATACCAAAGCGTCAGCATGGTCTTGTCCGGAGACGCCAGCATTAGGTGCTCTGGGCAAACTGGTTGGATTGTTGATTGATGTAAGATGAATAATCAACCAATGTTCTATATACATACATGTGTAAAAAAGCTGTTCAAAGATTGTCATTGTGAATATTGGGATTTGTCTTCTTGACAATATCTGCATCCTCGTGATCCAGAGATGAGTATGTGTAGATAGGACCTTCTGCCCTCCTATTTCGCCCGTCTTTGAATGCGATGTTAGTATTTTCATACTCATTCGTGGGTGCCTACGTATTAGACACCTCCAGACCCGTGGTTATGTACGTAATTCAATGTGCTGGTATTCAGTCTGGCCTGACTCGGTTACACACTATCTTGGTATCTTCGGCACCCTTCTCGAACAATTCCACGATGCCAGCAACTCGGCTCCAACCAGGTTGCCTCCCTTGACTTGTTTCCTTTTCTTCCATCGCTTACCTTTCCATCCCATTCTGTGTCTTCCAAACAGACTACGGTACCGAGTGATCTGAAGAAGAGAATCTGGCATGGTCTCGGAGTGTTGGGATCAGCTGGCGTGATTTGTTTCGGAAGAAGGGGCTGGGATCAGGCCACGGAACTTCTCTCTCTCCTTCTTTCTTTCTGCCAGGGAAGGGAAAGTACCCAGCGACCCCTCCCTCTCTTCACATTATCGTATCAAGTTCATCGAGATGATACTGATATGTGAGGTATCATTTCCGAAAACTAACTAACTACCTACTCATGCAGCATGCAATACAATGCGACACACCACAACACAACACAACACAACAGGACAAGAGAAGAGAAGACAAGACAGTAAGTAGTAGAGTAAAGAGAAGAAAAACCAATTGGCAATTCCGAAGGTCGTACATGGCGTAAACAGAGATTGCCAATCCTTCTTTTCTTCGACGTTAGGCATGCATTCCTATCCAAATGCGAATGACCTACTTACATCCATATGCCATACTAGGCCACTCGGCCGAGAAGCAAAAACCAAAAACCAATATACCTGAGACATGCTTAATCGTCGCGCGGTAGCACCATCCATCTCTTCCTTGTTCCACCCCTCAGTTGTCCGAACTTATTGGTGCTCAGCTGGGTTAGTTGGCCAACTAGCTGCCAACTCGGTGAAACATGTCACAGACAAAACCGAACGAAGAGGGATGTCGGTCTGCTGCCCCATTTGGCGAATTACCTATGTAAGGGACGGTTCGTTTTGGACGTTTCGAACGACTCAATATCATCGGAGGCGCATCTATATACTATGTACCAAATACAGGCTACTTACTACCCACCCATAATGCCTCTAGGCTGCCTGCCGAGCTTGCCACGAGGGGCATATTATACATTTACGCATACGGTTTTACGTGCTGTGCAGTACTGTCTTAGTCATTTTCATAGTCTATCAATTCCTTTGTTTGGTTTTTTTTTTATTCTTCCCTCGTCCTAATACATACCTTTTCAGTGCGGCTTGAGACTACTGTCTCTCTTCCGATAGTTGTTCGGATGGCCCCTCTCCTTGCAGAACGTGCGGATCTTGCCGTAGATGTCGGGTAGCACGAAGATCCAGACGAGGGCGACGAGCCAGGACATGACGGTGTCGACGAGCCAGTTGTGGCGCGGCGACCCGCCCATGGAGGCCCAGCGGAAGACGGAGCCGATGAAGCCGACAGTGACGGCGTAGTCGCCCTTCTCGAGCCCGGCTATGGCGTTGGCGGCGACGGCGTCGGGGGTCTGGACGGGATCAGTGGCCTCGATGATCTTGGTGATCTCGGGCTTGGACACGTTCTCGCGCACGAAGCCCGGGCTCGAGATGCCGCCGGGGTAGACGATGTGGACCTTGACGGCCTGCGGGTAGAGCTCGAGCTCCTGCACCAGGGTGTCGGCGAGCCCGCGCAGGGCGGCCTTGGCGGGGGTGTAGGTGCCGTAGCCGATGACGGGGAAGAGGGCGACGGCGGAGGAGGTGAAGATCAGGTGCTTCGGGTCGGGCTGGACGGAGGCGTCGGGGGCGTCGGGAGCGCACCACAGCCGCAGGATGGCGTGGGCCATCTCGGCGTTGCCCCAGAAGTTCAGGTCCATGTGCTCCCGCGTCAGCGACAGCGGCGCCTCGACCCAGAGGTCGGGCGTCGACTTGCCGGCGATGCACCAGACAATGTCGGGGACCTGGCCGTTGTTCCACGCGACGACTTGCTCGAGTAAGGAGGCGGCATAGTCGGGCTGGGACACGTCGGCGGAAATGTAGTGGAATCGTTGGGTTTGCGGTTTGCGTGCGGCGGCCTGGATGGGGAGCGGGAAACGGCAGTCAACAAAATGGGATTCTCGTATAGCCGATGTGGTCGTAGATAGACAGGAGGCGCAGAGCAATAGATAGACAGATGGACAAAGAGCGTACCTTGGCTTCAGCCATTGCCTCGTCGAGCTTGCTGGCGGAGCGCGAGACGAGAACGACGTTGGCGCCCTTCGCGGCGAGCTGTCGCACGGCACTGCGGCCCATGCCCTCAGACGCACCAGTGACTAGAACCGTCTGCAGCTCATGACACGCCAGTTAGTATGGCGAGGCCGAAAGGGAGGGGACAATGGATGCACGCACCTTGCCCTCGACGGGCATGTGGTTCTTGCTCCAAACTGCGCCCATGGTCACGAAGAGTACGAGCGCAACCAGGCCGACTGAAATGGCAATCCACAAAGGTTGGTTGAGACGGTCCATGAGAAGGGAGAGAGACCTGGTTGTTGTGATGGTGTGTCTCCGACTCTCCCAAGTCGGAAGTCCTTTGTCCCACCCGCTACGCAAACTGTGATGTGGAAGAATGGAAATCCAGCGTCTCGATACTTTTTTGTGTTTGTAAATAAATGAGTAGATGCCGGTACTACATTACCTACCAAGGGACAATACTTGGCGCTTGTTACCAGTATGCCTGTTACCTTAGTGGTCCTGTAAGCTGCACGAACCGTTGCAACGAGGAGGGATGGAGGGGTCCTTTGTGGTGCCCCTTACCTGGCTTGGCAGCAGGGTAGCAACAGTGCTGGTTACGACCTAAAGGTACCTAGACACGCGAGCACGCTAGGTACCTCTGAGATAGGTTTTACCATTCCGATTCGGAATAGAAATTCATCCTGAGCCAACGCCGCTTTTGGCCTGAGAAAGACCCGTTTTTCATAACCCGATATGAACACAAAGATTTGCATAATTTCCAATACACGTACAACCGTAATTGCACAAAAACTAAGACTGTTTTACAATAAACTGTAAAACAGATTTCAGTATGCATTACAGGACCGTCCGTACGAACGACTTCCTAGGAAGTCGCCCGAGTTTAGTAGGGACCTGGCCAGAAGCTGGGGTGCGCCTGGCCTAGTATAGTAGTCTGAGCGTGAATTAAAGCGCATGCCCTCTTGTTACAGGTCGTTGTATCTAATTAGCTTATTGTACTGTTGATCTTTAGTCGGGCTTAAGCTTAGGCTTAACGAGACGTGTTAACCTCCCTGAGAACTAGTAGACTACAGGTAGACATAGCTGTTGTGTAATGGCCACTACTAGGTATACCACAGAGGTACTTCTTGTAGTAGTGTACTAGTGTGTTGTTGGTAGATCATAGGGCCATGGAGACAAATGTCATCTAACGTGATAGCTAACAAGGTTGTCATTAAGTATTCACCTCACACAGCTAAGAGAGAGCTTATTCCAGGAACTAGCTATATGCTTAGATTGCTAAGCGAAGTAAGGACTGACTAAATACGTAGGAGATTCTTCATCATTATATAGCGTTCCTTCCTTCACTTCTTTCAGCGAGTTCTCGTGTTCACTTTGCCCAACTGCGATCACTTCTCTCTTGGCAGGTGATCCGTTACGTGATCCGGTACTTCCTGAGTGTACCTTTTTCTTGGCCCTGCGCCTCGTCCTGCGTCCCGTGCTTGGCCCAACCAACAGGTTACTTTGATGTTGGTCCGTAACATGTTGTCTGTATATTTTCCGCCAGATTACCTAGAATATAGCTAATGTTTGCTTTGAACGCTTCACGGGATCCCGGGTTGGGATTTTCTGCCATGCTGCTCCTTATACTTCAATCTAGCTTTTCCGGGCTGCTAGGGTTGTTGCAACAATAGCTCTAAGTCGTTTAATAAGTAACGAAACATGGTGTTATATCTGGGGTTTAATACTATACTCTATGGCATTTCGATATTTCCCGAGAAGTAATTCCCGCTTTTCCCGGAAGTAATCCGCTCCAGATTTCTCTGTCTCGATATATTGCGACTTTATCTTAGTTAAGGTCTGTGTCTACTGCGCTGATGTCAATCGCTGTACAAGGAGAAACATCACGTTGTTGAGAATCCATGTTTTCACGGGCCGAACAGCAAAGGTGGCCGTATAAGTAGATAAAAAGCAGACTTTTAAAGGCTGGTACGATCTACTACTGCGTACACTAGTACCTCCCTCTTCTCCTCTTATAACTACCTAGAGTTTTACCAAGAATCCGTGCAGGCATTATGCATAACACACTGCCTAATCTATACTAAGAGTCATCTGTGCCCATCTTAGTGGACATATCCCACGATAGCTACTGGCTATTACAACCGCCCACCATTTGTTTATGTGGATAATAATGTGACAAGGGGCTAATAGAGCAGCTTGGGAACTGGGAAGGGCTTCATATTCAACTGATAATTCTCTTGAGGCCTAAAGGGTCCATGATCCTCCAGATCTCTCCAGGAACTCCGGGAATCAGTCCCTTCCTGTTATGTTCATCCAGTTTCCCTTATTCCTCTGTTTGTTGGTTCAGGTCAATTACCCCTCACTCTGTTGGTAAGCCTCTGTTGGTTGTTCTGCCTAATTGTTGGCTGTAGGTCTTGCATATAGGAGGGCATCGTGACCTCTAGTACCAACAGTCTCATCTTATCGTTTCGGGTGGCCTTCCCCCTACAGGGGAGGCTTCCTATTGGCCGGATTAGCCTAGGGTAGGTCTTGGCCGTGTGACAAATAACCCCTCGGATCCAAACTGTCGGGTCAAACAATTACAAAGAACAGGACATAGGACGTCAACATCTTCCAGAGGAATTATCGAGGGAGGTGCTCTATTCACCTGCTCTCAAGCCAGCCACCGCAGAGCTGCAGGTCTCGATCCCCAAGACTGTCACGGCGTTCGAGCAGATCGTCGCCGCTGCTAGAGGGGGGAAGCCGATGCATCGTCCCCGTCGCTGCAGACGGTCGACAACTCTCCCAACGGCGGGCACTGCGAGTTCGACGAGCGGGACTTCGTGTCGGGCGTGCAGCTCCTGGCGAGCTCGTTCGCGGCCATGCCGCGCGCTATACTTACGAGCGTAGGATGTCTACACTATTAGCAGTCAGTTTTTCTTTTGGTTTTTTCCCTTCAATTACACGCTTTCCAGGCTATGGTAATTATGAATCAAAGCCTTACTTTACTTGATATACTAACATAAATCTAACTTGGTCCTGCTCGTCCCAGCTGCACTGGTCTCAAGAAACAGACACGGCCTGGTCAGAAACCCGGCATCGTACTAGTACGGGTCCAGTCTGTGCTGATTGAAAGAGGCTTGGGTATCGTACCATTGAGTCCAAGATCGTACTGGTACGGTGCCTCCAGCTGTTCTGGTTCGAATGTCGTACTAGTCTGTGGTTTGAACCCGTACTGATCTGCATATCATACTAGTCTAAGCTCGTACTGGTTCGAGTCCGTAATAGTCCACAGTCCTATCCGTACCAATACACAGTTTTAACCTGCGTACGGGTACAATTAATCCTACTGGTGTGTACCTACTTATGCTAAGTGCGAGGATATATCCAGGGTTTCCTATTCGGCTTCTCCTTATTAGTTTCCAGAACAGCATATCTATTCTATCTCCCAGAGCACCTGTTCTTCCAAAGACTCTTTTTTATTTTAATACCTGTCCCGAGCTGAGAGACAATCCCTTTTATCTTTACTATAATATAATAGGCAATGCGCCGCTTTCTCGAAATACAGCTAGACTTTCCTGGCATATGCATAAGTCTCAGCTTCATCCGCAGAGACCAACCTCCATTTCTAAATTCGCGCCCGGTGTCTAGATTGGCACATCAGCTAGGTAGTCTAATACCCACCGGATATATATTCGAATAATCGGGGTTCAAGCCGAACCGCATTTAGTGAACTAAGGCTTAGTGATAGGGCGTCATGCAGCTCGTTTTGCCTCTTCCGGGGAGCGTATCGCTGATCGCTGTTCAGTCGTAACCACAAGCAAGAGGGACCTCGAAACCGAAGGCAGCGATGCACCCCTGTAGACCTTAGGTTGCTGGCCTTCACTAAGTCGCGTTTTGCAGGAAGAGCGCGGTAATCACCGAGGATTAAAGGGCTCGACCTTCGCCGATAGGGGTAGATTACGCTCTCGCTGTCGTTATCTCGTAATTAGGATTACCAGAAAAAGCGCAGCCCTGATTGTTATGTTACCCATGCCAGTCGCCCTCAGTTAGGAACTGGGCTTCGAGCTCTACATCGTGGAAGTCGGGGCGTATAAATGAAATCCAGGATTTACCCTTTCCTTAAGGCCTCTTGGGCGCTTTTTTGCCGTAGTCGCTACGGTCTTGCAGTGTCGGTTTGGAAGTGTGGCAGAAAACATTGTTGAGCATCTTCTTGCGCGATGTAAGAGGATAGCAGGATCCCGATTAAGAACGCCAGTATACAATATTGTATGCAAAGGTTGTACTCCTGATATATGGACATCTCTTTGATATACGACTTTACGCAATCAAGACTGCAATCGTGTAATCTCGCATTCTCGCGCCGTTGTATCCATTCTGGGTTGTGACCGTCGCAACATCACACCTCGATGCAGGACTGCACTGGGGTTGGAAGCCCGTTCATTGGTCGGGGCGGCCGCGGAGGATTCGGATTACATACCCCCTATGGCTACAGGACCAGGGTGTCCTGCGCCAGAACCAACAACGCTTGTTTCGTGCTTGATGAGGAGGCTATATAGCGAAGACCAAATCTTCTGGTTGCTCATGGGATTCATATCTTTCGATTGGAATCTAATTATCCACAGGCGCACCAAGCCAGACCAAAACCACCTAACCAGCGACTCGACCAAGAGCAAGCCACTTTTGCGTGTTCAGCTCGGTTGGCTCGATTGTGCTAGTCATCATGACGGTTCCCAGAAGCCGCGCAAGCGCGCGCGAGCTTGTGCGGAGGATTACGAGGGACCATGGATTTGTGAGCCCAGAAAGGCTCGAGCAGCTAGAAACGTTCGATCCAGAACTTCGGCGCGATATTGAGGAAGCATTACTCACCAAAGACATGTTGATTGGATCTAGTGTATTGACGTAAGTTTCCATCTGCAAATGTTCCATATTTGCCAAGAGAATTGCTCATAGCTGATGTGGTGGGCAGACTGGCGACAAATCTCTATACAAGCAAAGCTCGCTTTGTTTTCGAGTTGCTTCAGAATGCCGACGACAACACATATCATGGAGCTAAAGCATCAGGCGACGCTCCATACGTGTCGTTCCATGTGCACCCGGGCCGCATCATTGTTGAGTGCAACGAAGATGGTTTCACTGATAAAAACCTTGCGGCGATCTGCGCTATTGGCAAAAGCTCGAAAACAGGGGCTCAAGGTTATATTGGGGAAAAAGGGATAGGCTTCAAGTCTGTCTTCATGGTCGCTTCCAGAGTACACATCCAGTCCGGCATGCTCTCATTCTCGTTCAGACACAGAAGTGGTGATTCGGGAATGGGCATGATATCTCCATTGTGGGAGGAGACTGGCGTCAACGACGAGGTTCCATTGCCATTCACAAGGTTCACACTAGATTTACATGAAGACGGCGATCCTGAGCAACTTGCAAAAACGCGTCAATCCATTCAAGCTCAGTTCGAAGATCTCCAGGAGACCTTGCTCCTATTCATGAAAAACCTTCGAAATATACATGTCGTCTTCTACAATGAACAATCACAACAAAAGTCTTCGGTTACCTATTCTATCCAGCGTCCAAGAGATACTTACGCAATCTTGAAAAAGGCTAGAGCTACGAATGGGGTAACTAAAGAAGACGTCAGACGCTTCCACATCACCAAACACAACGGCACGGATCTAGCCAAGAACGAAAACAGGACTTACTCGGCGCTCGAAGAGACTACTCGCGCCTACTCCAAATCTCAGATTATATTGGCGTTTCCTCTGACGGAATTTGACGTACCCATCGTGGAACCGCAGGACCTGTTCGTCTTCCTCCCGGTGCGGCCAGTCGGTTTCAATTTCTTAATTCAGGCCGACTTCGTGACGGATGCCAACAGACAAGACGTTGTTCAGGATTCTCTCCGGAACCTCGGGCTCGTCCAGGCTGTAGCAGATGCTTTTATCAAAGCAATCCTGCAGTTTTGCGAACACGGCTCTCTACGCTTCCAGTGGATGAGATACCTGCCTAAGAGGAAGGATCAGCCCAATATGAAGTGGAGGGGCTTGTGGCTGAACCTGGTACAAGAAATCGAGTCCCGTCTGAAAAAGACGGCTCTGTTCTATGATCGGCACAATAGTCGAAGACGGCTCCTGACGGATCTTCGTAACCCTAAGGAAGACATTGTTGATGAGAAAGGTGACCCTCTCTTCGAAGAGGATGCTCCAGGGAAACTCATCTCGTGTCAGTATATCAATAGTGATCTTTCCACCTTGACAGATTATGGGCTAAGGTGGTGCACGACTACCGATGTTCTAGAATGGGTTGGACAAGATCTAAGGCGCGGTGTTTCATCACGGATGAAATCGTCGGCAACGCCAGAGAGCTGGCACTCGAAGGTTGCACAGTTACTCAACTACTTCTTCGATAAAAAATCACACGTTTGCGCAGACCTCAAAAGACTTGAGATGATCCCCGCTAACAACGGCGCTTGGGTCTCAAGCCAACAAACATCTGTCTACTTCCACACTATCAATACCCTGAAGATCCCTTCAAACATCGATCTACGACTGATTATGAGGGATGTAGTCAACCCAGACCGTCTAAAACTTTTCAAGAATCTGGGTGTCAAGATAGCCTCCGTTGACATGATCCGAAAATCCATTCTACGTTTCTATCTCGAAAACAGGGAGCCTGATCTCGTAACCTCAGTGAAGCACCTAGGTTTTCTCTTCTCAACACACGAGGATCCCGAAAGAATGCGAGAATTTGAGGAATATGCGGAACTCAAGCTCCTTGATCAGAATGAGAGGCTATCAAGCCCTTCGGATAATCAAATGTACATCAGCAATGCCGATTCATACGGTGCCTGGGAGCTGTTCAGGTGTAAGCCTGATCAGAATGCTGCAGGGTTCCCCACCCGCTTCTTGCACCAAGAATACTTCGTGAATACTCTTGCTGAGACCGAAGAGGAGAGCTGGGTGGACTGGCTCTATGATAGTGTCGGGGTGAGAAGATATGTTGAATTCGGGCCTGACAAGCATGGCATGGAAGCACTTAACTATATACTGACGTATAGACCGGAAAAATTCCTGGGCGCTTTTCACGAGTTCTTCTTGCGAGATCCTACAAGCGCACGCAGTACTAAAGTCGATCCCTCAACGGCCATCTTGTGCCGAGGAGGCCGAAAAATACCATTGACTGACACATACTTTCCCACAAATGATTACATGGCGCGAACTGAGAAATTTCTTGGGCAGGAGGTATTCTTCCCTTGGCTTCAACTGGAATTCCAGAACGATTCGAACAACGTTCCGCCCTCTTGGAAATCGCTGCTCGATATCCTAAAGATCCCAGTAGATCACACAGATATAGATTTCGCCTTAGTCATGTTGAAGTACTTGGTAGCTGCTTTCAACAGTGGCGCTAGCGCTGTTAATACCACCAAGTTATTTGAATTGTACGACTACATACAAGAGAGATGTTGGGGAAGTGAGAATTTGGCGGATGAAATCCAGAAGATCAGGTGCGTGTGCATAATCCATGATACTTGAGTTGGTTCATTAACCTCTACACAGGGTTTTCTTTTCGGCGACCCCGTACGTCTACATTCCGGGCCCCAAACTTATTTGGACCGTACCGGAACTATGCGTGTGGGATGCACCTCAGGACTTGGCTACCAAATACGTCTTGAAGAGCCTTTACGGGGAATGCTTCTGCAAACGCGGCTGTGAATGTCCTTATTTTCCAAGGTTTTTCATGGAGACGCTCGGAATTCGTACTTCTTGCTCGTGGGAAGACTACGTTGCAGAGCTCGAGGAACTCAAAGACAACGAATGCGACAACATTGATACCATAACAGGGATTTATGAAGCGATAGATGCTCTCCGAACGGCGGATATTGACGAAGCTACTCTCAGGTGGGTTTGTACCGGCGCCAATTTTTGCCCTCACCCCCCATTTTCCCCTCTCCAAGCACTCACAGTTCTTTCAGGGAAACATTTGAAACAGAGGCCCTCATATACGCATCAGTTGATGACCAGACATCGTGGTACAAACCATCGCAATGTGTATGGTCGAAATCAGCCCGCCTAAGGGGAAGAGTCTCTCTCGACGAAGAATACGAGAGACTAGAGGGACTATTTACACGTGTTCTCGGGGTCAAGCAAGTAGACTTGCAAATGGCTATCGATGAGCTCAAGCAAACAGCTAGCCGACCATCGAGCTCAGTGCCGGAAGTGAAAGAGTCGATCTGGACAGTCAACTCCTTGCTGGTCAACGAGGCCAGCCCTCCGAGCCCGTCGGGGATCATGGAGAGCTCTATCTTTCCAATCCATTACCCTTCCGGCGGTGTGAAGTGTCTACCAGTCCAAACCGAGTTCTTCATAGTAGACCGAGAACCATTGAAAAAGAGCTTCATGTCCAAGGTCAAACTCCTCGACTTTTCTCTCAAGGAGGTGAATGACCTGCGCCTGTTCCTTGACTGGCTGGGTTTTCAAAATCGATACTTATCTTGCTGCACCAAAGAAGTAACGTCATTCCCAGGTCAGGGAGCAACCCTCATCTTGACCCCGAGTCTCCAGATACGACACAAAGCGTATGCCTTTCTCCGGTGAGTCCCATTGTATTATGATTTGGCAATCAATTGCTGATCGAAGTACAGGATCGCTTGTCATTTCGGTAGCCCCCGTACTAGTCCCCAAAAAGAAGTACATCGCCTTTACAAGGCTCTACAAAATGCAAAGATATTCGCGACAGATGGTGTGTCTTCGAATCTGCAAGTTTCACAGGACGGAGAGCTTCATCAGGTCCAAAGCACGAGGACCACCCTTCATATCGATGAACATGATTCAGCGCTCCATGCTTATATACCACGAAAAAGGGACGACCAGCAATACGTCTTCACCAACAAACTTGCCAGGACCCTTTTCCAATGGATGATGACTAACCCAACCACTCAAATACAGGATGGCATTGAAAAGGATGGGGTAGATGCAACGAAAAATATTCTTCTTACGCCTTATTCAAAGCTTTCCGAAGTATTAGAAGATAATGGTATAGCAGATATTGATGTTGAAAATACCGACGAGCTCTTGATCGAGCCAGAACCCCAGTCAGAGCCAGTTCCTCTTCAAACCCTGATGGCTATCTCTATCGAGGGCATCCGGAATCTCGACATCAGTGACGCAAATGATAATACACGTGATGGAATCTTTACCCCAACTTCGGGTGCAGATAATGTGTGCAGCACCACTGCTTCGAATAACGCTGGCTCTTACCTCTCAGTGAGGCCTTTATCCTCCAATAGAAGTTCTCTCGCACGATCTCCAGCACCGTCCTTCGAGCCTCCTACGCCGGCACGGGATGGCATTACTCACCATCTCTACGTGGAGACTCTAAGTAGAGTCATCGCCGCGGGAAGACGAGCCAGTATTCCAGTCCATGGTGGTGCCAACATAAGACAGCTACCGGGTTCTATCAATGATGCAGCAGATCTGGGTTTGTGCTCTGCAAGTCGGGTTGAAAGGGACTGCAAAGTAGGTGCTGCAGGAGAGTTATATGTAAGTTCCAATATCCTCATGCCTGGGTATACTTCTTGGTACTAGACCTAACCGTTGACATGTATGCCAGGTTTTCGAACTGCTATCGCACCTATACGGAGGCCAGGGATTGCCATTATTCAGCAGAGCCAATTGGCAGAGTACAATCAGAAAATATGTTATCGTACATCCTGAATACGCCGACATGGAAACATGGCGAGGACGGGAGACGTCGGATATCACGTATTTGGATGTCCAGGGTACACTCACAGATGAGCTCATCAACAAGGGATATCTCGCTCGGGACTTATGGGAAGGGAAGCGGCCGAGCTATTTCATCGAGGTGAAAACGACTACCAGCTCCTGCGATACGCCATTCTATATGAGCAAAGCCCAGTATCAGCACGTAAGTGTTAATATAGGTCACGAAGAAACATTATTGAAGAAAGACTAATGCCATTCATAGATGCAAGACAACACCAGTTGGCCTAACAATGCTAATGGAAACATATACGTCGTCTTTCGGGTGTATTATCTAGGTCAGGACACTATGGACCTCGAAATCTACGTTGATCCGGAGGCACTCAGAAGAACGGGTCGGCTGAAGTTTCGAAGCGAACTGTGGTCTATCGTACCAGCTACAGATTAGGTCAGATCTTAGACTACAGACTTGGCTATTTGGGCTGTTGTCAGAACGGAGGCAATTTGCCACATTCTAGGGCCTTCCACCACCTAGTAGAAGCCTACCACACTTAAGCCCGAAGGCCTCCATACGTGTAACAAGGGAAAAAAAAAGAAAAAAAGTGGTATAAAGGACTTCAAAATACGTTATAAATTTAAGAATGTTCAGTTGAAGCTTGATGTCGGGAAGACGAGTTTGTGAGGTAAGACGAGACGGTCTGGGGGGCGGACTTGGCTTACTTACTCGCCGTGTCTGTAACTTAATCTCCCGACGTTTGCAGGTGGTGTTTTGATAGGTAACCGGATAGATTAGGTTAAGACCGTTGTCTCCCCGATCCTTTATACTTTAGGCATTACCCTTAGAATATTCCCCATTTTAACCAGCCACAGGCCTAGACGATTTGTTTGAAGAAGCACATAGCCAACTTAAACAACTATTGAGTGATATGATATACTTGCGGAAGCATGTGATGAGAAGAAGATTAGAGGGTTGTAAGCGAAACATAGCATAGGATAGAATATATCTATTGATGTATTCAGCAAACGCAAGATCTCTATTAGGTTAGATTATATATTATCGATGATTGTATCGCGACTCGAAGACGACGGGCTCCCCGGGGATGCGAGGCGATAGGGTGAGGAGGAATAATCGTAGATAGTGTCTATCGATAGACAGACAGCTTATTCCTTTCTTAGAATCAGTCGGTCGGATCTTAAGTCGTACCTAGTGATTAATCGATTACTTAATCAATTACTCAATTTTTCATTAGCCAGGAAATTCCTATGATGGTTGGCAACCTGTCATCGACGACATGGTGCTGGGGACTGTCAGCCACGAAATCTGCGCCTATAGGCTGTTCCAATCAATCAGTGGGCTTAGTTCGCTTGCCTTAATTGATGGTTAAAACATGCTGGGACGGTTTTGAGAGCTGAAACCGTTCTGAGGCCCATTTCTCTCTGCATAAAATAATGCAAAAGTGCACATGGGTTGGTTCACAGTCACCTGACTGATAACTGACTGAGCCGAACCTGAGAAAAAGCGGCAAATGCGCTAAGCCTAATTTGTTGCATACTTGGCATTTGGTAAAACTCAGAACCTTACCACCTACGAAGTACTATACGGAGACTAGCGGGGTTAAAGCCGGGGTACAACTCCGATAACAAAAAGTACGATAAGCCTCTACAGCAAAAAAGTTAAGATGCAGTCAGTAGCTGTAGTAGTCATCAACTTCTGCCAGTAAAACCAGATCCAATCGCGCCAAATCGCAGTGCAACGAAACACCCCTCAACCACAGACAGCGTAGCCTATATACGTACACATTCTTTCAAGATGGGCAAGAAGAGGAAGGCGACTTCGACCGCCAAGTCGGCTGGTCCTCGAGACTACAACCCCAAAGATGGCAAGATTGGGCCCGTATCCAGTTATCGCGACATCATGGACGATCAAGAACGCTTCGAGCACGACCACGACGAGATCCTGTTCGACGAGGGGCCCAAGACCAAGCGCCAACGGGCCGAGGAGCTGCTAGAGGACGACGATGACGAAATCCTCGGCTACTCGGAAGACTCCGACGTTGACGACGACGACGAAGACGAACCTAAACCCAAGCAAAAATCAAAATCGGGCAAGTCCGGGAAGAGACGGAACGACGATGATTCGGACGTGGACGAGAAGCAAGGGGGCGACGAAGAGGAGCGCGACGACGGGTACTGGGGCGCCTCCAGGAAGGACTACTACGACGCCGACCAGATCGAGACCACGGTAGACGCAGAGGAGGAAGAGAAAGAGGCCCTGCGCCTGCAGAAGAAGAAGCTGGCCAAGATGTCCGAAGCCGACTTCTTCGACGAGGACGAGTGGCTGGGTGGCGACGACGAAGGCGCCGATCAGGACGACGTCGTCACAGAAGTGCTCAAGGAGGTCGAGATACCCGCCGACATGGGCCCCGAAGAGAGGAGCCGGCTGCTGCAGGCCCGCTATCCGGAGCTGCCTCTACTCGCCGACGAACTGCTACAGCTGCAGCCAAAGTTGGTAGAGCTGCAGAAGGAGGCGCAAGGCCAGGAGCCTGCGAGTCTGGCTGTCATCAAATGTAAGCACCCCTCTGATCTGCTATCTTGTTTTCTCTCTTCGGACGACTGACATTCCCTCACGAATAGACCGAGTTCTTGGCTCATTAATAGCCACCCTTGCCATGTACTTCGGCATATTGACATCACCAGCCAGAGACGGCGATGGGCTCGCAAAGACGCTGGATCCATCCGAGTTACGGGAACACGAGGTCATGAGCACACTTCTCGACTGTCGCAATGCCTGGAAGAAGGTCGAACATCTCAAGACATCTAAGCCTACAACACCGGCCGAAGCCCTGCCATCACCGCCAGTGGACGAGGACATCGCAATGAGCGATGAGGAAGCAACAATCCCCGAAGCGCCCAAGGAGACCAACAAGGCCAAGCGGGCGAAAGCAAAGGCCGAACGCAAGGCTAAAGCAATCGAGGACTCCCTCGTCGACCTCGACTCCTTACTCACGAAGAAGGCCCCGAAGAAGAAGGCCGAGCGCAAAGACGCCGCAGAGGACAGCAACTCAGACTTCGGCGAGGAGGATTACCTCGACAGCAAAACCGCTGCCGACAAGGCCGCCCGGAAGAAGAGTCTCAGATTCTACACAGCACAGATCGCGCAAAAGGCCAATCGCCGAGCGGCGGGTGGCCGTGATGCTGGTGGTGACATGGATCTGCCCTACAGGGAGCGTCTGAGGGACAGACAAGTTCGTCTCAACGCCGAAGCCGAGAAGCGTGGCAAGAAGGGTGCGAATATCGGTGCCGACCTCGGAGAGGGCAGCGACGACGAAGACGATCACGAGACGGCGAAGGCCATCAGAGAGGGAGGAAACGAAGAGTACTACGACATGATTGCGGCAGGCACTAAGCAGCGGAAGAGCGATAAGGCCACCAGGGCCGCCGCCGTCTCCGCCGCCGTCTCCGCTGACCGTGTCGAGGAGGTTGAGGAGGTCGGACCGGACGGACGTAGGGAGATCACTTATGCCATCAAGGCGAATAAGGGTCTGGCCCCGAAGAGGAAAAAGGAAGTGCGGAATCCAAGAGGTATGTGCTTTCGACTTTGTCTTGCTCGTATTTCGCTCTGGTTCCAAGCACTATCACTATTTCCATGCCATGAATCATCACTCTTTGAAACTGGAAGACCAAATACTGACACCTCGCACAGTCAAGAAGAAGCTGGCGTACGAGAGCAAGATGAAGAAGCTGAGGAGTCAAAAGGCCGTGTACTCGGGAGGGCCGGGCAAGGGTGGCTACGTCGGAGAAAAGAGCGGTATCAAGCCGAATCTGATCAAATCCGTCAAGCTCTAGTAGATACCTCCTATACTGCCGAATCAATACGTTGTATATATTCGTCTCAAGATCAAGCATCTATTGCATTCAATTGCTACGTCCCATTGACGCGCGAACTGCGTTGCTGCTATAAACTGTTGTGACGCCGTCATCTCCATCAGGAGTAGCGGGCAAAGACTGAGGTGATTGGAGTCAGTGTAATGGCGCAACAGCCCAAGACCAACAGCAAACAGACGAGCACATGTCGTTGAAATAAACCTTGATACCTCAGGCATTCAGGCAGTTAGTTGTGTGACCCGGTTGTGAGACATGTTGGGACGACCAACACTAACAGTTAGTACCAGTCGACTCCGCTCACTGGGGCTGCTTAAGTTCACGGCACACGCCCACTGTCACTATGGTGAGCTTTTCTGATTTAGCAAGATAAGAAAAGGAGAGAGAGAGAGAGACGGAAGAGCGCTAGAGATCTCTCCTAGGTAGGATTCCCACAACTCATGAGTGTGAGATGGTAAAGGATTGAGCGGATCTGGTAGGTGAACTGCCTTCATACAATCACAGGATTCCTGTTAGGTCTTTTGGCTTGATTAAATTCCAAAAGCGAGATGAAGTTGGTTGTGTATTAAGTAGTTGCTGACACACAAGGCATCACCACATCGGTCAAATATCGTGAGTATATCACGGAGAATATACTGGAAGAATCAATATATGCAAGTGTCTATATACAATGCAGTAGGTAAGGTAGGCTAGGCTATATTCAAAGCGGGTGATGAATGAACGAATGAATGAATGACGCCAATGGTGGCATGATGATGTCTATATACAAGAGCAGAAACGGAGGTAAAGATGAATCCAAATGAAGGAATAGATGAGGGTATAACAAACTTCCCGTAAATGCAATGAGCGATCTCCGAAATGCTGCAATAAATAACATCGAACAGAAAGAACACATGAGTAAGCGAATGAAACAAATGCGAATGCGAACGTCCCGAAAATGCACGAGTGACAAGAAGGTGGCCCCGTGTAGTCTATGTATGTGTAAAACTCCAAAGCTGTTGGTGAACGAATGAGCGAATGGGAGAACGAAGGAAGAAATCGGTAAAGCAGTATTGAATGGCCATAGTGAATGTCTCAGAAATGTAGAAGTGGCCTTTCGAATACCACTCGTTGAACACCGAGAAGCGAGTGTGTGCTGTGAGTCCACAGCTCGATGATGCCTGCTCGGCAAGCAGAAGTGAAAATTTCTCTCGAATGAGTGATCTTGTCCGCCAAAGAAATGAATGTTGAGCGAGTGGGCGGTAAGGATTGGAGGCCGGGATGAGGCGACGGACAGGCAGAATTTATAATGTAAAGGGTATGAAGAAGGGGGTATAAGTGTAGGGATGAGCAAGTGAGCGAGTGTGTAAAGTAAGTGCTCCATGCGAAAGGTAATTATCCAAAACGAATGGGGTATATCGAAAAGAAGCCAATGTGAAAACATGCTAGAACTCCAAACGCCGGACAGTGCATCGAGATAGTATAGTGATTCATCCATAGAAGATTCAAAGAACCAGCGAGGTCGTCGCAGAGGGACAGGATCAGGTACCTACTCCATCTTACTGGCAGAAGACCTTCTTGGCCACGGTCTTGACCTTGTTCATCAAGCCCTTGAAGTCAAAGGTCTTCTTCGACTTCTTCTCCTCGCCCTGTTTCTTGTCCTTCTTCACATCATCATCATCATCATTGTTCTTCTCGTCTTGCTTCTCCTTCTTGTTATCTCCACCCTTCTTCGCCGAGTTGCCGCCGCCGAGAGTGACAGTCAGCAACTCAGGCGAGCCGTCGAAGACGGTACCTGCCTGGTCAGGGCCCGTCGCACCGCTGGGGACAACATCGTCGTAGGGGAACGCATACCCGCGCCCGTCGAGATTGACGCCGTGTAGGATGCGCGCGTAGTGGTTCGTCGGGCTCGTCTTGTAGTAGTTGTTGGCGCCGTTCGTGATGGCATCTGGCTGGTTTGGGTTCGCGACTAGAGTTGATCGGTTGAGCGATGCGGCCACTTTGGTGAGAGAAGATGTTAGTCGGGAGCGAGGCTCATCTGAGATACGTATATGTTGGAAGTTTCACGTACAGCGCGCCCCAATTGCACCCATCTCATCCTTCGTCTTTGCCGGGTAGTTGCTGAACGGCCCCGTGCTGCAGCTGAAGATGTCGATTGCCGACGGCTTAGCAAAGGTGCCTGTGTCAGGAAAGCTCAGGAGACCGTCTGAGTTCACGCGGCCGGTGACGATGCCCCATTGTGCCTGGGTGTCGACCTTGAGGTCTTCGTTGGCGTATTTCGACCATGCCTCGTCTACATAGGGCTGGTAGTAGCTGTCGAAGAGGCTGCCGTTCCCTAAAGCGCAGGAGTGAGTTGTTAGCTTGGGCCTCCCATATCACACTGAGATGGGGGGAAGGGGGCAGCTCAGGGGTGAAACGTCACGGGAAGGTAATGAATAAACTATGTGAAAGTGGCTTACCAATGCGGGCACTGTTGGGGCTAAGAGCGCGCAAGTTCTTGCCGTCGGGCCCTTTGACCACGAGCTTGCCCCAGGCAGGATTCTCGGACGCGCCCTGCGCGGTCAACTGGTCGCAGATCTGGTCAAGGCCATTGGTGGGAAGACCCTGGACGGTCTGTACAGCGCCAGCTGTATTGCGGAGCTCGAGGGCGATGGGAAGAGAGACGAAGTCGACGTAGCTGATGTTGACAAACAGCTGTTCCTTGTTGTCTGTCATCGTCTGTTAGCATATGTGGTGACCAGTGGTGGCAATCTCGAGTCCTGGAGGCATCTGTTCGAACATACTAAAGCCAATGTTAGTCACTGGTTGCTTTGCGCGCAGAAAGAGCTTGGTTGGAAGGTTTCATGAGAAACAAAGGTTCGATGATGACTTTCCACTCCCCTTAAGTAAACTCTGTGGATGCGAGAAGAGAGTGTACTCACCATGTGAACTCGCAAAAGCCCCAGTTGAGCATGTAGTTCGCGTCATCCACATTCGTGACGGCAGGCTCGACGATGCCGGGGCCAGTGTTAAGCAAGAAGGTGAGCTTGCTATCGACAACGAACCAGATGCGACCTCCAGCGAGATGGGGAATGGTGACTGTCGTCGTAGTGCCCGGGGCACCGAGTGGGATCGCGCAGTCTATGGCGAGGGGTGTCTGGTTCTCGGCTGGCGACTCCGGATAGTACAGTGTCTTGCCGTCGGGCTGCAAGAATGCATAGGTATTGTCCTTGTTGATATCCAGACCCGTCACATACGCGTACACCACCGAGGATCCGGTGGTGTTCTTGAGGGCGATTTGGGTAGTTGGGTTCGTCATGTTGGAGAACAAAAGCGTTCGTGGAGAGTAACCATATACTGAATTATTATGTTGTCAAGAGGAATAGGGTATAGTCAGGGAAGTAAAGGTGAGAAGTTTCACCTGAGAGAGACCGTATACTAAGAGATGTGTCGTGATACATGAAGATCGATGTAGAGACGAAGAAGTTGATGAGATAACCCTGACATTGCTATGTGAACTGGGCAAGAAGGGGTCTAAATAAATTGATATTTGCTCGTTCATGTTCGGCATCATCGAGATAATGGAGACAGGAACGACACGTCTTGTGAGGTCTCGCTAGCATAGCAACAGTCCCGTGTGCTCCCTACAACAACGTGTGACCCCAGGCGATCCCCTTTGTGGGTTGCAGATGGCCGAGACGACAACCTTCTACATGACCCCGACATTGTCTAGTATCTTACGTAAACATGGGAATCAAGACAAGAATGGGTATCTAGCTTGTACGGTATGGCGTACCGTGCTTGAGCATGACTATGATCTCGACAAAACAACTATTTCTTATGCATAGAATGGGTGTTCCTGCAAGCCCTTGAACTTTGATCTCAAGTATTTGATAAGTGCGAACTGGTCTCCATCAGGTATCTTCGGCTGTCATGTGTAGCATCGGGGTGCTTGTCGTGGACTTGTGTACATTGCAACGCAGCAGTCTTCGGGGTTTGTAGTGTGGCATCATGCCTTTGATACAGGATATACCACACAGCCAAACCAAGATCGATCCCTGTTAAGACTGCATTCGGTATGCATTCGATACGCCTGTCTGCACATTGAAAAAGTCGCGGTGATGGGCCAGCACGTGCGCATGCGAAGCAGGATTATCAACAAGACGAAAAAGGAAATAATCAATGGCACGTGTGCCCAAACGAGTCAAGCCAGCAAAAGCCACTGTTCGAGCCAGAATACCAAGGCATGTATCCTTCTCACCTATGTGTGACCCTTTTTTTGTTATTTATCCAGCTATGAAGTCGGCAATCCAAGGCACATTGCTTGGCAGCCAAGACGCCTTGCAAAAGGCTGCTACTTCGCATGTCGTCAGCTGTCTCGGAGCCTCGACCCCAAGAGGGAAACTCATTCTATATAAGTCCTGTGGTATCGCCGGGCCACATGCTGTCGAAAGTTCCCAGTCACTTCGTGCACTTACCCGTTCAGTGGACGGTTCACCTCCTGTCAGACACGGCTTTGGGTTGGGTAACTCGCCAGGTTATACCAACTTGCGATAACATGTTTCAGTATAGATATGCACGAAAGGACAGCAAAAGACCCTCGGGTCCTCTTTGCGGGGAAACCCCCATCATCTTGTTGATCCGCAAGCCATCCTCGTTACCGGTACTCTGTATGTGAGTGATACTACCACATGCAGTCTCCACATCACGAGCACGAACAGTACCATCGTTGAAAGAGGCGACTCGGGCGATCATATAGCTCACTAGTCTCCGATATAGCATACATAGCGGTACCAGTAAGTCTTTCTCGCATCAGTTTGGGGCCACACGAGCTATCTGTCGAGTCTTGTGTGGCAGCAAGCGTGGAGTTGACAGCTCCCAGTTGTCCCCTTCGTTCTCCATACAGTGACGCGTACTATATACGCTATTGGGCGTAGGATTGCAAAGTGTAGCATTTCCCCAGATATCAGCAGGTCTGGTTTTGAAAGTAGGGTTACAGTATTCTCCCTACTGGGAACTCCACAAGACTATGTTAGGTACATATAGTAGTGTGAGGCATGCAGTAGCTAGGAATAGCTATCACCTCCACAATAGGTAGGTGATGCACCTGCAGCACTGACGAGGAGTTGCTACGTAGATGGTGTACTTACTTAACACAAGTAGCTAACGGCCCCGACCGAGCTACTAATAGCTCAAGCTGTTCAAAATGTGCCTCGGTTGATCTAGCTGTCTGCCCCGTCTTTTCCCCAATCCCAAGTTGGGGGAGATGTCATGAACCCTTCATCCTGCTCCAACTGCCGCGCGGCGTCCCCCGCCCCGGATATCAACCCCGAGCAACCTTGTTTTGCATAGCAACATGACTCGTCAGATGTCTATTGCTGCTACATATAGTCTCTTATTATTCGTCCGTACATATGCATGGCTCTTGTGATCGAATACTCAGCACAGCATGTAAAAGAGGAGCATTTGGAAGGAGAGTATCAAGTATCAAGGTGTTGTGTAAGTAAGTAATAACAGGGGACAAGAATTCCCACAACTTGGTGACTACCTAATCCATATACTTTGTAAGTTCTATAGTCTTCAAGTTTACCCAAGGTATCTAGGTAGGTAGACACTGCTATGTCGAATCCTGCTGTGCAACGCATCTATATCCTGTCTAGCATTTAGGGTATTATCTTGAGACTTCAACATGACATTTGCAACCCGCTGGTTGTAACACTGGGCACCCCTTCCCGTCAAGAGGTATACCTGCCACAGACTTTGTATAGTGGTAAGTCAGCGTTTATCATATCTTTCTTGTGAGCCGCAGCCTCTGCAATATTGCACCAGGGTACCCTTAGCCGACGTACATGTCTTCTAATGAGCTACTGAACATTCAGGGGTACTGTATCTGTAATAAGGTCCACCCACGCTTCCATAGACATATCCATCTACTCATGTAACTTTTCATGGTTTGGTTGTTTGTCTGCATCGATATTATCTCTATGCACAGTTTCCAGATCCAAACATCGCAAGACATAATAGCGCGCATATAAGGCTTCACTGAGCGTTTATGGATTCACAAATGACGGGTCAAGTAAGTGATGCTAAGAACTCTCCAACATTCCGCATCACCCACCGCAAAGGGGGAGAGGGATTGATATTAGTCTTGCAAGCCCATCCAAAGAAGACACTTCGCCCTGATTACCATGACACCTTTTCTTTCCAGACCAACACGCCATCTTCTCAATCCCAGTACAATATATACAGAAGAGCCATACCAAACCAAAACCCCCAAGTCCGCGCGCCGAACACCTCAGCAGCATCGTTCTGCCCATTACCACCATCATTCGTCCCACTATCATCACCATCCCCATCACCATCCACCGTCTGATTCGGCGTCATATTCCCACCAGCCCCTTCACTGAAAAAGAACGTCGCATTACGCTCCGGAATAGCGCACACCGCCCCCTTTGCCTCAGGGTCCTTACACCTTGATGCGAAGTCTCTCTGGCGGTCCTCAAGCGACGAGTTGAAGTAGGCCTTGACATAGCTGACCGTGGTGACCGCGTCCGCCTTTGGCGGTCCTTCCGACCAGCCTGGGTTCCCGTTACTCCAGTGCGAGATGAGGAGATGGCCTGCCGTCGTAGGGACAGCGGAGCCGTTCATCTCGGCGAGGACGGCGCCGTCGGCGTAGAAGAGGACTCTGTTCGGCAGGAAGTCAAAGCGGTACTCGTGGAAGGCCGTCGTCGGGTCGAAGGGGAGGTTCACGCGACGTAGGCCCGTGGTGTTCGCTGCGTTGTACCCTGCCGCGGCGGCTTCTTTGGACTGCAGGACGAGGTTCACGGGGAAGATGCCTTGGGCCTTGTCGTACTGCGCCGAGAGGAATTCGATATCGATCTCTTGAGTGTCGTTTTGGTACTAAAGGGAACGGAAACCGCCCAAATCAGCACATGATTTCCTGAAGACAAACTTCTCTGCCGTTTGGTAGGTTAGGGGGTCGGTCCGCCGCGCGCGCACACACACACACACACACACACTTACCCAGAAGAAGGCGCTGCACGTCCCAGGTACATCTGTGGTCTTGATGCCCGCCCGAAAAGTGCCATAGAAATAATGTAAGCCCGAGGTAGAGACCTCAGCGGTCGGGACTTTCCCTTCCTGCAGATCGTTGCGCACGACCAGCAGCAATCCAGCGTCCAGACCGAGGACACCTTGGCCTTGGAACTGGCTGGGGTCTCTGATGTTGTTGGACATGATATTCTCCAGGGCGAAGGACTCTCCGTACGGCCCGCGGCTTTCCTCGCTCGAGACGTTGTATCCTTGCGGCACCCAGCCATGACTGTCGCCGCCTTTGCCCTCTCCTATGATATTGGCGTGGACGAAGTCAGTCTCGTGCAGGTCGGTGAATACGTGCGTGGTGTCGTCCTCGCCGGTGGTCATCGAGTATCCGCATTCGCAATCACCGGCGACGGTGTTGATGAGCAGCAGGGCGGCTGCGAGAACCCACGACGAAGGCATCGCGATATACAGTGTTTGGTGAGAGGCTCGCGATGCTGGTCCGAGCCCATGCGTTTGCTATAAATCCTCGGCTGTGCGCAATGTGGATGATGGCATCAATAATGACTGGGTACTACCTACTACTCGCCAGAGTACCTACCCGAGCACAAGCACGAGCACGAGCACGAGTAAAGGAGCAAACAGCGACCAGATATGCAGTCAAGTATATCTCAGTTATGGATTCAGTCTCAAGGAAGGTGAACGGCTGACAGCGGACGGGAAGGCAGTAGAAAAGAATGCGACATAGGTTGTCGAGGTCGTTGCAACCCGACTCGGGACCCGGACTCAATTTGAGTGTTACCGATGGGTGAGTGAGTACCTGCTGTTTTGATCCATTCATCACCTTGACAGTTGACAGCAGGGCAAACAGGTATAGGTAGAAGAAAGGGAAGGAAAGAGTGAAGAGCGCGCCATATCACACACCGTAGCACGTCGGCACGTACTGCCACAATAACCACGACTACAATCACAATCACAACGGTAAGGGGGGAGGGATCTAGGTCGTCGCGGACAACGAACAGGGAGTGGGATGCGATATACCTGCTACTGCCCACCTACCAAGAAGGATATGAACGAAGTAACATAGAGGGGACTGGACAATAAAGAAAACATGATCAATATGGTTAGACTCAACTTGCGCAGCCAGTCGACGGCATGGATTGCTATCGGGAGGCGGTTGCGCGCATGTGCACCGTGACACGGAATATATAAAAAACTTGCCAGTGCCTGCATTAGATCGGCTACAAACCAAGCTCGTGTCATGGACATGGGCATGTGACTGCAGCCAAGTACAGGTCTTTCTCCCCACTGCTGCTTTGTTGCGTTTCGTTTATATTGCCTCTTCAAGCCACATCGACTGCGCTGGCGTTCCAGGGCAATGCCACTTCCCTCTAAACTGCGCGCTGTTGTGATAACAACCTGGCTGGTGCTCGTTTTATGAGTGATCAGGAACATGCAATCAGATAAACGGCGTCACAAGAGGCCTCTCAATCTTAGTCTGAGTTCATGCAGTATGGCGATGGATTTCAAAGAACAAAAATATGAGGAGTGAAACGCGAGTTGAATCCCAAGGCCCGCAATTGAAATCTATACATTTGCAACGAGAATAATACTGAATCAATCAACAATCAAGTGACAGCTACCCAGCAATCTGGTTGACCACAGTTCCCGTGTCCCGCTCTGCGTGTAAATCTCCACTCCTCCCTCCCGTGCGACCTATTTTCTCACCACCGAGCCGCCCGCGATGCCCTCTTGCGAAATGCTCAAGTGAAGCGTGGCGGACGGAGCGAAATGACGGGCCAAACGAGGGCAAGGAGACCGTTATATAGTAAGGAACAACAGCAACAAGAACAACAAAGCCGCAACGAGTATGTAGAACAAGGTATATGAACGTTCGCCAAAGCAGTGCAAAGCAGAAGGAAACACAGCTAGGCTACGAGAACACCCAGCGCGAAATGACAGCATTAAACAAAAGTAGGAGTGCCGTAGCTAATACAACAGAGGGGAAGAGAAGTTCCGGCCTTGGTCCAGCCAGTCCTGCATCAGACATTATTGTGCGCATCCATGCCGCGCGGATGTTCCCCTCCGCCAGGTCACCGAGAGAGCCAGTCTGCCTTTCCAGTCCCCCCACCCCCTATTACCAGTGACCCTAGATGCAGATGTTGGATGCAAAGACAAAAGCAGTTACGACGGGACTCCAAAGAGTCGACCCACCCCCGGGCGCCTTTCCCGACCGAGTCGAATCAAACAACGAGGAAAACGACCAGGTATATGCGCGCGAAATTAGACCCTCCCCATCCGTCGTTTCGTAGGAAAATTAAACCAAGGAAATTCGTCACGTTCGTTAAGGGTATATATTAATACAGGCTCTCCTCATCAGCCCCCTGCGAGATCATCGACGGCGTCGACACGTTGGAAGACGCTTCCACGTCGTCAATGTAGCCGATGAGGGCTTGGGAGTGCAGACGGAAAGACTCGCCCATGAGTCGGGTGATGCTGTGGCGGCCAGGTTAGCAGCCGGTCAATAGTAGCAACGTGGACAGGATTATACTAGACTTACCCCCAAACGACCACTTCATCCAGCATGGAACCCCAGAGACGAGCGACTTCAGCGCTGAGCTGCGGCGAGTTCAGCGTGCCCTCGGCTTCTTTCTCGAACAGCAGTCGGATCTTGTGATACATGGCCATCTCTTCCTCTGTCGCAGGCTCATCGTCATGTTCCAGACGGTACAGCCACAAAGTCAGGGTGATCATGAGATCCATGCCGCATAGAGGGTGTTCAATGCTCCAGTTGGTAGGTGATGTGCGCGCAACCCAGCGCACCCCCTGGCGGACAGCCGTTTCGATGCAGTTGTAGCACTCTTCGACGACCTTGATCATCTCGCTCGAGCGCTTGACACTGTCCCGAGCCTTTGACATCGCTGCAGCAACTTCGTAATGGTCATGGTATCGGAGCGCCTCTTGTACGCCCTTAAGATCAACCTCGAGGCGGGCGCGGGCATTGCGATACATCGCTTTGGCATTGAAGATCAGCGGGTGGCCCTTGTGCGGAGCACTCAGCGGAACGGCATCGGCTTCGGGTTCACAAAGCTCCAGGGATTTCTCCCACGTCTCGAGGGCAAGTCTAAGCTTGTACTCCGTTACCACATCCTGCAGAGCCTCAGGACTACGCTTCTGATACCATACTTCGAGGAACAAGGTGTTGATCATAACACGCGTCGCAAAGGCACTGTACTTCAAGGTCTCCCCTTGGAAGAGATGGCCGTGAGCGACCATGAATGTAATTCCAGGCGACGCTTTCAACTGTTCGTACCAAGCATTGTCATCAGCGACTTTGGAGTTCCACAACGCCTCGGACGAGGGCAGCTGTAGCCCCTCAAATTCATTGAAGCTTATGGCCGGGGTGTGGTTGTAGGTCAGCGTCAACAAGCCGAAGAAGATGTACACTGCGTAGTACGTCCGACGACAACCCTCATCCTCTACCCATTCCGCGCGCGAGGGGAAAGCCCCTTCACGGCCCTCTTGGCGTAGCTTCAGCTCGTAGCGGTTCCCTGCGACCATGTTGGCGAGTAGACTCTTAATGGAGCAAGCCCATTCAAGTCCCTTCGGGTCACCACTCCAGCTAGCAAAGATCATGTTCAACAGAGAGCTCTGCATCGTCCACAAGGGGCATTTCCGCGAGCTAAAGTTCTCCTTGTTTTGCAGGAATTGGTTCACCAGGACTTTGGATCCAATGTGTAGCATGTACGCCTGGTCCTGGTCGAAGGCATAGAGTGCACCAATAGACAGAACAGCGAGCAAAATGGCTGGCGATACCTCGGTCACCTTGAAAGACGACGGGTGCAGGAACGGTAGATGATGATGAAACAGACCGAAGTAAGTTGCTAGATACCGATTCATAGAGCCCAGGTTAGGAACACGGAACCCTTCCGGGATTGCGTGTTCGCTGTCGTGGGCTCGGATGTTATCCAGTATCGTGTTGCGCTCTTCATCGTTGAGAACCTGGGGAGCCTTGAAACCGGCCGAGGCCTGGTCCTGGTCAGTCTGTGGAATTCTGCAGGTAGGTGTGGAGGTTCTGCTGGATGTGCAAGTGCCAGTGCACGTGGGGGAAAGGGAGTCGCCCGTGGATTGCAGTGACGGCGCAAGACCAGTCGTGATGGAACCTGGTACGAATGGCAAAGGGTTGGGGCGCGTCTGGGCTGTACTCACACTCGCAAAGGACTGCTGGGGGTCGGCTGAGGCGGAGGCGGAGGATGCCGCCGACTTGGCTTCTGCCACGGCTGCGGACATGAACGAATCCCACGGGACATTTTGGGGGAGCGGACCGTTAGCTGAAGGGTACATGACGGAGGAGTCCATCAAAGGGGTACTGTTCGAAGAGTATCTCGCGGCGGGGCTGGGAGGGTATGGACTCCCAGCTTCACTGTCGCGCATGGCAGCTGTAGCTTTGTGGTGAAGGTCGGCCACCAACATGGCGGCATGTTCTACATCAATGGCTCCGTCGCTGCCGACTTCTATCTGCTCGCTAAGAGTGGAGGCGTCCAGAGCGATCGACGACTTGGCGGAGCCGTTGATGGCTCTAGCTTTGGCACCACCAGCACGACGCTTCCCGTCGCTGTGTAGAGGAACACCACCGTCTTTAGCGTGGACAGTGCGATCGTGGCGGAGGAGAAGATCTCGTCGCACAAAGGTACTCCGACATTTCATGCACTTGAATGGACGTTCTTTCGTGTCTATTTGCGACTCGGGTTAGCTGCAAGAACACGTGCACACACTGGAACGACAGCGTTGACGATGACAATGATGGCGCTGATAAAAGAAGTGAGGGGTAGTCGGGTCGCACCGTCGGCATCGGCGCCGGCCACGTTGAGCTACAAAGAGAAGAGGGGTCGGTTCGGGGTCAGGGGGAGGGGCCAGATTGGGCGGCGCATAGGCAGCCGAAGGAAGATAAGGGGAATGGGAATGGGGGGATGGGTTGGGGGGGCACCACTTACGCGACCGCTCATGTCTGCTGCGGTGCTCGCTTCTGCTGAAAGCCCTGGCGCAGAACTGGCACTTGTACTTGCGCTCGGGCTGTGCGAGGGGAGTCTTGCGGGCGGCCGGAGTAGACGAGGCGGCGGTGGGAAGGACGGCTACGTTGGCGCCGGGCATCTTGGCTGATTGTCGCGGTGCTGCACGCGGGCGCGGTGGCGGGATGGTGATCGGGCGCGCGCTGTGTCAATCGACGACGACGACAGCTGCGACAGTGTCGACGGTGGCTGGGCTTCGCGGAACTGCTGGACAACGACTGCGGTCGACTCGTCCGACAGACTGTGCTTCCTTTCTCTTGTTCTTCTCTCTCTTCTCTGGCCCTCAGACGGATAGTTGAGATCGTCTGGCTCCTCTGCTCGCACGCACGCTCCCGTGGGATTTAAAGTGTGTCTTGGTGACTCGACTGAATGTGGCTGGTCATTTGAATGGCTATACGGGTCATGGGATGCTGTGGATTGGATGATGTGGCCTGGGCCGGGGAGTTGGTTCTCGATACGCGACGGTATTGAGAAGTGGCGATCGTCCTTTAAAGGCAGGGCGACGCGGGATGGGCGGTGTTGGGTCGGCGGGATGGATGCGAGGAGGGGTTGTTGGTGTTGATGGGAGTAAATGGACAGAAATGCAGAAAGGCAGGAAATAAAAAAGGAGGGGATATTGGGGGGGGTCATGGAGGGACAAAAGAGGGAGGAGATTGGGCTGTTGCTGGCGCGCAGTGCTGCGAGCGCTGGCCGTTGCGCATTGTCGGGGGGGTTGCATAAGGAGCGAGCCAGCGAGCGGACAGGCGGGCCCAATCCAAGGAGGGGAACCGCTGTAAACTGCCTAGGTAGACTGCGTGCTTGGCCCCGTAAGGGGGGGGGGTCGGGGAGGGGGAGGAGGGAGGGAGGCAGCGAGCGAGTGGGTGGGGTGGTTAGCGGTGGTGGGTTGAGGCACCTACCTCCTACTGTTGCGAAGGTACCTACCTACCTACTTGCCTATGAACTATGGACGAGGTTGATGGTCTGCTGGACGTGTCGTACAGTGCAGGAAACGCGCACAAGCGATTGGGTGGGGCCTACCCTCAGCAGGCCACAAGCTGTGTGTTCTCTGTTCTCTGGTGTTCCTAGCACATAACAGGGAGAGAGCTGTACCTACCGCTGCCAGTGTGACCTTGTTACAGTGCGAACGATACGTCCGTCTTGCTTCTGACCCGGTATCCTTGCACTCTTAGCGGACTCTTAGCGTACAATCCCGACACGCGAGACAGGAGTTGGGTAACGTGCTGGGGGTGGAGGGGCTTGCAACGTGAGATAACTACTCGTACAGCTCGATGCCTAGCAACAGGTACCTTCTAGGCTAGTACTTCCAGGAGGGACGGTACCTGGATAGAGGCGGATGGGAAGCGCGGGCTACTCCGCATAGAGCTGAGGTCAGGTGGGGTAGATAGACATTCTGAGCAAGTACCTCTTAGGGGTGTGGCTTCGGCGGGGGCATCTCGATCAAGTCAATGAGTGCGTTCGGATCAGGATTGAGGTGGGGCAGCTTGCTCCCTTTAGGAATGGCCGTTCTGTGTTCCGTGGTGTGGTACTTGTGTTTAGGCTGCGGAATACCACTTTGCTGTAGGTGAAGATTACTGCCATGTACCCTGCCCACCAAACCTTGCTCGCTACCTGTACATATCTGATCTCCGACCTCTATCTGACTTCTGACCTGCCTGTCTAGACGCTCTCTGCGTTAGGTAGGTAGGTAGCCAAGGGCAACAACAGCTTAGAGTACGCTTCTGGATACGCAGAGATACACATTCGATGGCACCTCGATTCAAATGTCTACTTAGGTAAGTAAGTAAGTACCTAATGTAAGTTTCTAGCCGATGTCTCTATCTACAAGCAGGTACTTTTCCACATCGCCAGCTCCGAGGTTCTACTGAGGTCACCAGCTGTGCTTTGGTGCTGTGGTGTACTGTGGTGCAGACAACATGAACAGTTTGGAACTGCTGCCCAGTACTTTAGGTACTTGGTCAGCGGGCCCGTCGGCGCGTCTTGGCGGGGCGACAGGGCCGGCGGGCTGGGATGCTGGTGGGGTTGGACAGCTCGCCAGCGGACCCATGGCCCCCTGGCCCGCCTGGAGCCAAAGGCGCGACGTGTACCGGAAGGACGCCCTACAAGAAGGAAATGGCTGCCCCGTGGTCCCTCGAAGGCCCCTCTCCAGCTGCTGCTGCTAGGCGGTCTGAGGCGCTCTATATCTAATGAGGCAAAGCACTTACATATGCCAACAGACTCGTCCTCACCGCTCAAATCGAGGACAGGCGGTAAGCGGGTTGCAGCAGACAAGAATCGACGGCCATGTTGACCTTGCTTGCGCCGAGCTAACAACGCGGTGCTGGTGCTGTGAAGGAAGCAAAGAGAGGGAGAATGACGATGGCGAAGATGAGCGCGCTGCTAGCGTACTAAGTAAGTCTATATCAGGGAGGCACAGGCACGTTAGGTAAGGTCATAGGTAGCTAAGGTAAAGTGCCCTTGGGAGCTGCCGTCCGTGTCAGCTGAGAAATGGAGGACGTAGGTACTTCCTACCTACCGGTAGAGATTGCGTCCGTTACACACGTCCACGTACAGTGTGTTTCTCGCAGCATGGGACATTGCGGGATTGCCGTCGCGCAATTTCAGACACGGCCTTCTTCACTATTAGTAAGAATGTACTGTGTCTATACTGTTTGTCTCTTCGACTTCAAGGTGCAGGTGTGGTGCCCATTCCATCTCATTTCGTTTCATTTCAGGATGTTTCTCCAGCCACATGCCAGCTCGCCAGTCAACACCCGGGAGTGCACAGACGTCGACCGGCCCTCTCATGTTATAATTGGGCATCACTATCAATCGAAGCGAGGAACAGCGCAGTGAGCGCTCGAGTTGTCCTTGAGGGAACTGTAAACGAAACCGATGTGCTGTACATATAGACGCCGAACAGTCGCCAACCCGTCCGAGGCGACTACCTACGTAAGCGGCGCATACCCGTACCCTCGTGAGCTGCGGCCCCCTTCATGATTGACAACATTTGCAAATACACCAGCGCTTGCCGAAATGGACGTAGTACATCCTATCGAGGTGCTAACAGCTCCTGTGGAAGCTCTTACGCAATGGGTGCAAGTAGAGGGTAATGGGTAATGGGTAATGCCCAGGTGGGCGAGATGGGTAAGCAGCAGCTACCAGCAGCTACTGTAGGTACCCAGGCCAGACCCAGATACTGTATGAAGCTATCATGGCGCCCATCCGGAAGTGAAATTGATTACGGGCCTAGGGCCATGTGTTCCGGGACTTCCAGTTGGCCGGTTGCCATAGCTAGCGTTCCTCGCTCTCCAGCCTACCTACTGTACTACTAGTACATTTAGTTGTGGGTACGAGTAGGTAGGTACTTAGTAGGTATCGCGCGCTACCGTGTTCCCGCACTTGAGGTCTGCAAGGCTGTTTGTTGGAGAGTTGCCCGTCCACGGGGCCTGATTGTTCAATCCATCAGGTACCACACCCTCGACACTTATTGCACAACTCCATCGCTCGCAATCCCAACGGCACCATCACATCCACCGCTTGAAAAAGCATGTGGGTATTGTACACCCATACGAGTAACCCCCTCTATTTCCCACCTTAGCCGTAGAAACAGACAATAGAGCTGAAACCTCTGCAGACAATATGTGCTTGCACAATACGCTTCGTGATTCCAAGCCGAGTCTGATGTCGAAGCGAGGGGTTCTGCCGTCGAGGTCAAACGCGGGGCAGCGTACTTACAGGCACAGCGCCGCTCCGCTTCAACATACCATGCCATGGGCTCGCCATGGGTACGGTTGTTACAGAACTCAACCTTGTGCTTGACTAGGGGATGAGCCCCTCGAGCCCCTCGAAGGTGATCGGCATACTGTAAGAACAAGGGCCCCAAAGGCCCCGAGAGCCCCTCGCCTCGCCTCGCCTTCACATGAAAGGGGAGGGGCGGGCGAGGGGTGCTCTCTTCGCTGAAATCTACAACTACGAGTAAGTACGAGTAAGAGACAAAACCCTAGATTACATAAGAAAGGCAAGACTCGCTTGTCAACAACAACAACAACAACAACAACAACAAACATGCTTCTGACATGCCACCTCAGCATGACCCTGTCAAAAAGGGGGCTTGCAAGACTTGGCCTAAAAGATGTGCGTGCCGTACCTCGCGTACCACTCGAGCCACTTAACCCCTCTGTGAATCCTTCCAAAAGTAACACGCCTCAAGGTTCTGATGATTGCCGATGATGTACATTCTGTTTCAATGCAATACGGGGACATTCGAGTATGATTTCCCAGTTGCAAGGGGATCACCACCTCTGTCCACCTTCTAGAAGGCAAAGGGAACATCCAACCCCCACCATCGGACGAAGATTGGCTTAAGTGGTCGCATAACACCTTTTCTCGTAATTTCTTATCGACTGCCGGGTAACATGGGATCAAATCTTAGTGTAGATGAGAGTCCCATCCACTTACACATACTGTACTCGTACTACGTACTTGTAGTGATATGCTGACAGTGACTGACCTTGACTGAACTGGGAAACTGAGGGAGCTCCCGCCGGCCATACCGATACGGAACCGACTGAGGCAGGTATATATCATATTACTGGAAATATGAACCAGCCTTTAGATAACTATTTGACATTACATACAAACTTCATACTTGCTGATAAGTGTACAAGTACCTGCTGTTACATATCGTACCTGTCTCGCCTGTCACGGGCCTGTGTCCACTGACTGGGTAATAGCTGTTCGTCGAGGCCTGCGCGCGCGCCTATTGCTCCACCATCTTCAAGCTTGTAAAAAGTGATTGCAGACTACCCGAGCTATGTACCTATCTACAGTATGTGCATGACAGCACATGTGGAGGGGGTTCATCTCCGCACGCTCAAGTCGGCACGTCGACGATGCCGTGCTACTCGAGCTACTGTATGCTCTAGTGTAGCGTAGCGTCTACGAGTAATCTGAAAAGGAAACGCTCATCTGGTGTAAGTGCGTTCAGCGTTGTTGCTCGATTCGTTCATCAGGCACGACGAACTGCTCGGTTTGCGGCATCTACTAGTACGTCGTCCTGCTGCTCCGTCCGTGCGACTGCGTTTGCGGTACTACGTAAGTGGTTTCTTCGCCCTCTGGAAGGGTCCTGGAAAGGGAGGAGGTTGTACAATATTATGCGGTTCATCTCATAGCTAACCTACTACCGGGTGATGAACATGACGATCATCGAAGCACTGTATACGTACGGAGTTGGCCATCAGGGTGCAGGTCGGTGCTAAGATGACACGGTATGATCAGGGACAGGCCGGGCTCGCCAGGGGTTTTGCTTCGGGCATGGTCAGAAACCAAGAACAAGGCTTTGGAAGCACGCGGTTCCACGCGGGGAGCTTCCGGACGCACTCCACGTGTGCTAGAACAGCTCATCGTCGTATGGACCTGCTATGGGACCTGCTATGGACCCGGTAGGGACTAGGTTATGACGGATGAGATCCACCGCCCTTGTCTGCGCAGCATTGCTCTTCCCGCTAAAGCAAATTGCGAAATTCCTCGAACACTATGCTGTTTCCTGAGTGATGCGGCCGAGGCGGCGATACTTCGACCACCCGAGCACCCTCGAGAGTCGAGACAGACCCTCCCGAGCCCTCCCCTCCTCAGCATGGAGTTCCATGACAGCTTCCACGGAAGATTACGGCTTCTCGAAGGTCCAGAAATAGTATCCCTACCCACCCCAGCATTCGCTTGTTCATAGCTGCAAAATTTTCATCCAGGCGAGCCAGGGAATAACGTCTTCGATTAATTTGATTGTCGAGATTGTCTCTGTCTCTGTCTCTTATCGCTGATAATCATGCCCCTCCTCTGCCGGTAAGCTGGCTGGCGGCTCGGCTGGCTACTAAAACATGCGCTCCTGACGATCCGTCCGTTCCTGCGTGTGGCCGCACATCTTATCGCCACTGGTGGGTTAGGTTCAGGGCGGGCTGAAAGCTTTCCGCTCATCATAGCTGAGTAGAGTGGCCTATCATATACAATTACACTCTCCGCTGAGCTTGGTATGTACCCTACCTAGGTACGTGTAGGTATGCCATGATTACTTGCAGCCCCTATCAAACATCAGGCCTTAATGTATGTAACGAAGCAGGCGTGGCTGCGAACCTCGTTCTCTCATGCTCGCATTCACAAATGGTCACGTTTTTCTCGAATATGCCGGTATGTAAGTTGAATTTGTGCGGTGACAGACCGCCTCTCGCATCTCTCGTCAAGGTCATGATAGCAGATAGCGGTCAAGGCCTGCTGCTATCATGTCACCGCAACGTTCATGTCAGTCGAAGTCTCGTACGCATACATGCACGCCCGCTCTGGGTGGATAAGATGGAGCACTCAGATGCCACTCTTGGCTGCTTCTATGGTTGGCTCTACGCAGTCGCCGATACGCGTCAGAAGAGTAAGCGATAAGTAAAGAGGTGGGCGCAAACGGACCCGTCTGCTTCGGACGATATTAGATGGTAAATCCTCCCGCCACTCTTTCGTTCCCTAACCTTAATCTCCTTTGTGCACTAGAATCTCACGAGAAACTCACGGGCCCCATTGCTGGCCTACCGGAGGCAGGAACCTCTGGGCACTGCACTGCAGTCAGCAGGGGGGGGGCAGCCCTCCTCTGCTTGTCGCACGAATCTGGTCAAACTTGGCACGGGCTTGGTTGACGGCCGTTGACCTCAGCCACTGATTCATTCTTACGTGATAGTATATTTGCAGATAGTCTGAATGGCCCAATGTCACCTCTTGTTAGTCCCTCCTATTGTCTCTTTTCGCTGGTACCATTACGCGAGACTCAATGGCATTAATACAAGTGGCTTGCTTAACTGGAGGAAATAGTGACGTATTATCTTAATGTATAGCTCTTAACTCGTAACCAGTGCTATGATACTATGCCATTCCGTAGGCTCCTAGCACATGTTTATAATCATTTTAATATCACATATATGTATACACAAATTCACGTTTGCCGCCTGTGACCACATGATTGATGAATCAGTCAATCTATACGGGATATAGCACAACCGTTATCAAATAAATGACCTCGAGAATAAGCTATCGTCCCATTTAACCGGTCGACGTCGTTACATTCATGAATGCTTTAAACTTTCTATGTCAGTGTCACAAATGTACTGAAGATGAGTTTATGCAAAACCTGCAAAGAATATTTGACGTTTCAATCGTGATTACCCGAAACGCTATCCTCAAAGTGGAATAGATGTAAGGACAGTACAATTCAGGTCAACCAACATCCAGTAATCATGAGACGGCTGGTAACTGTTCCTTTAAACATGTCCCTTGAGATGAGATTCTGTCCTTGAGACTGCTGCTCCATTATAAGACTATTCACGGGTAGGTATGTGTGTACACGTACGAAATAAGTCGCATGTCATCAGTAGGCTTGCTTCGGCGAGAGCTAAAGAGCAATTCCATGGTAATATGTCACAAATCCTGGTGCTTCTCACGCAGGATGTCAAGAAACGAAGATGTACAAAGTAAAACACAAGGAACGAGCCCACGTATCACGCTTCTCACTAATGTATCCATGACTGACAGCTAGCTACCCTTTTACAACCCCTTAAAACCGTCCGAAATATATACCTAGAACTCAATCAGCTCAGGAAGCTTTCTCGTCATCGCGCTTCAATACAGCCGCTACTAATTGTAGTATTGAATAGGAAACCGACGATGTATAACACTAGGTTTGTTATACCCGCCAGCAAATCTTTGTGTATGATCGTTCTTTAATGTTCCTCGTCCTGAGTAGTGGCAACCGATTGTAGAACACGGATGTCCATTACATCAAAAACGGACGTGGTGGCAGTTAGGAAACATGCTCTAGCTAGGCAAAAACATTCGAATACACATTTACTTCGTACAAATTAACACTCACTAGCACCTCGAAGATGCTGGGTTACCCTGCTGGATAGTCGAGATATCCATCAATAGGCAATGGCGAACAAACTCCTAGAAGTAAAATAAGAGACCTACGGTGGGAGGGGTGAGAGTTTCAGAACTTATATATACAACTCGTTACCTTTACTGTCCAGTTCAAATTATGCGAACACACATTTTCATCTGCAAACAAGTGGAACTGATTCCATGGGCAATTTACAGTACAACCGTTAAACACTCAACTTACAGATTCTGTATGCTCGATTTATCCGGGAGGAAAGGCATTCACTACACCAAGGTTGAAGAGAAATCAATAAGTCAATTAACAATTGTAACCCTCACTGCAGTATCTTCATCTGGCGCAGTGCACTCAGCGCTTTTTACCCTTCTATCATATTTGAATCGATGATTAACTAGTGCTGATATCTCAAAAGAGCAAGAGCAGAACTGGCAGGACTCGTGTATAACTGCCTAGATAAGTAAGGCAAAATCGTTCTGTATAGCGAGGATCTTCGAACAGCAATGAAACAACAGTATGCGTGTCGTAGTATGGCCAGCCTGATTAACAATACACTATCTCTGTAAGATGGGGGTGTTTTTTTAATGCTTGCCTTGCCTACATTCTCCTTCTGTTACGATTTCCGTGCCTCAAGGTCAACCTCTACCTCTCCATCTTACAGCACCGACTCTGCTCAGTCTCGACGTTGTTCTTTCAAGTTAGCAAACTCTAGTACAGGTGACTAGGCGTCCCTGTCAATATAAAACTGGTGCGGCTTGCATAGGGCCGCAGGAAGCGTATCGAAATGAATAAAAAGCTACCTACCTTTCAGTAAAGTGCAACGTCTACATTGATCTCTCATAGCCTCGAAGAGAGCACTAGTTTCCAAGGGTTGAGCATAATCCACATTCGGGGACGGAGCATGCGAAGACATTTTCGTGGAAACTATTACCACTGCCCTACCCCTCCCATAGGATGTTGTGAAGCAGCGCTTCGTCGATGTTGATACCAAAGCATCTGATTTCAGTGGCCTGGAAGCTGATGATCGACAACGATGTAGAGTCTGCACGCCTCACAATGTCTGCTTCCCAGCAAGTAAGGAATAGCGTCCACACGAGGTTTCCATTAGTGTATAACCAAGTCTAGACATGTTGTTAGAATAAAACTACAGGCAATAGGCAATGGGCCGTTTCCACAATTGGGGCATACGATATAAGGGCACAATGACGCCTAACTCATATTTTGGACATTTATGTGCCTATCATATTGCCCTGATGGTGCTTTCCAGCCTTTGAATAACGCTTCGGACGGGTTGTTGAGTCGCAACGACGTGGACGAAACAACATTTACAGCTTCAGCCAGGCCCCTGCACGACTTCAGATGTTCCCTCAACTGCAATAGTAAGGATGCAATTCCGAGGCCAACCTTTTCAGACAATGCGACCAAAGCATGCCTTCACTTCTCGAAATTTTGTACGAGAACAAACTGTTATTTTGCGGTGACAAGGTTATCGATAACAAGATATGATGCCCTTGGAAAGACCTTATTACCCGAAACTATCCCATGAACGAAGCCAAAGAGATAAAATATCTATCTATGCCCGAGCCTTTGAAACTCCATCAGATGGTCTGGTCGGTGGAAGATGGCTGCTGGGATAGACTCAAGGCCCGCGAGCTGCAATTACTCACGCTGGAATTATGCACTGTGACCTGCAAAGTTTCAGCAATTACTTACAACTATGAGTCATCGTAACAGGTGCATTACATCGTTGAATACGAGGGTTACATATATGTTCACAAGAGAAGCTGCTATCCTGGGATTGGCGGTGACTAGCAAATAACATTCGGTGTTTCCTATTAAGCACCAAGCACATAATCGTTCGACTTGATACCCAGATGTATCTACTTAGGAGGCATGGGAAACAGTCATATTCCGCGTGACCCGGCACATAACCAATCTGTACCAAGCCGCTAAGTGAGGTGAGGTTTACAGCTTGCAACTCACATATGAGCGAGTCACAAAAGCTACAAGCAACCGTTTGTAGCCCGTCAAAAACCGTTTCTCACCTCATCCCTCCCCTCTCCACACCACTCGAAACCCAAATACAGATCATGCATATATGTATTTATATATATTTACATGTACATATGCAACTCGACTCCTACGGTATCTTTTATACATAAACCCCCCTCTAGTTCCCATACCTAGTGATTATGGTTCGCCAATGGTTCGCCATGCACACGAATGCAACCACATGGAACAAAAGGGCTCTGACACATGCACGTAATATCCTGCCTGCCTGCCTCATAAACCAAATCGGCCACTGACCAGATGAGATGACAGCAGCGCGATTCGCCTCGTTGCGGCCCCCATAGACATATTACTGGTCAGATTTTCAGCTTTCTGCCTGCTGAGTCGACATCATACATAATGGGTACCACTGCCTCCCCCCTTCTGCGACGTAATCACGCAGTAGTGTGAGATCGCCCACCCAAGGACGTGTTATACGGAATCGAAAGCCTTCTGTGCGATTCCTACCCATGTCATCGCATGTATGGTTCTTTATATGTGTATGGGGCTTTACTAGGAAGCACATCCTTCAAGTGGTCATTTCTCTTTCTAATGTGGTCCTGGTGGGCAGGTAGGGTTACATACATGTTTGCAGGAATAGATACTAGGATCTATGCCGACGAGGATCCTCATGAACGTACCTCATGATTCTGGAGATCCTATCACAGATCCGTCACTAGGTGGGGGAAAAGAGAATGAGAGTGAGGATAAGCATCAGCATCAATATGGGTACGCCTATACTTGCAAGCGCCCGCACATACATATCTACTTTAGGTATTGTCTGTCGGCTGCCCCTCGGCCAGCACCGTGTCGCATTGCATACGGAGACCGAGAGGTGCAAATAAATGCACAAATTATGAGTGCGTGGTACCGTCCGTGGAATATTTACAGCCAATGGCATTTACGCACACGGCAATATATGCACCCAAAAGAATTGCATCAATTACCACTAATTCTGAAGTATCATGGAATAGATGCAGGTCTCAGTGATAGGGAGCTGGATATGCATGCAGCCATTGACATTGGCAGCATATGCCTTCCCTGTATCTATCGAACCTACAACGTAAGTAAGACAAGGGGGGAAAAGAATAAATAAATAATCAAAAGTTTTCGTACTATGGAAAAGGCTCTATCTGTCTGATTTTGCTTGTCTGGACTCTTGCGCCGTAACCATGCGCCCTGTTCTTGCACAATGCAATCAGCCCAATGATGATTAACAGCTGACTGTTCAATCCAGAGCCCCTCACCTGGAACCAACCCCTCTTCTTCCAGCTCTGACTTCTTTGTTCTGTCCAAAATGGGCCAAAAAATACATTCAGAAACCAAAAAGAAACTTCTTGAATAATGCCAAGAACACAAGTAGCGAGGAAAAGCCGGTATGCGTCTCTCTCTCTCTCTCTCTCTCTCTCTCTCTCTCTCTAGATGTGTGGGTGTTTACAGCTTGCTTATATTGTAAGCGAGCTGTTTGTTGTAGTATTGCTAAGTCTAATAGACAGTGACAGGACTAGTCTCTAAACCGAGGTAAGTGCTTCGACATAAATAGAACGAACGAGGAGCCATTGAATATCTGGGCGAACAACCAAGTAATAGAAGTATCGTCGACTGAATGATGCAGTACAATGACAGCATAAGCCATGTTTGCGAAAGGTACAAAACATTAGGTACTCTTCTTCGTATTGTATCATGTAGCAATTGTGTCGTATAGCAAAGAAGACCTGGCCTTACTACAAGGTCCAAAAGCCCCGATATCTGATATTCAGAGTTCATAAATCCTGTACTATGCTAACATCATTCCTGTCATTGCCTCATTGTCGAGCTAACTGCATTTGAATGCTTGTTCCTTCATATCATCATTAAAAAACGCTCTGGATGTTTCCTTTCAAATCATCAACTGTCCTCTGACCAGGCCCAGTTTATCAGAACAAGACAGGGGATACTGTACTTGCACATACATCATCAGCATACCCTATGATCTTTGGTCATGTATGGGTCCATTCTGCGCTCGTTGATCCAAACAGATCCTCCATACTCGGCTTTCAGTTGCTTAGAATTCCTACGATATCTCTAGCCGCAGTCGGCTAGGGAACTCAAAACCGTAACAACGTAAGTTGTTCCAGTTAATGTGACGGCTCTACAGGCGTTGTCTTCGATGCAGCTTCTGCAGATTCGTCACATCTGTCAAGACTCATTTGATAGGATCGGATATTTGTCCTTCGATGAGGCCACAGTCAAACGACCATGAGCTCCCCGTTGCTAGTTTGTGAGAAAGCGGGTTTCGGTGTCGTGGACCATCCATTTGAATGGCTCGAGCGTCAACATGAAACTCGATGTTTCGAATGAACAACAATGTTCGTAGTGATGGGACCGCAGGTATCTGCAGCCTCTCACAAGAAGCCAGATTCGGCCAATACTCTGAGTGTCGGATAATGTCAGTGATGATGCTTTTGTTGTAATTGCGCATAATGCGGAATAGGAAGTCAACGTGATGCGGCTGTGACTAATTACGTACCTCACAATCTTTTCGTCTTCACGCTCGCGCGGCTCAACCACTAAACTCTTATCATACATTTCGTGCACATCGCCTGCTGCTGTCATGTTGCTCAATATGTAATCTTGAAGTTCTGGAACCGGCTGCAACGAGTATGGTGCGTTCTGGTACTGCTGGATATCACGGATGACTTCCGCCGTCTTCGCACGCTTCGCAAAGTTAATCATGTTCGTTTTCTTCATGATCGAAGGAATGCCGTCTTCTATGAAGGTCAGGTCCGTAAGATAAACACCTACACATCCAACTGATTAGAATAATTTATTCGATAAGACGGCAAGCACGACTTACCGAAGAAAGGAATGCATGGTGGATTTGCTGCATGTAAAGACTCCCGATATTCGCCGAAGTTCTTTGTGCTCGCCATTAGTCGCCGCATGCTGTCCAACACTGTGTTGGTACGAGCGGGCACTTGGTCCCACGTTCTCTTAAGACGTGCGATGGGCGCAGTGCCGAGCGCCGAGATAATGGAGGTTAGAGTTGAAAAGTTATTCAACCCGCGACATTTCTGAGACAGTTAGTTGATCAGATTATCATGACATCCTCGGCAGTATTCACTTACATCTGCGACAGAGACAAAGTGCTTGATGACCACAACCCGCTTCTTGACATCCATCTGGGCTAAAATCATCTCCGCAACCCAGTTTGTCATTTGATTGGAATGCAAGATGAGGGTTTTGACGTTGGGCGCAGGTTCTGGCTCTCCCTCGCCGACCTTCTTCTGCCAGGTCTTGTTAAGACATTCTGAAGGCTTGATCTTTGCGTAAAGTTTCGACTCGATGACAGTGAGTTGACGCGCGAATTCTGTGACATCAATGTCCAGGAATTTGAGCTTCTTCATGTTCTTTGGCATGATCGGAGTCGGAATGTTATTGGCGAATGTTTGTACCAAACGTTTGGTCGATATTTCCTTACCACCGAGTCTTTGATCTAAGACGGTTATGAGTGACGCGGAGCCTGGAGTCTCTGTTGACGGAACTGTTTCCTTTGCGAATGCGTGCACGTCGCGTATTAATTGCCTAGACTCATCACTAGGCTCCTCCAACCAGAAATTCTCGAACCAGCTCCTGAGAATGTTGACAACCCGGAACCTAATGGGCTTTTGTTTCTTGTCTCGCCACAGGTCATAATCGCTGCCTTGAAGACCTTCTGGAGGTTGAATATTAAACCGCTTCACGAGTAACTCGAAAAGTTCACGTGCCGAGGTGAAAGACCGATATGTCAACAGGAAAGTGTTGTTGAAATTCGCATCAAGCTTGTCGTGCCGGGTGAGAAGCTCTACAAGAGCTAGCAAGGAGCCACCCTTGCATGAGGGTGGATTTGTCTTCGTGTCCCATGAGAGATCCTTCTCAAGGTCCAGGCGTAAGAATGGCGACTCCTCGACTTGCTGAAGAGAACCTTGGGGGGTAGGATCGTCTCCCAGAATTTTCATGACTTTTGATAAGTCACCCTTCCTGAAATTGTTGCTAGGGGCAGCACTCTCTCCTTCGCTATATGATTGGGAACCAAGTACTTGCGGCCGAAGCACCATATTGCGAGATTCGTTTCGCGAATGTGGGGGGGCATTATACGGCAACGTTTCACCCCTGCGAAGCGGATCTCGTGTGAATTCTTCGCGTGCTTGCGAAATGTTTGATTGTTGCTGCTGCTGCTGCTGCTTCTGTTGCTGCTGCTGTGGTTGTTGTAGCTGTTCGTGTTGTGGCTGAGGCGATTGTTGAAGGCTAATCTGCACTTGCTCAGAGAGGAGCTGCAACGAGAACGCAACATGCGAAGAATTCTGCTCCAAAGCACGAGCGCATTGAGCAACATAATCGAGGCGATTCTCTAGAGATTCCCCGCGAACCTCGGTCCACTCATCACCTAAAGGTCCAGCAACAGCTTGACAGCCAATAAGCAAATCAGAGATGTTGTCGTATAAGCTCTGTTTGTTGATGCTGAAATCGGCGAGCTGGGGTGTTCGGAAATCGTTTTCCAAGGGAGAAAGGTCGATCGACTCAATCAAGGCAATCCAAGGCTTGAACATTTCCAAAACCCTACCACCAGCTGAGCAGACAGCATTTCCGATGAGCTCATGCCTGTACGGTGTTATGATCTTGTCTGATACCGTAAGGTGCTTATCTAATTCTCGGATGCCGGAGACTAGCATCCTTTTCAAATCGTCTACCCGTTCAAGCGTCTTGCCGTCCAGAACAACCGTCAAGTCGAGTCCACTTTCATCATCGTCGAAATAGTTTCCCATGACAAGATCACGTGGGCCGAGCGCATTGTTCTGCCAGCTCCCCCCTGCGGTGCTTCCAATGACAAACCCTGGGAACAGCCGGGGGATCTCCTCTCCTCGTTGCTGCCTCGCAACTTCCACAAAGCTGTATACTCCCATTAGAACACCCTCGGCTTCTTGCATGCATTTCTGAACAGACTCGGCATTCGGCCAGTCGGCCGCTGCGATATGTGATGAGATGACTAGCTTTGAGAATTTCGACATCATGTCCCGAAAGTGGGGGTAAAGAGCTTTGTTGGTGGATATGATGGAAGGCTGCCCGGAGTGATTATCGGTGGTGCCGGAACCCGCAGCAAGTAGTAATCGTAGATGGTCTGAGATATCTTCGGCCCGGCTGACATACTCGGACCGCATGCCTGTTGTGATAGCCTCGCGGTACCTGTCTATAGCTCTCTTCATATTCGCCACCAGTAGATTCCACGACAAGGGTTGCGCGCTGCCATCGTCAAAAAAGGAATGAGGAATTTTTGCAGCTTGCGGCAGACTGAAGCTAGTTTGGGTGAAGGATGTAGCTGAGCCCAGTACTGGTGCTGGACCTAGCCCTGCTGATGTTGGGATCGTGGTGTTGGTCAGACCCGTGTCGGCGCGAGATCTCGTCCCTACCGAAGTGCCGTTCATCGAGTCCATCGAAGGCGAAGGCGATATACCAATGGCGTCATGGGCAAATGCGCGGCGTTGCCGCGATGGCTGAGCAGCAAAGTCAGTGCCTAGAAAAGCCAGCACGCGCTAGAATGAATTTGACTTACCAGTGAGCTCATCGAAGCCATCATGAGCGATTCACCATCAAGCTCAGAGGCCGAGGTAGCCTCGGAATCTTCGTCTTCGTCTTGGGTCAAGCCCCGCGCCATCATCTCAGGCGGCGGACGCGTTTTCTCAGGGACATTTACGTGCATTCTGTCCCGGGGTCCGCTCTCGTGGAGTGAGGTGGGTGACTCGAGTGGCAGCTCGGTGCTGCTCTCACCTGTCATGGTGTTGTAATAGTACAGCCTACCGTCAGACGTGGCTTGCGGAATCCAGAAATCCGAGCCTGACTTGCTGCCAGGGTTCCTGGCTCCTTCCAAGAGCAGCGGGTTGTAGTCATCCATGTCCGATTCGTTGTCCATCTCGGCCTCCTCCTCGTACAGGACACCGTCTTCGAACTCGTCATCACCCCGGTACGCTTCGCCGTTCAGCGCTGGATCGGACATGTCATCGAAGCCTGTGATGGCTTGGCAGTAGTTACTGGGAAACCAGCCACGAACACCGTTTATCACACCGTCCCACCATCCACTCTCGAGCTGGGTGATGACCTGGATGACATCACCCTCGTGGAAGCTGAGACTGGTCCGGTCGTCGGCCTCGTAGTCGTACATCGCCCGCACGTACAGGGTGCCCGGGGGCGTGGCACTTATTATACCGTTCATCTTGAAACTGTAGTTGGGGTAGCTGCGATCAGCACTGGAACGGACCAGCGACGAGACGGAACCGGAGAGGTCAGCGGCAGAGTCGAGGTTGGCGTTGTATGTGTTTGAACGGGATCGGTTGCGAGAGTTGTACGTCTTTGTGTCTTGCGCAGTGACTAATGCAGTGACTGGCGGCTGTGTCATGAGCATCGTGATGTTTACGAATGGTCCGATCGTGGCGAGACGAGATGCCGAGTCATAGTCTACAACGACGCGGGATCAGGGCTGGTCTGGTCTGGTCTGGTCGGTTCGGGATCGTCTGTTCGTCGACTGTTCGTGGTCGGCGTCGGAGCCAAAGAGGGCTGCGATCGAGTAGAGAGAGGGTCGTAGTCACAGCGAGCGGCCCTGGTGGAACATGGGATGGGGAGGAAGGAGACCTCAGACGTGTGGTGGCTGTAGAGAGGCCGGTCGTTCGATGGAAAGGAGGGTTTTCGCCCGCGATGCCTGGCCGCGGGAATGAAAGACAGGGGGGCAGGAAAAGGCAGAAAAAGGCAGAGTGCGGCGTGGCCAACCAAAGCACGCCGTCTGCCAATGCACGATGTAGCTCGTTTGGCCCCCGTGTGGGCTGTTGGCTGCTGTTTGCTGTTGGTGGTGGTGGTCTGGGGTGTCCAGAGGCGCGGATGAGTGGGTGGACACAGGTCAGGAATCTAGACAAGACGACTAGACTGGAGAGACACCGGAGTAGCTGGTCGCCGGTGATGTCGAGTAGAGGTTTGAGGACTGGCTCGCTCGGAAGGGTTTTGGGTGGTGGGAGCGGCGAGAGGCGGGCGCCCTGGCGAGCCGGGCTGGTTGGAGGGAGTAGTCCTTGCTTTGGAGCACTGAAGTACCGGGGTACCTGCTTACATGTGCCTTCTTGGGTTAGTACATGTACTGCCCCAGCACGGTAAGTGGGCGGATCTGCTGGCCGGCGGGCTGGTTGGCTGACGCGGGCGGCTGATTGGGGGAGGGGGTCTCGAATTGAGTGACAGGGGGGCTTGGTCGAGTGCCCACTACCGTCTAGGTACCTCAGATAGGCAAAGTACTGCGGTAGGTGCAACTCTGGTCCTCTGGGCAGGGGTCCCCCGGTACCTAGCCACTGTCTCTCTGGCCTGCCTTCCCGCTTGCTCATGGAGCCCCCCATCATCAAACGGTGCCAGGTGGAGGGGCCAAAACAAACAAACGTCTTGGACTTGAACCGTTTACCGCTTGGTATTTGCAGTACCTACCTACACGTAGGTATTGCCCTCAGCAGCACGTCGAGAGGCCTGGTCGCCTGCCACTACCCCTCCAAGCTTCGCCCTAGGAAATGTACTAAAAACCAATAGGAGCAAACCCACTGCATGCATCCATACAACTGAGGGTGTGCTCTACTCAGACGGACTACGACTATCCTGAGCTGCATCGAAATGCCGTGCCATTGCAGTCCTAGCTGCCTAGGTCGACAAGCCTCGATAACTACGGCTGGTTCGCTGCACGAGCACGACCTATTGGTACTAGACAGAACCCTCTTGGTATTGCTTGCGTTACCTCAATGGGCGAAGGTTTGTGGTTTGTGCCTCCTGTGAACGTGCAGTCATACATGCAATAAGCAGCTTGCCGGATTCATCGACGATACAGCCTGGAGGTGCTGCTGCTACCGGTACATGCGTGCAGTACCTACTAGTAAATGGCAACTTGTACTATGCACCATGTTTCTGGCTAACCTCAGCTTTAGGTTGTCTGAGATTTCTCGGAACATGACGCCACACCCAGCTTATTCTGGGCTCCGGTGGTAGCAGGATTCTGACCGTTGGATCAGGTATCTCCGATTGGTAACCAATATTTAATCCCTTTTTTGTGTGCGTTACCTTGGACTTCCGTTACTTTATGCAGCCAACGTGTTACTGCATCATCCTGAGGTGGTCAGAAACTGTCGAAAATAGCAGCTACCATGTAGTTTGCAATCCTACTTGGCATACAATACCTAGGCACTTACCCAGTAACTGTCTGGGGAGTACATGCCTTCGGTAGCAATACAGTTTGCCTCGCTGATCTTATTGTTTTCCTGAAACCTGGGTTGCTATGAGCCAAGAGACAGACGTGGGAGTAGGTAATTGCACTTCCGAGTTGTATCACTACTACGTAGGTAATATACCACTATGGGGCTCATTACTGTAGGTGCTACATAAACCTCTCGAAGTAATAGCAAGGCACTTCTGTGCTGATGATGTAAGTAAGCAAGGTAACCATAGACCAAGCCCTCTCGAATACTACCTATTGGCTGTGACACTCGCACAACCCCTTACTTGTAAGCACCTTACCGAGTACTCCGTATCAGGTGCGAGCTGAGGTTTACGAAAATTTTCCCCTAATTTTCGGATACAGCCCATATCTATACAGTACCTAGGTATCTAATATGCTGTGTAGCAGGAAAGGTAACTTAAGTATGTATAAAAAGAGCACTTGGAATAAGAGTTTTCAAGGGATCGTGTGGATGAATGAGTACATACTTAACAGCTGTAGAAGGAGGGAGGCAAGGTTGCAGCTGAACAATCACCCATTGATCACTCTCACCACTGCACGAGGTGCTTGTTCCTAACTTCTATAGCAAGTACGAACATGTTCCCATGTTGTGCTTGCTGTCTTGGATGTTGTGGTATTGCACTCCGCTGGCGTACACATATCATGGCCACATATGTAGCTGGAGATACTTAAGATTACCGTAGACCAGGGAGGGCTCTTGGGGTAATATCTACCTGGACATGGAGATGGGCCTGTTCAGATATTGGTTTCTACGGATGCAGCAAGCATGTTGTTTGTCCAGTTATGATCTGATCTCACCCGATCTGCTGAATTAATTGATTGCGCCTCGACTCAACCAACGAGCTCTTTGCATTGATGCATTTGCATTTATTGTTAGATAATGGGTACCTACCCATGTGCTCTTAACACACAATGCCCAGTAGCTGGCAATAATCACCACCTGCTGCACATACCACATACGGGAAACAAGCCTTGTCCTGTGTGCTGATTGGTAGAATGCACCGTTGCTAAATAGCGAATGCCCCTTGTTAAACGCTTAGCACGGACCAATCGACCAAGATCTGTCGAATGCTCCAAGCTCCAAGCTCTACCACCGAACCAGTAAGCACGTTTCTTCAAATGTTAGTCGCTTGGTTCATTACCAGCAGCTAGCCGCTATTTGTTTTTCTTGTTTCTAGTTTCCTCGGAAATGGCGCTATCCCTTTCGCCAATTGCCTGTCTTTACGTCTTATGGACGCTCAAAGATCTTGTCTGGAGCTCGGGATTGAAATTGTAGAGCCAAGAAAATACACAGTTCGTGCCAATTAGAAACGTAAGGTGCACCCAACAGAAGTAAGGGGGGGTTCTCGGTCCAGCCAATTACCTACGAAACCACAAAAGGGCACAACCAAAGCTCACTCAAACGTGTGTGGCTATCTATGGTGTCTCAAATCATGTCATGCCTAAATGAGTCCGACAGTCATACTTTCAAGGTCCATAGTTTGTGACTGTTAGGTAGTTCAAACTTCCATTTAGCATGCCAAGGTTTGTTACATAGGTATCTAACCGTAAATCCATGGATGCTTCTTGGCATACTTCGACAAGATACAGTCTTTATGTTCTGTTTACCTCCATACTTGGCCAGAACACCAATAGACCAGGGAGCAAACTAATCTTGTGTAACTGCAGAAGGTAGGGAAAGCATGTTGATGCACCGGTGTAATCAACCCGCACCACTTACTCTCAGCATTTCCTTCTCGTGGTAGGGCTTGCGGGGACAGAACCCAGCATCGCCAGCACGCAGGTAACGTTCGAACTAGGTTAGGTAAGTACATTATGTATACGGTATATGTAGGTTGATGCATCAAGCACAGGATGGACTGCAGGAGCAAGTGCGAGTAAGTACATGCGCGTACAGGGCACATTATACAATACCCCTGAATGCGTAGATCATTGCCTTTGTATGTTCATTTTACACATGACGAGACGTTTTTGTCAGGTATCATGTCAAGAACAACTCAATTGTTATAGAAAGATAGTGCTAATCACAAGGTATTGTATCAATAGGGAAATATGTACATACATTGTAGTAGAGCATATAGGTAGGCTCCCACAGACTCATGGCGGAGAACATAGGCTTCGGCGAAACTGCGCGATGTCACTGTACTGTAGCAGCGTGAGTCCTTCCTCACCGGTATGGATCGCATAGACTAGTCTAACCTTGGCCAGAAGCAGAGTTGTTCCAGGAGACGTTCTAGATAAGACGCCGCAACGTTCGACAGCCACTGGACGGAAGAGGAAAAGTGCGGTCGTGCCGTCGACCGATCCGCACGATTTTCATTGTTGCAATTCATTTACTGCAGCAGGTGATTAGAGGGAGTGGGATATAACCGAGGCAACACAAGACAGGATTCAATACCCTGACTTGAAGAACGTGTCTACCCCATCATCGAAGCTGTCAAGTCTGCGAACCATATTAGGGTTTGTGCTAATACCCCTAGCCTTTCTTACTACGGCAAATATCAAGCCCTTCCTCTTCTTCGCCGACCTTCCACTTTCGAATAGACAATCCTCTTATTTTGTCAAATACCTTTCTTTAGCCTTGGCTGTAAGTAGTACATATACATAGTATATACATTTTCATACACACGTACACACGTACATACGACTTTGCAGGTCAACGTATGTTACTGCATGACAACAAGACCCAAGTGGTTGGTAATTCAGATGCAGAATTTATGCTATATTAAGCCCGACATGAAGAACGCGGGGATAAACAGCCGCGGCATTGAACCTCCATGCAGTCTACTACCAACTTACCTTGCGGCAACGGGGTGTCTAGCATGGATGCAGTAACAACACCGAACTTGGTGTTCCCAATACCAGTCGGTCACCAGTATTGTACAGATGGCGGGAAAAAAAACTTGCGGTAAAGCGGCGGAATGCAACGACAAAAGGCCCTTGCACGGGCGCATTGATGTTGGGTCGTCGTCACACGCGGGGGGCATTTGCGACGTTCGCGGCTGATTGACTGTAAAACGTCAGGAATATTACGCATGTATGAGAAATTTGTGTTGCACCGCCTTGCTATGAGATGCAAGTAAGAATCGACTCTTCTCAAAATACATACCGAGATGGCCATACGACGCGCCATCATCCCCTATCGAGGCAGGCAGACGGTCCTTTTGCACCATGTCGTGGCACGAGAAAAAAGGGGTCGAAAAGTGCATTATCTCACCATGCTCAACCTACATCAAACCCTCGACTTCCCATCACTGCATACCATCACATCGCTTCCATCACCGAGATCCTCAGATTCCTGGTCCTGGGACCTGCACGTGCCGCGTATATCAGCACCTGCTATGCGGAGATGCGGCTGGGGTCTCCCGGGCGCAAATCTCACTCACTCACGCACTGAGAAAAAAAGGGTTTCTGACCGCTGCCCCGATGACCTTGAAGACTTACCGGTCGTGCTTACGCATAAGATAATGATTGGTCTAGAAGTCCCGCATTACGGCCGAGGATCGACCCAGCATGATATCGAAGGGCGGGTGCCCCGGTAATATGGTACGCGGCGATACGGCTGACGGGCGAGAACATAGTCCGTGGCCCGCGATGTTTCGCTTGCAGCCTTCAGTGCGGCTATTGCCGTCGGCACAAGCCACCACGTCCTATGGCCCGTCAGCCGCTATAGGATTACCATGATTGCAACCCCTAAGGTTGAGCACAGGATATTGGGGCCGAAGAAGAACTTCTCAGGGTAGTGAGTATCGAGGCTAAGATCAGAGAAGGCGGCAGACCTAGCATATGAAGTATGAGTTAAATGCTCACAATAAGGTCATCCTATTGCTTTACCGCAGGCTGGGTACATTCGAATGTCGGCCATCTTTTCTAATCATGGCCTTAGTGTAGCCTGCAAGAGGGTTGTTCTGCAACATCCGCCGAACAGCCCGTAGTTACGGGAAAGGCCGCGTGGCCATGAACGCAGGAACCCACGCAGTGCCGGGAAATTTAACTATTCTATACGAGGCTTTTGCAGCTTTGCGGGGAGAAAATCATGGAGACTATGCCGGTCATCCTCAACGTGAGCTTTCACTGATCCGACCTGATAAGGAGGATATTGGTACATATATATGAGTGAGTAGGTTAACCGGTAGTTTACGCGGGCTGGTTCCGTCCTACACTCTATGGATTTCAGGGGTAACTGCTGTAATCTTGAAAACACAGCATTTCCCCCCCATCATCATTGCTTCCATCCGTTGCGCCACCGCACAAAGGTAACATCGCAAGGCTGTTGGTGGTATCGTGAATCGTGATAATGACATGTCCTCAGCTCAAGGTAAAAGTCTCGAATTCATTTGACACTCTTCTTGTCGGTGGAGAAGTGAGTGTCTTATTCGCAAATAATAGCTTGCGCGTGGTATGAGCACTAGCAACGACTCTTCATATGGCCGTTGTATGCCATTATGGAGCCTGGTATACATGCATTCTCAGAATTTGGAAATTATTACATTACACGCAATTTGGGAGACGGAAATTGATACAAAACACGAAGGGTCGATTGTAGGCATCTCCTGTCTGCCAAAATACTTTGAAACGCAGCAGTCGTTACTCAGAGAGAGCCTTGCAGTGGTTGTAGTGGTGTGTTTTATACCTTACAAAACTGGTCATTTGGTATCGCTATTTCATGCTCAAGCGATGTGGCCCCAGACTCATGGACTCGACACAATAGTGACGTTGCATTATGGGCGCCTCGTCGCAAACGAGGTAGGAGCGGATACGTATTGAAGTACTTAATATTACTGTAATTAACAACTATAGTTTATACATAAAGATCGCAGACCATACACTTCATGAAGCCGTCGATCGCGTGTAGCCACAAGCCTTGACCAATAATGGGCATCTGTGGCTACTTGAGTATATGAAGCAAGAGTGCCGTCGCAGAACAATGAAATATCTGGAAGAGCAACGCTTAGTGTCGGTGCAACTTGTCCTTGATCTTCTGACCAAAGCTCTTCTTGCCTGTAGGGCTGCCGCTCTCATCCGCATACTCACTGGCGGCACCCTTGTTGTCAGTGTCCGTTGGGTTGTGAATGCCCTTCTCTTCCATCAACCCTTTTCATGACATGTTAGATACTACTGATTTCGTTCAAAGTGAGAAGAGTGATGCAAACTTACGATCAGCCTCCCTGCCGGCACCAGGGTTCGAGACGTCGAAATCTCCACCGTCTGCCTGCAGGCCGGTAGATTTGACATATTCCTCGCCAGTACCCTTCTTTTCGTTGCTCTCTTCCTTGCTGTCCTCAGGGACATCCTTGGTTGACTTGTCTACTGACGATGTGCTAGAGTTGCCAGCATCTCCACCCTTCTCTTTTGCGACCTCGGATAGGACTTTGGGACCAGGGCCGTCGAGTTTAACTGCCTCATTCGGACCATCATCGGAATCATTCACTTCTGTCGGGGCTGATTTAGGGTTCGTCTTGGGGTCTTCGGGAGACCGGGTATCCTCTTGTCCCTTGCTGCTGTCTTCGGGTACCGACTTCGCCTTCATTTCGGTTGAGGGGTTGTTGGGGGTGTCTTCGCTCACAGCCGCGGTGCCGGTGTTTTTGGCAAACTTGGCATCCTCGCCAACGTCGGCGGTATTGCTGTGGAGGTCGGAAGTGGACCGATCTGTGGCACCGGTGGTGGTACCCGTGGTGGTACCGGTGGTAGTACCCGTGGTGGAGGCTTCTCTGCCAGTTGTTGCGCCGGTGGGCTCTGTACGGTAAGTGTCAGCCAAAGAAAGACGAATCTGGGGTTGTGATTTATTGTGCCAAGTGACGTCACAGATTAATCGAGGAGAGTTTCGGCATACCTAGGTTGCCAGCATCGTAGGGCTCGCCCTTGGATGTATCGCCCAAGCGGCCGGACACGGGCTCGTCGGTGGTGGATTTGCCTTCACCCCAGACAGCCTTGGCGGCGGATTGGGCCATGGTGTTGATGGTCTCCATTTTGTAGGAAGTTGAGGGATGTTGTTTGGATACAACAAAAGGTAGGTTGTTGATAAGCTGGATCGGCCGTAGCGTGGTGTTTGCAGTGTGGTATGGGCTGAAGGGGCGGTTTGCAGTTGGGATTCAATAGAATTCGGAGATATATGAGATGGCCAAGAGGACTGAAAGGCTCGGGAGGTCTTGGAAGGGGAGCTATAAGTATACCTAAGCAAGACGGGAGAAGGGGCAGCGGGCAGCCTTGGACGGTCTGGGGGTCTCTGACGTCGTCGTCCAAGGTCTGGGAACGGTGTAATCGCCCGCTAGTCCACAGTAGGCTTGGAAAGCGATGGAGAGACAAAGATGTTCTAAGGGCGAGAAACAGGTAATCTCCCATCGATCTGGAGGCTCAGCTGGAGCCTGGTGTAGGCTGTTGACGCAACCTACCTCGCCTACCTATGCTCTGTTAGTTAGAGTATCTAGGCCCGAAGGTAACAAGACGATAAGCTTAGGTAACTAGCGTCATCTCATCCGTGCTACTTCTCCCCGTCAACCGGCCGACCCCGCCAATGACTTGACTTGTATCGAGCCTGGTGTAACGGCTTCAAGTGCTGTAACGTGGCTCCGGGACACAAAAAGTGGGGTACTACTGCAGCAGTGACGTCGGCGGGGTTGCTGGAGCCACCGACGTCACGGCTGTTCACGGCCCTGAGAGAGAACCATTGGCCCCTGCAGCTTGCTGCCAATCTGCCCTCGCTGCAACCTTCATACAGTCGGTATACTCGCCTACATAGTGGACGGGAGCATTTCAGCCTCCTCGCACTCAGCTCAGACGAGGCAGCATTGGCATCAGTAGATGAAACCTACAGTTTATATTTCCATTCTGCAGCAAACTCAACCCAACGGGTCGACCGGTTGAGGGCGCGACTCTCACCGCGTAGTAGAAAGCTACTATCCTCAGCACTGTTGCAGATGGGGTGACTGACTGCCTCCGGTCTGCAGGCCCTCTGCGTCGTCTCCCGTCGCAAATGGGGGAGTGCGTGTGCCGTGATAGCCGTATCGACTAAGAACACCTGAGGCTGCACCGACTTTCATCTCGATCGGTAGCATGGTGCTTCTCCCCGCCATGCAGTCATTGTTTGGCCCTTGTCACTGTGGGGTGCTCCGGTCGAAGTGAGTATTCTTGAAAATGATGGATCTAATAAGGGGTCGAGGGGGTGTCAGACCGTACCTAGACTACGGCCATAGCTCTGCTACACAATACACATACATGTATTGAGCTTAGTCCCTCGACGAAGCTCCAGAGACGAACAAAGTTGCTTGTCTAAAGCAGACCAAGGCGAACAATATACTAGCCATGTGGTAACTGCTAAGTCCTTCGCCGCGTGGACATCTAAATACGGGCCATTGATTGGACACGAGCGCGAATCGCGTATGCGTAGCATACTGTAGATGCACGCCGATCAACCGTGCAACGGCGTCTAAAGATTCTAGCTTCTCTTGGCCAGGGACTCCATGTTATGGTTCACGCTGTCTAGGAGCATCGTGACTACGGGCCGAGTGCAACGCGACGTCACCCACGGCACGGCTATCTGGGCAGCATCCGGGCCAAGATACAACTTGATTGTCAGATGTTGATCTGCTACGGACAGAGGGCGCCCCATCTCAAGACGGAGTAGTGAAGCATCCAGAAGATTACTCTGATTCGGCGGACGAAACGATAGGTAACTGACCATAGGTATCGTCGCTTGAAATAGACTCGCCCGACCATGACTCTCAAATGAGAGGGACTGTCCTATCCCGATCCATCATTGTATCTCGATCCTATCGCTTGCACCATTCCACCTCGGTTGACAATAGCAAAGACTACTGTGACGGTTCCTAGAGCCTTTGCCATTAGCTACGATCTTGTATGTCTCGCAGCATGAGACTTTTAATTTCTTCGCTTATATTGTTATCATCAACACCTTCACGTCGTTCTGGGAAGGCACCCGGACTGTGGAGCATATATGGCAACGTAGGGCTTACCTAGGTAGGTACATTGTTGTTGAGTATAGCCTTTATAAAGATATCCAGCTTGCTTGTCAATTGTTGTATCTCCTAATGTAAAATCCAGAGGTTGATATCAATGAATTCAATGAATTTCTGGCTAGCGCTTCACTAAAAATGGTAATAATAATACTATATGAGAAGTCGGTGCTTGATGTATCCGAGCCAAAATATTCTTGAAATAGAAATTAAAAACATAGCATGGCCGTCGCTTCGTTACAGACCTCGCGAGTGCAGCTATCGGGAGACACTGGGCGACTTACAGAAACAACAGCATCTGATAACTGCGAAATCAGAGAGTGTTTTGTCTTCTGCCTTTGACTCACTGCATAATAGTCCGCACGAAAATTCCTTTTCGATGACCAGAGTTTTCTGCTCGGAAGAGCTGGCTTATCCCTCTTCGTATGTAGTTAAAAGTCCAGGGCCCGGACAATGAAACAACAACAGCATTTACCAGATAATTAGTTCGTGATAGAAATATTTTATATGAGAAGAAGAGGCTCATCTTTACCTATTTGCAATGCCTTGGAGGGTAAAGTGGCGGATATTGGAGTGACAAGTGCTTGATGACAAAATTAAACCTCATGCTTCGTGGGCGGATTTGGCCGAAGATGCTGTCACCGAATGTCAGCCCAGCGACCCAAGCCTACCTAGGTAGTTCCTGTTCTGTTTCATCTAAAGTGGGATAGGTTCAAGTGAGAGATATTAATAGATGCTTAAATCTTGCATCTCATAAGCTAAGCATCTGAGCCAGCCACCTCCCTCAGATGCCGGGCTCGGAGAGCTTAGAAACCATCTGATGAGTGCAAGCCTCGGGAGAGCATCCAATACCATCTCAGATCCAACGTTGCAATACAAATCACGAGGTACTAGCCAGTAAAAAATTATGGCATTGTCGGCCGCACAATTCACCCATTGGAATCGGAACATTGCGACCCTAGACAATCAACCATACCAGTACATTTCGTGGGAATTATGCTCGCGTCGGCAATTGTGCTGTGACCTGCCTTAAGTATACGGTTGGTCGCTTGCCCACTAGCGATGAATGTTCCTGCAAAAACACGGCCCAGTGCCCTCGTCAATGCTCTGCTAACACATCTCAGCTGCCTGTTCAAGCAATGTGCTTGATCATCTCATCCTTCAGCTTCCTCTCTGGGAGTGGAGAAGCAGCCCGGTGCTTTGACACGGTCAGTCAAGATCAGGTCTTAACGCAATCGCAACTTGGAAGACGAGCCGCAGAAGCAGCAAAAAGGAAGGTGAATATGTGACAAAACTGCCTATAACGGCCCTTTTCAAAGGATCAATGTCGATGCAGATTGTCAGCTTACGGCCATCGCGCTGCCGCGCAAGCATACGGTACTTGATGGTGGATCCGCTGCCTGCATTGCCTGCCATCTATTTATTATCCATACTAGGTACCTACTGAGGTAGGTTGTCTGCTTGGGACGGCGCATGGACGGCACAGAAACATTCAAACCACTGTTCATGGAGGTGATCCTATCGTTTGAACGGGCAAAGCCCGGATCTACACATGCATGCGAATGATTGGATGAATTTGACCTGGAGTAGGAGTATGGTGCAGATCCTTTGAGGTCAAACGTAGAGTATAGATACTCGCGATGTCCGCTCATTCCTTCTGACTATGGGTGGTGTTCATACCCTCCAGACACGCATCTGACGGCTTCACTTAGAGCGCAGGTAAAACTGGACTACAATATTCCAGTCTCTCAGGATGGTAGCTTACAGACCTCTTGGCTGGGTAGCCAGATACCTTGCTCTTCTGGCACCACTTGTGTGCACTGTTGCTGCCGCGCCGCCAGACGATCATCGTGTGGTTTTGTATTACCAGACCGGGCTGGGAACCGATACAACTCACGTCTCTCTGCTGCCTCTGATTGAGGCCGAGCCGACCATATCGGCAACCCATGTCCTAATCGCGGCATGTGAGTATTCGTGGGATTCCATTTTACCTCAATTTTGTAATCTTTCCAAATCACATAAACTCACTGCGCAACAAAGGCGAAGTCCTTCATTTCATAAATCCACCTGATGAGCTCGTGCTTAAGATGGCAGTAACTGACCCCAATTATTGTAGTACACTTGATTGACGAAGACGGCGGTATTCACATAAACGATCTGCCACCAAATGACCCTGCCTTCGACACGCTATGGAGCGAGGTAGCGCAGCTTCAAGCTGCAGGCGTCAAGGTTATGTGTAGTATGTACTTCGTCCTAGGGGACTTCTGCGTTTCTCGACAAAGTCCGGTCTAGATGGACTTTTATCCCGGGCCAATGTCACGCCAACGAGAGTTTTCAAGATATTCTAATAGACAACGACTAACACCCAAGCGCTCTAGTGGTCGGCGGAGCTGCCGTGGGCTCATTCCAGCGTCTGGATGGTGACGAGGCGTCATTTGAGAAATACTACGGCCCGCTGCACGATCTCATCGGTGCCCATAACATCCAGGGCTTGGACATCGACGTAGAAGAGCAGTTCTCCCTGGACGGCGTGATCCGCCTGATCGACCGCCTGAAGGCAGATTTCGGCGACGACTTCGCCGTCACCCTTGCGCCGGTTGCCTCCGCACTTACCGAAGGCGGCGGCAACCTCAGTGGCTTTAATTATTTCGATCTTGAGGCCCGGCGCGGTAGCTCTATTGCGTTCTACAATGCCCGTGAGTTGCGACCCAAGAGAGATCAAGGACGTGATCGTATTGGCGTACACAGGGTGTTGGCCTGTTGTATTGAATACGGTCGCTTTGATATTGCAGACCGCTTTGCAGCAAACGCTAACACCAATGGCCCAGAGTTCTACTTCGGCTGGGGAAATGCTGCATCAGCGAACGATTATGAAAGCATAGTAGATGATGGATTCCCGGCTAATAAAGTTGTCATGGGCCGTAAGTCATTTCATACCTACATCTTTCATACTCCGAGGCACATCATCCCAGGCAGCGAAGCAAAGAGAACCTCCTTGGAACAAGACACATACCCTACTGGTTTCTCATGAACTCAAATTTGCCTGAATCTTGCCGAGGAATGAGTGGCTGACCTGTTGTGCAGTACTAAGCAACCCGGCCAACGGCAATGGATTCGTTCCCCTCGACTCTCAGGCCCCTGTGCTACAGGAGCTCGTCTCGGAGAACGGGAATTTCGGTGGTGTGGCCGACTGGGAGTACTTTAACTCGCTCCCTGGCGGTGCCGATGCGCCGTACCAGTGGGCTTCGTGGATGGCAGAGCACATGGTGGCAGCTAGACAAATGGAGCGGCGCGAGATATCGTCGTCGGAGGCATTCTGGCGCGGCGTACGGAAGCTGGGCCGTCGGGTCCGTCGCGAGGGTAAGAAAGCATACCATTCGTACATCGCTTGAGAGGTACATTAGGCATGCAGATAGGTACCTCAGAGCTCGTATACAGCAACTGCGTCCTCCACGTAGAAATGTCATCAATACGGCTGAGTGTTTACAGTCTTGCGACTCCGAGTAGAGTTTGAGAATGCATGTTTCGTGTCCGTCCGATTTCCGCGTCCTCCTGATGCCCCTGGACGTTGGACACGGAGAGTGGATTTGGGGTGGTTTAATTAAGAGTGCCTAGGTATGTGTGGACGATACCTAGCCTCTTGCATTGCTTCAGCCAGTGCCTCCGAGGTGGTAGCACGCTGCTTGTGTGCCTGTGTGTGAAGGCGTCGCGGACGCTGGTGTTAGTCGTCGCCAACCTGCCAATGGCACAGGACCCGTAGCTTAAGCTGGCTGCCCAGGTGGCCGTGGCCTTGCACCTAGGCACCTAGGTATCTGCAAGTAACGCAGACCATCGGGAGCTAGGCTTAATCGGGACAGCGCAAGCAGGTACATACAGGTACAAGTCGTTCATTTTGGTGTCTGGCATTTTTAGCCCCTGGTTCCTGCCCGGTGGTTGGTTTCAGGCCAAACCGGCCCCAGTTGCCCACTCCTCCTCCACCCACCCCCCCCAAAATCGAATCTCGCATCTGTCCGAGTTGTTCGAGCTGGGATATTTGAATTTCGAGGCTTCAAGCCATGTCATGTCATCTTTCCTCCCAGAAGAATTGATTCAAGTACAGTGATCCACTTCGCAAGGCAGCCTACAATATCATCTCCTTCAAGGCATGAGAAACTCCATCTGCAGGAATGGTCAGTCCAGATGGCACTATTCAGGTCGCTGTTCGGAGGGAGCCCTCGCGACGGTCATGAGAGGTATGACTAAAGCAGCCTCCCGAGATCTGCACATACCAATGTACCTACATCCGTCAGAGCGCCGGGCTAGCAGGGCTTGCGCAGGATGATGTAGGTACTTTGAGCACCTTCCATGTAGATCGCCAAGTCCATCCTTGTCCAGTGATTCCATTCAGAAACCCTTGTGCGAAGTAGTGCATTCGTTAGTCTGCTGAGGTCGTCTGCTCGTCTGCTCAGAACAGCAGCATTACTTTATGGTGAAAAGGAAAAGAAGAAACCAGGTGGAAACTAAGAATTCAGCTGGTCCGCCGTCGACCAGCAGCGAGTAGTCCGCGTCCAGTCCGGGTCTGCGGTTGGATGGATGGTGGGGAAGGGCCCAAGGCGAAATACGTATGTACTTCCGTACCTATACTTACACGGTACACGGTACATGGTACATACAAGAGTGCTAAAATCAGGATCCCAGAAACCCGCCTCCCTCCAGCCAGCCCCTTGCTAGTCGCTAGCATCGAGGCATGCTAGCCAACTCGCCGGGCCCGCCTGACTTCCCTCGCCTTGCCTGGCCTCTCTGACTTAGCATAGTACAATCAATCCAGCAGCCACCGACACCACCAGATTCTGCACCAGCCCGCCAAGTACCTACGCCGCCAACCTTCTTTACTGCGAGCCTGCGCCGCGCCAGGGGCCGTCGACTTGGTACCTTACCTAATGCCAGGCGGTACCTACTGTAGGGTACTTTACACGACCGGGTTGGGGTTAAATTTGGTCAATCAACATTAAATTTACAGTACCACACCCCCCCCGGAGCAGCACCCGACCATACTGTCTGGAAACTTCGCTGTCGCTTCGTCTTTGGCCATTCGATCATTTGATTAAATCGATGAATTGATCCGTCCAACGTCGCTTTCAGGTCCAACGCCTCTCCGCCCGTCTGTCTGCCTGAGAACTCATGCCACTGGCGCCGCCTCGATCGCTTGCCGGCCAAGATGACGAGGCCCCAGATTATTCGAGCCGGTATGTCCAAAACCGTCGTCACGATCTACACGTTCCCGTTTCAAGAAGGTCGAGGAACAGCGGGAAGAGAGCAGTGGGATGACATCGATCTGGCGACCCTCCATCACCTGCTGTCGTGCCTGTGTCCATCCGTCCATTGATTGCCATCCTGGTGCTTTCTAAGGTCGCCTGTTGTCCCGTGCCTGCTGACCATCCCTTTTCCCCCAACCACAGATTCCATCGATCTCCAAGACCACGACGCTCCCTCGGCCAAAGATCATAAGCATCCCTCCCCATTAAGCGCGACCACGAACGCGAACGCGAACGCGAGCGCCAGCACGAACGGCTCCCTCGCACCCCACCAGGCCGAGACTCTACGCGAGGTCGAGGAAGAACGAGCCGAGCAGGAGTCCCGCAGCCCGAGGATCTCGTGGAACAACGGTGATGGTGAGACCGAGCACGATATACAGCTCTACGCAGAGGAGCTCGCGTCCGGCATCGTCAACTCCTTGAATGGAACCAAGATGCAGCAGCAGGATGCGCTCGCCATTGCGCAGAACGGAGGTGCCGTGGGCGACGCCGACGACGATGCCGACGCCGGCGTCGACACCGACGATGACGACATGGACGACGACATGATGGACAAGATCTCGAGTTCGCCTTCGATTGAGGATGGTGGGTGCACACTTCCGTCTACATGGCCTGCGCGCATTGATTCTCTGCGCGATTCTCCCCTGAGCCACGACTTGTGTAGTTCTCTGGTCGTCGACGAGACAAGATTCTCTTCTCCATACCTCGAACCCTCCGAGTACCTCCCCGCTCATCTTCCGTATCAGCAGCCAAGCAAGGCTTCTGTTGATGCATACACCCCCCAGGATCTACCTGATGAGCACTTTGGAGTAGGCGAGTGCGACAACGATGACTGCGACTGCGACGACGTTGCCGGTCACGAAGTACACATGGAATCTGGAGGTATACGGCAATATTCCTACTTGGGAATGCCGGGTTCCCACAATGCAGAACTCTGCCCAGGACATCATCACCTCTCCCATGACCGAGATTCGGGGATCGACCTTAGAGTTGAGGACTTTTCGCTTAGTCAACAGGCAAGCGCCGAAAATGAACCCAATAATGATGGCACAATCTCGCCTTATGAATTCTTGATACCTTACCTTTCATCTGAGGATGGTGATGAGGAGGAATACCAAGAGGATGCCTTTTCCTTTCTTGACGACAGCAGATTTATAGATTCCGGCTGGGGGGGCCAATGCTTACAAGATGCAGAGGACATCGATTTCCAATTCGTGTACGCCCTCCATACTTTCGTCGCAACAGTCGAAGGCCAAGCCAACGCTACGAAAGGCGACACAATGGTTCTTCTTGACGATAGCAACAGCTACTGGTGGCTGGTCCGGGTTGTCAAAGACAGCAGTATCGGTGCGTTCGTCTCTCATCCTTTCCATAAAGCGCATGGGTTGATGGTTTCCTTTAGGGTACCTACCAGCTGAGCACATCGAGACACCAACGGAGAGGTTGGCGCGACTTAACAAACACAGGAATATCGATGTAAGTGTGCATTGGCACATGGGCTCTGTGCATATCTAACTCATACTAGCTAGCTGCCACGATGCTCGGTGACCGCGAGCAACCCGAGAAGACTAAGAACCCACTCGTGACAGCCATGAAGAGGCGCAAGGCGAAAACTGTCACATTCACAGCTCCTACTTACGTCGACTACTCAGACTTTGATTATTCGGATGAGGAGGGTGAAGATGACGAGGGCGAAGGTACACAGCAGGCCGCACAGCAAGACGGCCAGCAAGACAAGTCCGCAGCTCAGCAAGCCACGACCGAGGTACTAGAAGATGAATCTGCCAAGGTTGAACCGCTTAAGTCTCGAAGCCAGAAGCAAGTGAGGATAGATGATACCAAGTCAGAGGAGGCTGATGACATCGACTCGGCAACCAATGATGCAAGCCGCAGAAGTAGTGATGAGTTCTTTGATAGTAAGGCGGAGAGGACCACCAAGAACGGAACAGTTCGAAATACGGATTCATTCTTCAGAGACGAGAGCATTGAGACGAAGAAGATAACCCTGACTCCTGGATTATTGAGAGACGAGAGTGAGTCTCGAGCCTCGAATGAATCTAAGGAATTGCGGCAGCGTGTCAGTCTGGAGAAAGAGCTTGTTGCAGATAAACCCAAGGAGGAGAAGAAGAAGAAAGAAAAAGGAGGAAAAGAGAAAGAAAAGAAACCAAGCGCAATTCGGAGTTTCTTCTCGCGGAAGGATAAGAAGAAATCCCTTGACGATGACGATGAATCGTTTGGCAAACGGTCCATGGATGCCGGAGCTGGATTTGGTGATGCAGAAATGGTCGACGAACCAGAGGATATGGAGTCTTCGCCACAACAGAGGAGCTCACCACGAAACCCAGGCAAGCTACAGAAGCAACAGCCCCGCACAGAACCATCGCCCACTCGAAGGCCAGCGGTCACATCCACCGTGGCGACGGCAGAGCTAGACCGTGATGTTCCTAACACGGTGGCTAATGTGCCTCCCGTGACGGTGCGAATGGTGGAGTCAGAGCAGCCTGAAAGCCAAGGAGCAAAAGCCGGGAAGGACGACAAGAACAAAACAGGGATGTCCGCAACACTGCAGTCGAATGCTGAACCGAGCCCGACCAAGACCACTGCGGCCAAGTCACGAGTCGAACTCGATGACTTTGATTCCACCACAGACGATGAGGTCTTGCCAGAACCAACAAGAGCCCCACCTCCTCAGCCGAACAGGGAACCTTTGGAGGACAGAGCGCTACGGCCCAACCTCCCAGGCTCGTTCCCCAGTAGCACAATGAGCATACCACGACAGCGCGAAACAGCAATACCAACAGCAACGACAGAGAATCGCGTGCCTATAGAACGGTTGTCAGAGTCTCCTGTCCAAGTTTCCCCTCTCACCTCTCAGCCTCCTGCTCTCATGGGTGACAATTCGAGCCAGGAAGACCGCTCTTCACCAATCTCCTCGCCTTCGCCGGAACTCGAAGATGCCGAGAATGGGGCGCATAGAAACCAGGAATCCGTGGCTACTTCGACATCACCGACGACCCCTTCAACATGGAATGATGCTAACCTTCGTGCGTTCTTTGATTCGGGATCAGAGATTCGGGATCTGTTAGTGGTGGTATATGACGACAAAACAGATGCATCACCTGTTAGTCCAAACCACCCTATTGCCAATTCCTTGTTCCGCGAGCAAAATGCTAAGTTGGCGGAAATAACTACTGTGAGTCGAATGATGCCTTCAATACATTCGGTCGTGTTTGACTAACCTCAATGCAGCAATTGGACAATATGCTAGGAGATTGGCTGGCTCGAAAGCAACGGCTATCGCGTATCTGAGGCACACTTTCGAATAACTTGTATATGAGTTATTGCACCAGACCCGCGAACTCCAGCCATGACGATATATATTCTCGGGCCCTGGTAGAAATCATTCTCGAATTGTTCCTCTTCAACTTTCTGAAACAACACATTCTTCTTCTCATGACGAGCGGCGCAACGGTGAAAACGAAAGGACTTTATACCACAAACAACGGCGGCTTGCGGGTTGCAACCGGAATTACAGGTTCTAGCGCTCGCACGCAGTTTCCCTGCTGGGTTTTTGTTTTGCAATGATCTACGAGCATTGATGATAGCGAAAGGCGCGTTTTTCTGTGTCGATGATGCCTTCTCTCAACGCAGAGCTGTCGCGGGCTATATCGCGACAACAAGGACATCCGGGGGAGTATACTCTGTCGGCAAATGTAACTATAACACGTATATACATTCCATATGTTGTATAATCATGGCTTCGGTGTCAACACTGCCATGTGTAGATCCTCGACATGGTTTTCGTGACGCGACGAGTGTTATTTATTGTGAAATCGAACTTCTTGGGTTTAAATCTTAGTGAGGTCAGACTACGTAGGTAGGTAACTGGTGTCAACTCCTATGATCATCAGATCCCACAACGTCTATGCACCGAAAAGAGGCAAGGAAAGGATAGGCATCAGTGACGCGCGATCACCGCAGTTTCTCTCATGACAAACATACAGTCGAGACAGTGAATGATAGAATGTGATGTAGACCCAAGACTTAGGTAAGTCTTAGATAAGGTGGCAGGGTTGAAAAGTAAGCTTGGAACCCAGACCTGCGGTGTGAATAAGAGGTGGCCGTAAATGGCTTAGCGAAAAGTAGTGATAAGTTTAATAGGTGGCGAATCAGTCCTCTTGTGATCTGGCAACTTTCGCCATTTAATAATGCTGTAGCCTCAAATGGGTGAGGCAAAAACCGGCGATCTCTTATGAACACCGCGTGCCCGGAGTTCCGCATACTACAGGTCAAGTCGCAAATGATATAAAGCATCGCGATCGCGGATGGTGTCTTTGATATATACTATAGTACTAGTAGGTACTGACTGCTTTCTTTGATTATCCGAAATCCACAACTGCAAGCCCAGATTTCGTCATCGTCACATGTCCACACGCTTCTCACGCCGATATGCCTCTCTCCCATGTATCTCTAGCGACTGGCACAGCCCAGTTCGCGCGGATGCGCTCGTTCTACCTTACGGCGCTGGAGCCCTTAAACTACGTCATCTATTACGAAAAGGCTGACTCCATTCTGGGCCTCCAGCCGGTTGGACGCTTCCCTGACTTCTGGTTGCATACGGGCAACGGCGAGCAGACGCCTGCATTGCCCGCAGGGGGTGATGGTGATGGTGGCGTAGATGTGAAGGCGCGCTTGGGGCGCCCGCAGGTTGGGTTCGATGCGGACTCGAGGGCGGTTGTGGATCAGTTCTATACTGCTGCTATGTAAGTGTGTTGCTATATTTTCCTTCTTTCTCCTCTTTAATAGCTTTCCACCGGGTCAGATCTATGGCTTTCCTGGCACCAATCTCGATCATGTCGTTCGATATTATTAGTCGTCCGATCGGATTCGATTCATGTCAAGTGCAAGATGATTTACTCGATACATGGTTCACTAATAGATGTGTGTGAATGACGGGATGCTGACGAATCGCCTGTCCACAGAAAGGCGGGCGGGACCTGCAACGGAAAGCCGGAGCTCCGGACCAACTTTGCTCACTCGTACTACGCTGCTTTCGTGCTCGATCCGCTCGGCAACAACGTCGAGGTCGTTCACTATGCGGAAGGGCGTGGTGAAATAAACTCTAGGCCAAGTGGGTGTTGAACAGACCCCGCGAAGTCCGGCGATGTGTTTAGGCATCATGGATAGGGGCCTAGCCAATGGGAGCCTTCGAGCAACGGGTAATAAATGGCCAAACACATGTGAAAGTTGGATCATGTAATTATCATTGATTCGGGCAGTTGAGGGGAATTGGAGGCTAGTATGAGCTTCGGCTTTGTGTCTGAGGCTATCAATCGGTTGCGTAGCTAAACCGGCAAAAGTGCTATGCCATTCGGGTTTTGTGGTGACGTTGACGTACTATGTATGAATGTGCGGCTCATTATTCGCAAGCTGTTTCTGACTGCTGTTGGAATATAAATACATCGTTCTCTAGACTTCTGTCGATTGAGTATGAGAAAGTCTCAGAACCCGTCTCATTATCATCTCTAAGCTTTTGATATCTACAACTCATATCCGAAATCTCCCCTTTCCAGCTTATTCAGGCTATCAGTCATCATGGCACCAAGATATTCGTCCGGGCAGACCGTTAGATACAAGCCCGTGGGTGGTAAGTTGTCATTTCCCAATAACAAGGCCTCATTCGAGTTTCTCGACTAACGCACGGAATAATTTCAGGGCCCGACTCCAACACATCAGAAAGCACTGGCAAGATTACGGATGTCCTCACCGAGCCCGGCATGCAGGCAGACCGCAATGTGCAAGCCAGTCACACTGAGCCCCGTTATGAGGTCTGTAGCGACCATAGTAGACTATTCGAGAGGTATCGTGCTAATAAATGCGAATAGATCAAGAATGACAACACCGGAAAGTTGACAAGCGTGTACGAGGCGAACATCCTTGGTCGCGCCTAGATATGAACCCACTGGGCGATGCTACTAGGCATGAGTCATGAGCGCCTGGAAAATCGAGTATCATTAGTCACTCTGGTGTACTGTGTAGTAATTAAAGGAACAAATTCCATACTTGTATGTTATCTTCATGTGAATATTAAGTGGACATTAGACTCCGTCGTCTTTGTTCATCAACTATCTTAACCGATTATCGTCATGTCGTCCTGCTCTCATATGTTCTCTCCTAGATTGAGTGATCAAATTCAGGGCTTCGTAATGCTCCAGAGAACTATAATGAAAGCCCCTTTTGACTATTCGGAATCGATTAGGCTGAGATCATAATTCTTGTCAACTTCAAAGCGGAAGCTCTTTGTTGGTCAGTTTCGGGTAAAGGCATTACTTGTCGCTTGAAATGGTCTAGCTTAGCGATCTGAAGCGGACGTTCCGACGGAATAGTGGGTATAGCCGACTCCTCACGGACGACCGATAAATCGGCGGAGTCACATCTCTAACAAAGACTCAGGTAAATCGCCGTATAAGGTAGTACAAAACCCCGAATCGGCCGCCGGTAATAAATGCTCCAGAGATACGGCTGTTCGTCTGAGCCGATTTCCCCATCGTCGGATGTCCGCCACATTTTGTGTTCCCACCCTTGGCGTGTTGCGCTGAACCACTCATGCAATAATTAGCTCTCATATTAACGATGTCCGCACCCAATCCCATCTTATCACCAGATCCTCCTTCTGCTGCGATCAACTCTAAAGAGACTTATAATCCCCGGAAGAGAGGAAGGACTGCGTGTACGAGATGCAAACATAGAAAACAGAAAGTTGGTGGCCTCTATGCCTTGACAATTGTACCTTCCGTCCACTAACACAACAATTGCCAGTGTGATGATCAATGGCCTACATGCTCAAATTGTAGTAAAGCAGGCATTACATGCGACAAGTCTGCTGTCTCAGATGACGAGCCCCCAGCAGCATATACCCGCGCTCTTGAACAGCGGGTTGCGCTCTTAGAAGCGCGGCTTTCCGAGCGGGACCACAACCAACGGGGCTCCGATATCCCTCCCACACCAAGCAGCAGTGGCGGCCGCAGTGGTGTGCAGACCCAATCTAGGAACAATGTCCTCGCAGAGGCTGTCGAGCTGCTTGCACTTGGGAACATCGAGGCTCCGGCCTATGTCGGCGCCTCTTCAGGTTTGAACTTGGCATTGACCTTAGGTGAGATGGTCCAGGCAACTGTCTGGAACAAGGCTTTACCTTTACCTATCGACGCTGATGGGTCTCGGCTCGATACTTCTGATGGCATGGGGCTACCTAGGGGTGCCCGTGCTATCAATAGACAAGAGATGATCGCTCGTACCGCTGAGCCGCCGGCGGATGAGCACGGTACTTCCCTGTTGAAAGCATATCTAAACCAACCTCAAACAAGGTATCCTTTCCTAGATGAGAGAGAGGTATGGGAACTCCACGCGAAGAGAATGACGCTACATGCAACTCCAGTGCAGGAGCTTACCAAACCTGAGCGCTTTGGCCTGTTCAAACTATACATGGTTTATGCTATCGGCGCAATGCTAATTCAACTTACCGAAAGAAATACGACAACTCCACCCGAGGTACGATGAGTGTTTTGCCATTATCAAGGTTCGTCTCTCACGGCTAATGCATGGGTTTAGAACTATTATATGACCGCTTTACAACATTTATTTACTGCCAAGGAGTCCAAAACCACTCAAAACGTAGAGGCTATGCTTCTGCTGGTTTTATATCATGTTCGGAGCTCAAGTTATGGCATATGGTATATGATCGGCCTAGCAATGCGGACCTGCATCGACTTGGGCTTACACACGAAGCGACACGAGGGCAATCTAGACCCTTACACCATTCAAATGCATAGGCGGCTCTTCTGGAGTGTCTACTCCTTGGAAAGGACGATTGCGATCTGCCTAGGACGGCCGTTGAGTATACCCGATAGGCAGATTGATGTCGAGCTGCCTCTCGATCCCGAGGACGAAGCCTGGGACGGAGTGCCACCAACCAGGCAAGGACAGAACCCGTCCAGAAAGCGGTCTCCTCTGTCCATGGCCATCTGGCTGTTTAAAATGAGACGTATCGAGTCACGCATCCAGTTCTCCATCTACCGGGCAGACAAACCTCTCTCGGCGCTAACGTCGAAAATGAACCAGCTTTACCAGGATCTCGAGTCGTGGAAGACGTCACTCGTGGCACGTTTTGGTGACGTCGAGCTGAACTACCCAATGTGCCATTACCACCGCGCTGTCCGCTTGCTGATACAGCCATTTTTGCCGCTATTACCGCCGTCGGACCCATACTACCTCATATGCCTTCGAGCGGCGGGGGGTGTCTGCCAGGCGCACAAGACACTCCACCAAAGCGTTGAATATGGACACTCCTTCATAGCTGTCCAGACGGTATTTGTCTCCGGCATCACCCTGCTCTACGGTCTTTGGACGCAGCAGCATGCCATCTGGTCCTACAGCCTGTCGAACGACATACGAGCCTGCTCTCTGGTGCTCTTCGTCATGGGGGAGAGAGCGCCGTGGGTCAAGAAGTACCGGGACGCTTTCGAAGTCCTCGTCAATGCTACCATGGAGAAACTTGAAAAGGGGGTGAATAATAACTTGGCGGAGTCGGCAGCGGTCCAGATGAGACATGTCACGAATAATAACACCGAGTTCACGACAGAGCAGTTTGATAATTTGGGCGATGGCGAAGATGGTGATGCCTGGAAAGTCGTGGCCGAGTTGGCCAATTGGATAGACCAGCCAGAGGGCTCTCTCGCTTGGATGCCGGATTTCGAACTGTTGCAGAACTTGTCGCCGGTGTAGATAAAAGTCGGGCAATCGTAAAAGCAAGATCACAAAATGGAACGATTCAGAAAAAGTAAGAACGGCAACATATCTCAATGTTAGTCTGACCTTGGGGGTTACCTACCAACCCAGTTGGGTCAAGATTTATGCCTAGATGTAATATTCTAAAGGTTGGCACACGCGGCGAGCTGCAGTAAGCTTTGCTGCTTGTTTATAGCCTGAGACAACCAGAGAACTAATCATGTTTAGTAGGCATAATGTGTTAGATGTGATGTCGCTACCTATGTACTTTTGTACCTGGGTAGATCAGGCTTTCCCTTGTTAGAATGGGCTCTATAAAACAGTAAGGATACTTCCCTATCACTTTTTTTTTAAATTAAAATTGCTTTCTTTAGAGCTCCTGATTCGGATTTGGTATCCTCGAACTATAGCTCTTATCCGATATTACACAGCTTATATACTAGTCAATATGACTTCGCAAGTCTAGCACCCGAACCTTCCCTTGCCTGACTACTTCTCCAAGTTCGCCAGCGGCTATATTAGGCAGACATGTTCAAACCTCCGCTCAACCCATTGGTTCCGAGTCGGTGGTTCACGACACCGCTGCGCTGGTCGCTAGTCTCGCCAAGGACCAGCTGCCCAAAGAGATGCTGGCCTTAGACAATGTCGCCATGATGGTGTTGGCCGCAGAGGAGTTACTTAAATCCTCCCCTTAAATCCTCCCCGCTTCCCCGCGTCGAGTGCAAGGATCTTAATTCACAAGATCACCGTATATGCAGTGTGATCAAATTCCCAAATAAAGTCGTTGTACCTCACGGCATATAATTGATAACCCCATCACGACTACCCGTGGATATTTTTACGTGCTGATGGTTTAAGGGACATTCTTAGAATGACAACCATGCGTTTCGTTTAACAAGAATCAACGCAGGTTAATGTTTGTCCGCTTGCTCATTCTCCCATTGAAACCATCTCCAACTACCTTGCTATCAATATAAACATTAGTGAGATCTCAGTCTTTCCAGCACACGCTTCGAAATATTAGAGAATAATTCTGGAGCCTAGATATATTAGAAGTTCATAAACTGTGTATACATTACCGATTCTGATGTGTATCTATAACTGAGTGCAAGACAAAGGCAATCGTGTCGCGCCACACGTCGTAACAAGGATTAAACCACTATATTTCAAGTTCAAAATTTAAGCTATCATTTAATTATTTTCTATCGTAATGGCCCAAGTGCTTATTGTACAAACTAGCAACTTATTATTCGAACTAATAGCGAGATCAAGTATAAGCGGTTAGCGAGGTACACCTATTATCTACTAGAACGCGTGAGAAAAGAAGTATCTTTGTAGCAGAGAATATCATTGGATGCGCGGGTTCGGGATGTAAGGGGATAGCATACCAGGTACGCTACACACACCTTGGCCCACACAGTACTAGGTAGGCCTTGGCAATCTATCCCAATCCATCCCATTTTCTACTCCGACCTTTTCTGGTAGGGCGCCGCACACCTGCAAGCATCCAGGATCAGGCTGTACACAAAAATATCGACTGGTATCCCACAGCTGCGACCAGCTGCGATCATCGCCATCCCCAGAATCCCTTCAACGACCTGACCACCAACTGCCAGCCAGCAGGCTAACAGGCGACATCACGTAAAGCAATTATGAAGGGCATCATTACACCTGCGCGAGGCCGTCCGGCCAAGATCACCAAGTCAACTCAAGCCACCCGCGCGCGACAGATCCGTCGCGGCGACACCGTCCCTAACCAGGACCCCGACCTTGAGGACCCCATCGTGCCCGACGACGACATCGAAGAGGACGGCGACGGCGACGTGGACGTGGACGTGGATGTCGATATTGATGTCGACGTCGACGCCGAGAACGACCAGGATCACCATCTCCAGGAACAACACCACCATCAGCCACACGACCAACTCGAACACCACGAACAACTCGAGCAGCAGCCACTTCACGAACAGCACAACGAACAACCCCATCACGACCAGCACGAACAACACATCCAGCACATCCAGCAGCAACAGCTACAGCACCAACAGGCTCATCAGCAACATCTGCAACAGCACCATGCCCATTCCGACTTCGACTCAGAGGCTTCTGCCGCCGCCGCCGCCGCTGCTGCTGCTGTCCATCACCAACAACAGCAGCAACAGCAGCAGCAGCAGCAGCAGCAACAACAACAACAACAGCAGCATCACCAACAGCTGGACTTGACCGCCGCGAGCATCCTCGCGAGCAGCGTCAACAACCCCACCGACCCCTCACACCACCCCGATCTTGGCGGCCCCCACGGCCCTCCCATGGACGCACCGCCGCCTGACGCGAACACCGAGATGCTGGCACGGGAGTCTGGCTATACAAATGTCATCGTCGAGAGTGCCCTCGCGAAACGCCTCGCCCGAGAACCCGGCATGCGCCTCGCTCAGCAACGGCGTCCCGAACAAGCTCTGAACCTGCAACGGCGAAGCAACGTGGAGGCGTTGTTTGCTCACATCGCTGGTGATTCTGCCCCTATGCCGTGCAAGAACTGCCACAAGGGCCATGGGCCGTGGACTACATGTGTAGTTGTGGACGGACAGATGTGTGGCAGTTGTGCGAACTGCTGGTTCAACGCCTCGGGAGCCAGATGTTCATTTCATGGTAAGCACCTTGAAGTGCCATCCGCAGTGAAATCGCAATGCTAACTTATTACACAGAAACCCGAAATCCGGCCACCCACGGCGGCCCGGTTATGGGAGGTGACGCTATGAGCTTCCAGTTACCGCCCGCGCCGCCCCAGGCTATGGCTCCCTTCAATTTCGCATCTATCCCAGCATCATCAGATCCTGTCGTGAGGTACACGGTCGAGCAAGCCATGGCCCAAGTTAGAGGTGCTGATAAGAAGACGCGATACATGCTTATGATCGAGGCTGCGGCGCGTCAGCTTGCCTTTCAAATCGCCATGTATGAGGAGAGTGTCCAGGATGAACAGCAACAGCAAGGCCCGCCGCCTGCCGTCATGTCTGACGCGGATGTGCCCTAGAACGGCACCTAGCACTGCACTTGAGTATCTTTGTAACGGCGTAAAAGAACCACATAGAACAACGGCCTTCACTTTCAGCACTCTGGTAATTGCATTGCGGATCGTACGATCGGCTGCGGTACTGCATCACGATAGGGAATTGGGTAATGGTACATGAGATATATCATGAGAGGTGACGGAAAATTGAGGACTACGCCGCCATTAGAGAGGCGGGAGGTTATATGTATTCAACGTGGGACGAAAAGGTTATTCCTATCAGCATTGGCGATCGGCGTTGGTACGACCTGGCTATGTATGGCCCGCTAAACTACTTAGCATCTGTCTCTCTAGTTCATTACAGCGTCGAGGTGTTTATGCCTCTTGTAAATGTGCTCTGTTTGCGTGTGTTGTCGGGAAACATAGACTCGAGATGTTGTTATGTAATGCAAGGCATAGACATTTATCATGGTTCGGTGTCCTTTATTGCTACCAGGTATAGTATTGATAGCTAGAAAGCTAAGTACATGTACCTTGTTACGCTTCCGTAACACCCTTTCTATACCAGTGTGGGTAGGGAATCAGCTCCAAGCTATCACCCTCCTACCTGTATATCTAGTGTAGTAGGTAACTTTTCCTGTGATCAACTAGCTGGTTGCAAATTCATAGTCCGCCTCAAATCATTTTTAGAAATACACAAGTTGAGTGATGACCAGCTACTAGTATTCGCTCATAGTGGGAACTCACACGGCTGGCGTGACCCGACCAGCTCCCATCAGGCCCTTTCTTAGGTGGAACGTGGATAGGCGGTTCCGGTGAGGTTTTGTTGTGCGCGGGTTGATTGATACTAAGAAAACCTTTGAAGTCAATTTGAAGTCAAAGCCTCATGACTTTACTAGACTTTTGGGATTGTGTCGCATTCTTCGTTGGGGATATGATCAATGCTACTTACTTTACTTTCTCTTTTGCTGTTGCGGGACTAAGGTCCCTCTAAGTAAAAGGTTCCAGGCATGGGGCCAGGCATGCCAGGTTTGAGGATGTGTAGATACAGTGCATGTACAGTGCTTGAACGCGATCGCGTCACTTTAATTGATAAAAGCTTAGGCGTCCTCGGGCGTCCCTCCCTTAGCAGTCCACGGGTGAATGTGAGCATGTGCAAGTGCTATGCGTCATTCGGCCAACCTGCTGTAGCCTAGGCCCTGAAGGTTTAGGTAGCCATCTCGCCATTCTGCAACCTCAGATTTCCCAACACCCCGATCTACCCTAGGTATCGTCGACCAGCCATTTTAGAACTTTCGGAGTCTTTGATTCATAGGGGCTATTTGCGCATGCGCATTTATGACTTACGCACTTAAGATTCTGCTTATTGATTCCCGGGTTGTACATTGCAACACGCTGCTTCCTGCTCGCTAACCTGCCTACTTCATTACCTGCTTCCGTGATCCCTTGACTTTGATGATCAGCCAACTATACTTCAACGTTGCGTTGGTCTGCCCAACTGGCCACCACCTTTCCATTTAATATATAGGTTCATAAATTGGGAAGGCGCAGAAGATGATATTCCAAAGGCTCCGCGGCGGCTTCACAATATCGAACCTCGCTCTCTAGGTGCCGATGAGCTGATAACTAGGGCACCTACCTCTTCCAAGCAAGTCACATTATCGGCCACCATCTCGAAGTCTACCCATACTAGGTACACTTGCGTGTCGCAAGATTGCTGTCTTCCTTACCGGACGAGCTCTTCACTAGCTCTCTGTCGAGCCGCGCACCTTTGCTGCTTACCTATCTATCTATTGGACTGCTCCACCGTTCACCATCCCCTTGCGCAAAATGGACCCGAATAACCAACACGCTGGCGATGTCACGATGGAGGCCGAAGAAAACGCAGCTTCAGGTCCAAGCATACCCGTCGACGCCGATCAGCACAAAACTGCGGTGCAAGCCACGTCCAACAACGACGCAAGACCTGTCGGCGAAGGCAAGATCGATGGAGTCGAAGTCGAATCCGGAAACGGAAGTAGCGCATCGACCAATCTACTTGACGAGGCATCTGCCCTCGAGGGCCTCGCTGCCGACGTGCGCGACCAGGACGATCTTGAACGCGACATTACACATCAAGCCAGCCTTGCATTCATCGACGCGGAAGACAAAAGGGACGAGAAGCGCATAGAAAAGGCCCAAAATAACGTTGCCAAGTTAGAAGCGCAAAAGAAGACGCAAGAGGAACGTTTCCGCAAGGCTATCGGCAGGCCGGAAACCAAGCAGAAGATACGAGAAGAAATCGCTCGAATCGACGCAGAGCTCGATCTGACTAGAAATGATATCACCCAGTTCGAGAAACGCATTGAGAAAAGGCACCAGGAAAGCCACACCGTGGACAAGGCTGTAACCGGCGGTGGCAGATTACCCGGAGAGACTCATCGTGAATTCCTCATCCGAACAGGGAAGATAACGCCTTTTGACATCAAGGCTCGTGCGCAAGGCGTTGAAGGGGAACTAGCCGATGCCCTGGCTGATGCTGAGGAAGAAGCTGAAGCAGACGAGTTGGAAGAGCGGAATGCCTATGAGCCACGGTCGCACCAGAATTTACGAGCACCGGGGTTTGCTGAAGATGCCGAAGTCGCTACTGCAGCCACCGCAGCTGCGGAGAGCGAATTTTCGCTGAGGCCTAGGAAGCGACAAAGGAATGCACGAGATGATGGATCGTCGGATGAATACTCTCCCCCGATAGCCGAAGCACCAGAAGCGACATACTCTGAAAGTCAGGAATCGGAAGACTATGATCTTACAGAACGGCTGACGAAGAAGGCCAAGAAAACCTCCAAAGAAGATGCAAAAATTGATCTCAGCAATCTTGATGACGGGATTGAGGCTAACTACCAAACGCGATTAACAAACTGGGTGGATAGGCGAAGTCGCGCAAGACTGCGGCGCCAACAAGCCACCCAAGCCGATGAGCCTGAAGCTGCCGAGGAGCAGCTCGAGGGCCAAGAGGAACACGAATGGTTCAAGCCGTCTCCAGATGAGCCCGATCATCATCTCAAACATGGTTTGAAACTTCCTGGTGACGTTTACCCTGCCCTTTTTGACTATCAAAAGACTGGAGTCCAATGGCTTGCTGAGCTATACTCGCAACAGGTAGGAGGGATCGTCGGAGATGAGATGGGGCTAGGCAAGACTGTACAAATCATCTCATTCATTGCAGCACTTCATTATAGCAAAAAATTGGACAAGCCCGTTCTGGTTGTCGCACCCGCCACTGTCCTGCAACAGTGGGTGAATGAATTTCACCGCTGGTGGCCACCATTACGTGTGTCGATGCTCCATTCCTCTGGATCTGGGATGCTGAACATGAGCAGGGAGAATGAGCTCGAGGACGAAGACAGGCGGTGGGATAAGCGAGATGGTCCTCAAATAGTGAACAAGGCAGCGAAACGGGTTATCGACCGTGTTGCAAAGCATGGCCATGTTCTAGTTACCACCTATGCCAGTGTTCAGGTTTATGGCGAAGTGTTGGCCACAATGGACTGGGGATACGCAGTGCTCGACGAAGGCCATAAGATTCGAAACCCCAACGCAGCAGTTACCATTGCTTGCAAAGAGCTGTGTACGCCGAATCGAGTGATCCTCTCCGGGACGCCTATACAGAATAACCTTGTCGAACTGTGGTCACTATTCGATTTCATCTATCCCATGCGGCTCGGGACGCTTGTGGACTTCAGGAGAGAGATTGAAATTCCGATCAAAATCGGTGGATATGCTAATGCTTCACACCTGCAAATTATGACAGCAGAAAAGACAGCGCAGGCGCTCAAAGACAACATAAGCCCATATCTGCTCCAGCGACTTAAAGTTGATGTTGCGGCTGATTTACCCAAAAAGAGGGAACAAGTGCTGTTCTGCAAACTCACTCAGTTACAGTACGAAACTTACCGACTCTTCCTCGACTCCAAAGAAATGGGCGACGTTCTCAAGGGGACGACACAGTCTTTCTTTGGAATTGACAGGCTCCGCAAAATTTGCAATCACCCAGACCTAGCTGATCCCAACCTCAAAAGTAGACACCCTGAAACTTGGGGGGCTCCCAGTAAGTCCGGGAAAATGCAGGTACTCAAGGCCCTTCTTGGGATGTGGAAAAAGCTCGGCCACAAAACGTTGCTCTTTTCGCAGACAGTGCAAATGCTCGACATTCTAGAGAAATTCGTTCGCGGTCTAGACAACGTCAATTATCTGCGCATGGATGGTAAAACACCCATCAAGATGAGACAGGTGCTAGTTGATCAATTCAACAAGAACCCACAAATAGACCTTTTCTTGCTGACCACGAAGGTGGGTGGACTGGGAGTGAACCTAACCGGCGCCAACCGCGTGATCATCTACGACCCCGACTGGAATCCATCTACAGACGTACAAGCACGTGAAAGGGCGTGGCGCCTAGGACAGAAGAAAGAGGTAACGATCTACCGACTGATGACTGCTGGCACAATCGAGGAGAAGATATACCACAGACAGATCTACAAGCAATTTCTAAGCAACAAGGTGCTCAAGGATCCGAAACATCGCACAACATTTAATCTCAATGATCTGCATAACCTCTTTACTTTGGGATCGTCCGAAGAGACAGGGACAGAAACAGCAAGACTCTTTAAGGGATCCGAGGTGGACATCCACAAAGCAGGACTATCATCTACAACCGCAGATGCAGCCGGTATCAACTCAGCCGGGGGCGTTCAAAACACATCATCAGACGGCCATGAGAATACTGGACTACAGGATATCAATGGCGTCGCCAGCCTAGAGGAATACGACGCAGGTGATGAGGCAAAGGCCACTACCAAGGAAGAAGACCGCATCATGGAGGGTTTGTTCGCCCGATCCGGTGTTCAATCGGCGCATGAGCATGATGCCATAGTAGGCGGGAAACAGAAACCTCGCGCAGACCGTGCTATTCTCCAGCAGGAAGCAGCCCGGGTCGCCGCCGAGGCCGCATCCGTGCTCCGCAGGGCCCAGGAGCAGGCACGTCACATCCCCATTGGCACGGTGACGTGGACAGGTGAAGTAGGCGAGGGCGGCCGACCCTCGAACATCCGTCGCGGACGTGGCGGGCCTAGCGGCACCTCGGTTCTATCCAACTTGTCTGAGCGACAAGGACGGTCCTCACCCTCTGGATCCGGACCAGCGAGCCAGCGTCCTGGCGGACGACCAACGATGGGCCTTGCCGACTTCGTGAAGGCCATTCCGACGTTCATCAGGCGCCACGGCGGTAGGGTGCCGACCAAGGTCATCGTCGATCACTTCAACCCGCAGTGTAAGACGCGGGATCAGACGACTGCTTTCAAGGAGGCGTTGAACCGAGTCGCGAAGATGGACTCGCGGGGCTCGTCTATGCGCGGGATATGGGTCTTACGAGACGGCTCATGATGTTCTGGACCACACGCTAACGTTGCATGATGGGCCTTGTAATTTGATCTGACGGGCGAGAGATCAGATCGTCGTTAAGTTAAAGGTGCTAGGGACTAGGGAAATGGAAAAAAAAAAAGAAAAAAAAAGGAAAGGGTCATTATTTAGGTGCTGGGATCTAGATATAAAGGTGGGAATGAATTATTCGCTTGTACTAGGGGATATACAATGGGTTTGCTATAGCCTGATAGACCGTGGAGCGACAGTCTAGTGCCCAGGTGTTCATGAGGTACCTAGGTGATGATGGCGTTGCATTTATAGCATTGATTAATCTGCACTAGTTATTCTACGTCACACGCCATGCGATGAGTTTTATCAATTACTTACCATTTATTAACTGGTCTGATACCCTACACATATGCGAGCTAATCTATTCGAACACCTTGTGTACTACCACTTTAACAATGAAATGCATATACTATAGTGGGCCCTTCCCTGATCTTAGTACGAGAGTAACACCCTCGAGGTTCTAGTATTTATAGACTATGAGATAAAAACTAGGAAAATTATATAACAGCTGAATAACGATTGCTTAAGCTATAAATAACCAGACTCGGTGTTTTCTTTTTTCCCTGGCCTTGATTTATATGATTCTGTTCTAGAAATAGCAAAGTTTGATGGATAAGTACCTAAAGTAGTGAGACATACGCATTTGTCCGGTGGGTATAAATCCTGGTGCTGATGACTGTGACACCAATCCAACGACGAACTGTATATCTGATCTGGGGCAATGGCACACGGAGGAGATGAGCAGGTGACATGGATTGTTTTTTCATCATATTCGTGAGTCAACGTTTCTTTTCATATCTATCTACTGTAGCCGTGCCAGAAGCATCATGTGACATTTTGCTAAAGCCAAACCCCCAAGGGGCAATAGAGACCAGGCATGATTTCTCTTCATAGAGACATGCACGCCGTTCTCCTCGTAAGTGTCAACGCCACAGAGACGAGGACTTGATTCAAGCCCAATAAAAGTGCCAGAAACCGCGTGATCCTCTCGAGAACGCCGGTAGCTCCCCAAGCCACAGCCCAAGCCGTACGATCGGTAGGTCGATAGGTGGAGAAAGAGGGTTGCCGAGCTGGGCGCGATCACAGACGACGACCACGGCGACCGCCCTTTCTGCGGGTGCTGTCGGAGGGAGTGGGGGTGACGTCCTCAATGCGGCCGATTCTCATACCGCTACGGGCCAGGGCACGGAGGGCAGACTGGGCACCGGGGCCGGGGGTCTTGGTTCCGTTACCACCGGTGGCACGGATCTTGACGTGGAGGGCGTTGATGCCCAGGTCCTTGCAGCGCTGAGCGACCTGTAGAGAAGGGGTTTTAGTTGACTCGTTCAGAAAACTTCGTGGAGTTGCCATTCTGAACTTACGTCCTGGGCTGCAAGCATGGCAGCGTAGGGGGAGGACTCGTCGCGATCGGCCTTGACCTTCCTATGGACGGGGTCAGTAGACTGCTGGTAGATCGCAATCATGCCGCGGAGCAGTAGCCCAACTTACATTCCACCAGTGACACGGGTGATGGTTTCACGGCCAGACAGATCAGTCACGTGAATGAAGGTGTCGTCTGCAATTTTGTATTAGCCCAGACTGCGCATCGCTTGGAGCTGTCGTATTTGGATCGCGCAGGGCATTGAACAATCGTGGATAATGGAGCATCGAGCCACCTCGTGGAGGGCGAAAACTGAAGTATCGAGGGAACGTAGAGGGTCACTAACTGAAGCTGGCAAAGATGCGGCAGCAGCCAAAAACAAGCTCGCCTGATAAATTTTGTTAGCCATGTCAAGCATTAAAACCAAGTGCTGAGTTTCGGGCGCAAACTTACCCTCTCTGGCATTCTATATGTCCGAGAACAATATTAGATTTCCAACATCGTTATCGTTAGATTATCGCATGGAGGCACGTACAGGGCCAATGGAGATGTTCTCCTAGAAATTTTGTTAGCTTCAAAGGACGACATCTTGAAGGAGTCGCAGATAATCTTGCGATTTTATAAAAAACGGTAGGACGTACCTTGGGCTGGGGGGTCTTCTTGGGAGGCATGATGGCGGCTGCTTTGGGTGGCTTGTCGTTAGTTGCTGCAGAAGAGGTTGGCAGCAAAGGTTTCGCGGGACGACAATCGAAGATGTGTGGTGTTGCTCTGATGTCTTGGTGGGGCAGTGTCTGAAGGCGGCAGGCGGTCACCGTATCGGAGCAGGCAGAAAAACTTAGCGGTGGGCGATTGATCAGGTGAACCCTAATTTTCTTGTCTCTTTTCGCTTGACAGATTGTGAAAAAGCCCAGCTGCGCCAGTGGGTCTACCTACTAGGGGCCTACATAGGTACTTCCTAGGTACAGATAGCGGGATAATCGTGGTGGTGGTGGCGCATAGAGGCCCAAGCGCTCAGCCCGCCCCACTCCCACACAACGCCCGCAAATTCTCGTAACCTTTATTATCGCGTGCATCTGGAACTTTTTTCTCCCTTCCTCCTGCTGACAACCAACGCCCAACGCCGAAGTCGACAATCACCGCCACGGCCAACTCGCCAATTCGACACAATGGCTGCCTCCACGTATGCTACCCTTCCGTGATTCTACCTCGCCCACCGATGTAGAGAAGATGCAACCTGTCATCCCGGCCCCTGGATTGTTGCAGATTGTCGTGGTCCTCTCGGCTGGATGGCTTGACTTCTCATTATGCACCTGAGATATGGTGTGAGAAGCTTCGCAAACCAGCTCGATCTATCCTGGGCTTCTCCCTCTTTTCTCTAGGCTTGGAACACAGCTTGCAGACTGAGAGATGTTGCCTGGGGCGTTGGAGTCGAAGGCCTCGTCCTTCTCTCTTAAATACAGCTGCCACGCATACCTAGCCTGACGGAGATGTGTATTGCTCCATCTCCCGACAGCCATGGTTTCGCCGTGCGCATTACCTCTTGGTCATTGTCCCAAGGTGTTGTCGGATGAGGAACTATCTTGCAGAGTTTTTTGTCTTCGCATCAATGCTTGCATTGAAGCTTAGACGGAAACATCCTGTAGATAGCTCACCGATCAAATCTATTCGCTCGAGTTAGCTACCGCTGAGAATGTCGCACGCAGTCGGCAATTCTCCAACCGGCGCTCTTCTCATACATGTTACCATGTATGATGTGGACTATGTACTAATCTGAACCCAACAGTTCCGTCCCCACCCAGGACCAGGTCATGGTTCCTGAGACCCTTCTCAAGAAGCGCAAGAGCCAGGAGAAGGCCCGCGCTGAGCGCACCACCGAGCTCGAGAAGAAGAAGAAGGTTCGTGCACATTTCTTACACTCACATCGAGCCATGGGGAGCGTTATATGATGTATAAAAACCATTTGCGACTAGACAAGGTCAATGCTGTTGCAAAATACCATCTTTCGGGTCTGATTTACGAAAAATGCATCCAATTTGCCTGACACCTCCAAGTATGTCTGTCATATTAACATGCGAGTTCTAGGCCAACAAGGAGAAGCGTTCCGTCATCTTCAAGCGTGCTGAGAAGTACGTCAACGAGTACCGCGATGCTGAGCGCGAGAAGGTCCGCCTCAACCGCGTCGCTAAGCAGGAGGGCAACTTCCACGTCCCTGCTGAGGAGAAGCTCCTCTTCGTTATCCGTATCAAGGGTATCAACAAGATTGCCCCCAAGCCCCGCAAAATCCTCCAGCTCCTCCGTCTTCTCCAGATCAACAACGGTGTTTTTGTCCGTGTGACCAAGGCTACCGCTGAGATGATCAAGATCGTCGAGCCCTGGGTTGCCTACGGTTACCCCAACCTGAAGAGTGTCAAGGAGCTCATCTACAAGCGCGGTTACGGAAAGGTCAACAAGCAGCGCATTCCCCTGACCGACAACGCCATCATTGAGGAGAGCCTCGGCAAGTACGGTATCATCTGCATTGAGGATCTCGTCCACGAGATCATCACCGTCGGCCCCAACTTCAAGCAGGCCTCCAACTTCCTGTGGCCCTTCAAGCTCAGCAACCCCAACGGAGGCTTCCGTCCCAGAAAATTCAAGCACTTCATTGAGGGTGGTGACCTTGGCAACCGTGAGGACAAGATCAACGCTCTGATCCGACAGATGAACTAAGCGATTTGACTTTGATTTGCGGGCTTTGGGATCTGGTAATGGCGGGTATTGTTTCAGCATGGATGGCGGCGTTATAAAAGGCTTCGAAAGGGAAGCTCTCGGAAGCTATCAATGAATTGAGATTTGTTATGATTACGCATCACCTGATGTCCGTGCTGCACTGAGACGCTCATGCCTAGTTGCCACAATACCATGATCATTTTGACCGAATACTATTCTGACTTAAACTCTTCCCTTTTTGTTTGTTTCTCGACAATCATCTGAGAAAGCCGTTGTTGTCGTCTCGTAGTGTGGATAGGCCAAGCATAACACACAAGCTATTTGGTTTAGTTATCAGTATTGCGGTCAAAATCTGAAGTTGGTATTCGTGTAGTTTTTGGACCATCAGATCTCATGTTACAGACGCAAGTACGATTACGTATCAGTCAACGTGAACGATGTGCTCGTTTCGATTTGTCTGTTTTGAAGACATGATAGTATTTCCAAAGATGATGGTGATTAACAGGTAGCAATGATATTAATCCAATAGTGCGTGCAATTGACTTTAACCCTTTGTCAATGTTGAGAGGAGGATCGTGTGCACAGCGTCGGCTGGTATAACCGCCAAAGACAATACATATGTATACCCTGCACTGAGTAATCTAGTGTATTCACGTCTATTGATGGCAAATTGGAGTGCGCTTATTCAAAAAGTAGGCCCGTGAGTCACAAAAAGCGAGGTTCATTCCCTTGTTGTGGGGAAACCGTGAATGCAAGGCGTGAGTCAGAATCTGCATTTCACACCTTGATATCGAAGCTCGTCCCGCATCCGCAACTGCTCGTCGCCAGCGGATTATCGACGATTTTGAACTGGCTGCCGATCAGCTCCATCGTGTAGTCTACCTTGCTGCCCTTCAGGAGCTCCAGGCTGGGTAGATCGAGGATGATCTTGGGACTTGTGAGCGGTGGGGTTGCAGACGAAGCTGATTCCCCAGCGTCCCCGCCTCCTTCTCCCTCTCCGTCCTGGGCGAAGGCGAATATGGTGTCGTCCTCACCGAGCGCTGGGGGCGATGGGGAGCTCTTCGTTGTTGTTGACGGCGTTACCTCTGACGCTACCTGTTCTGGCTCGGGTGGGGAAGGGGAGGACGAGGAAGGCAGCGTCGTAAGCGACATGAGGTATTGGAACCCGTGACACCCGCCCGACTCGACCTGGATGCGCAGCGCGAGGTACGGGTTCTTGTCCTTGGTCATTATCTGGGACAGTCGCTGTTGTGTTTAATTCGCTGGTTAGCTTTCTTGCGCTTTTCACTCGGGTTTGGTAGGTAATTCAGCAAGCGAAATCGGCGGGAACCGATGCCGGTCGCAACGTACGTTGGCCGCACGGGGCGTGATCTCCAGGGCCATATCATTGCCGTCGTCGTCGATCTGCGGGTTGTGGATGGCGAGCGTCTTGGCCAGTGGACGTGAGGAAGTAAATGTCCTCCGACTGCTCCGAGAAACCGGCCTTGGTGTTTGTACGCTTTGTCTCCTTATAACTGCGCCGAAGCGGCTCGATATGGGCGCTTTAGGGTTGCTCGTCCGAGGTGCGCCGGGGTAGAGGGAGAGGGCTCGTGCTTGTGTCCTCGGCGGGAGTAGGACGTCGAGGCTGGAGCTCGTGCTCCGCGCGTAGAGCTGGACGAACAGCTTGGCGGTTGAAGGCGCATTGGCGCACCTTAGTGGAGGCATCGGGATATCGACCAAGATCAGATGTCTTGACAGTGGTCTTGATAGTGGTGGGGTTCAGCGCCGGGTCCTGCTGGGTTGGAAATGAGTTATATCGAATCGTATTCTTACTTTGTAAGCAAGAGTAACTATACCTGAGTATGGGCGGGTGGGAAATGATATCAAAAGGTCGAGGTGGTGGTGGCATGGGTCCACCAGGTCCAGACTGCAGAGGGACAAACCATCGAAGTGGCACTGTATGTTTTATACAGTGTGCTAAAAGCACGGACAGTGTGAGGACTAGCCAACAGGAGAGCTTGCGTTGGTCAACATTACGAGTAAGTGGAAGCGAGGCCATCGTAATATCATGTGGGCAGTGACATGCATGCGGATGCCGTGTACGACAACTTCTCCAGCTCGAATATCTTACGCTACCTTATTGCTCATGTTCTCGTTACACCATTCCCGTCAGGGACAATACCACAGCAATCAAGCTTTGTACAAACATCCAGCTGGGCAAGAAATATGAACATGAACCAGACGACAGTAGCTGTATCGAAAGCATGCGATAGCACCCTCTATTCCTGGGGAATCAGATCCGGGACTCCCGTCTCCGCACTCTCTTCCAACACCGAAATGCCTTCAATTACCTCCAAGGGGCCTTCGCCCAAGTCCTTGGTTTCGTGCCCAGCCGCCGGTGGGGCCATATTGTCGTTATTGTCAGATGAAGACCCTTCCCCGGCGGAACCCTCATCTTGCTCCTCTGCCTGCGTACTTGTAGACATGTATGAAAGCGATGTCGATTTCGATGTCGATGTCTGCAGCGAACGGCGCTAGATCCCGGTTAGTAACTTGCGAAGCATGCCACATGGGCGGGTGCACAGGTAAAGTACCCGTGGAAGAGGAACCGGCCGCGTCCCGATGTTTTCCATGATTTTCCTGTCGACCACCCGTACCTTGCCCCTTCCGTAAAAGCAGGCAGCTGTGGGTGGTATGTCCCCGTTGAGAATTCCGTTTAAACTCAAGAACGATCGGCTGTCGGCCGTATGACAGCGGTGGCACATGCGATCGCAGCTTGCGTCTCGACCGCGAACCCAGGGCGTCCAATCACTCGCTGTAGAACCGCGAGATGTTTGTTGACCGCTTCCAAATGGATGATATACACCGTGTGTTGCGACAGCAAACTGTCGCTCCTGCTCCGAGGCGACTTCGAGCACCTGCTTCGGTCAGCATGCATATCTTCATGAGACCCATATGGCTGTCTCCTACATGCTCTCTCTGCTTCATTATGGTCTTGAGCTGCCCAGGCGAGTAGGTGCGCAGTTGCTCTTCTGTCACTTCGTCGAGGAAGCTGAGTTTATCCGCCCTGCGTTCGGGACCTCGAAGGGCGGGCTTGATTAAGGGTAAGATCGTATTCCGATACGCCTAGTGATGAACAATCTGATCTCAGTCCATGTACATCGAAGAGCCCCGATAACCAACTTACTTCTAGGTCCTTTTCCGACATGGCCGCTATCCAGGCGATGTACCGATTTTCAAGATCATCCGTGCATTGGTAGAGCCATCCCTACTGGCCATGTCGAGAGCAATAACGGCAAGAAGCTTGTGGATCATAGAACCGTGTCACGGTGAGGTGAGTGCACTTAGGTTTGAGCATACGTGATCGGGGAGTCGGTGCAATGGGCAGCGACGAAGACGAGGACGAGGACGAGGACGAGGACGATGATGCTGCTGCCTCGCCGGACGCCAGCTGATACGGCTCCATGCTGCTGGGACCAACGTCGGTTTCGCGGTAAAACAGCGCCGTTATGCAAGTGAACAAGTACCTAGTAATCGCTTTGGAAAGATCAATAACATAGATTGTTCCTCTCAAGAGGTGTTCTGGTTGTGCTATACCTACTTAGCTGCATCAAGCAACAGGACAATGGAACCTAGGTTCAGCTTGCGCCGGCAGCGAATGTCCAAAATAAACGTAGCTACAGGTCGGTTACACGATACATGTACCAAATAGTGAATTTATGTACCTAGGTAGCTGGCTCGTAAGTTGCTGCTAGTAACTCCAGGCAGTTTAGCGATTCAGAGATTCAGAAGTTCGTTAGATACATGCATCCAGGTACCTACCTACATGGAGGTAGGTAGGTACCCGAAGTATGTTTGATCAAAACAATTGGCCCGAAGCCAAGTGGCCTAATGAACAACACACTGATCTCTCTTGCCATCTTGTTCTGGCTTGTCATATTCGAGTACAAGGCCATAGCAACCAACTTACACCCTTAGGTAGGAGGTAGGCATCTAGGTAGTGCCACTCTCGCCACTATCGCTCTTATCTTATATAAGCTTATCGAAGAAGTAAGATCATGCTAGGTAAGTAGGCAGTGGGAGGAAATGGTATGAAATGGCATGCAATGAAACAGGGTAAATTTCTCCGGAAATCTAAGAAATCAGTTTGGTTATGGCTAACACGTAAATACTACCCAGTAGGTAGTTTCGTTGCATCTCGACGGAGGCATGTATGTAATAATGTAAGGCTTCTCTAACCCATCAGGCACCAACCAATTGAGATGTTACTTACAAGTAAATATGAACCCACAATAGTCGGGCTTTTGCTTGCAAAATTCAAGTTCCCTACCTGCTGTATGTATGTAAGTGAATATGATGCACATGTAGATGGAGCATCATGGAGGGCAGTTCATCGCCAAGACGAAAGCTAAAGAGGCTCAACAACCAATAGTGTGCGACGAGCTGCAGCCGGGGGCTGACCAGGGGTCGACCCAGGGCGCATAGATCTGTTGTTATGCGGCAACGGATTGAACCAATGGGCGCAGCCAGAAACAATGCGCGGGCCCATAATTGCACGTCGCGCTACGAGGAAGAGGTCCTGAGCGAGATGTCTTGTATACTTTCGATAGGTCCCTGAGATGGGGAAAAGGGGGGCGAATGCAGCGAGCTAGCGGCCCTGGGCAGTACCTGGGCCGCCTGGGGCCAGTCAGAGTCAGGGCCAGCCAGGGCACGACTCGCGCCTATGCAAGCTCGGCTCGCTGGTGCCAGGATGCCTGATCAGGTACCGGCTACCTCAGTACCCAAGTCGACCAACCTCGTCCTCTCGCCGCGCGCGCTGCTCCAAGCATGAAAAGTGCTCTCTCTGCTCTGCTCACTGCTTGCTCACTGCTTGCTCACTGCTCCAGCCAGCCCTGTCGAGCCCTGTCAACCAACCGGACCAGGACAGCACCAAGACCAAAGACGGGCAGACCAGACCAGACCAGACCAGACCAGACCAGCGCCAGACCAACCAACCTCCCCCCTTCGCCAGTGCTCAGAGTTCCCACCCACCGCCTCGTCTGCCCAATCGTTCCCAACCGGCGACAACCACGACGAGACGACGGCGACGACGACACTGATGATCCTCGCGCCCCGCCACTTCTGACGGCGACGACTCCTGCATCGCGACCGTAAGCCTGCCCTGCCCTGCCCTGAACATCCACTGCCATCCAACATCTGCTGCATGCCCCCGTCTCTGAGAGACCCTGCCCGCGCGGCCTGGCTCCCAGGAAACATTTGCCGAGGCCTACTTCGCCGCGTGTAAACAAACCAAACCCATTGACCCAACCAACACCACAATCGTCTCACGAACATCCGCGCTCGACCGCGCCCGACTGCACCCGCCCTTGTCTCTGTCTCTGTCCCGAGAGCACGTCGCTGACACTCGTCTGGAATAGCTCACACACCCGACACCCGATCCGCGGCATCTGTGCGATTGACTGGTTGACTGATTGATCGTCCGGGACCATGTCGCTCAAGGTCGAGCGGGACACCGTCCAGCAGGTGACCGAGGGCGCTGCGAAGGCTGCCTCCAGCGCCGCCCCTCGCGATGGCCCTCTGCCCGGCACCAGTGGGAAGCATCCGATCGCCGCCGCCATCGGCACCGCCATCACTGGCGGCAAGAAGAACGCCGGCACCAAAGGGTATCTGATGGTATGTCTCAACCCTACCTGTACCTCCCGTCCCTTTGCTACTCTGACTGCTCGCCCACTGCTCTCGCGCCTGGGTGCGAAGGCGTTACGCGTGCTAAGCTGACCTCGGCCCAACCCAGGCATACATCAATGAGCTCGAGAAGAACCCCTTGCGCACCAAGATGCTCACGTCCGGTACTCTGGCCGGTCTCCAGGAGTTCCTCGCTTCGTGGCTCGCCAAGGATCGCAACAAGCATGGCAACTACTTCACCTCGCGAGTGCCCAAGATGGCCGCATACGGCGCGCTCATCAGCGCGCCCCTCGGCCACTTCTTGATCTGGCTGCTGCAGAAGGCCTTCAAGGGCCGCACAAGTCTGCGCGCTAAGATCCTGCAGATTCTCGTCAGCAACCTGGTGGTAAGTTTACGGCCCATTGCGTCGACAACAGACTCCGCGCGCTGACACAACCCCCTCCCACAGATTGCGCCGATTCAGAACTCCGTCTACCTCGTGGCTATGGCTCTCATTGCCGGGGCCCGAACATACCACCAAGTCCGGGCTACCGTTCGCGTCGGATTCATGAAAGTCATGAAGGTTTCTTGGATCACGTCCCCCATCTGCCTGGCCTTTGCTCAGCAGTTCCTGCCCGAGTTCGCCTGGATGCCCTTCTTCAACTTCGTCGCCTTCGTCATTGGTACGTATATCAACACTGTCACAAAGAAGAAGAGGCTCGCTGCCCTTCGCAAGAAGCACTTCGGCGATGGCCGCACTGGTTCTATGCCTCCTCCCCAACCGCCACGACCGGAAGACTACCCCTCCCAGGGCCCATACCAGGGTCCTGGAGGAATGGGACCTTCCATGGGACCCAACCCTCCCTACTGAACGACACTGCGACCTGGGTAAAGATACTGTATAATGATCATGGCTACTTGTTACCGGCTGCGTGGCTATTGAAACGGCACAAAGCGTCTACGGCACAATGAAGATACTTCAAATCCATTGTAGTGTTACATGCGAGGAATAAGGAAAGGGGCGCGGTTGGGCGTGTGTCTGACGGATGATGAACCCCCCATTCGGGAATATATACACTTTGTATAGTTGCTACCTATTTATCACGTTCCATCAAATGTTTAGTGTTTCTCAAATTCTCATTACACTCAAATTACTCGTACGAGGATTTCGGGGAGAAACTCTCTCTTGTCTTTGGCTATTTCGACTACGACTGTGAGCAGGATCATGTTTCGAAGCATATTGAGAACCCCTACTGTCCCGAGGTTTGGGATTGTTCACGACGTCTATCTACGCCGCAACGGTGAAATCAATGCAAGCCTCGTAAGTCTGTTTTGCCCCCGTGCCGTACCACCACCATTGGATCACCTACAGAAACGTGTACGTTAGTAAGCAGCTCACTTTACACGACACGCCGTCCAATAGCACTGAAATGTGAAAGACACTAGAAACACAAGCAAAACTAAAAAGGGAGGGGGAAAGCTTACACAGTCGCCAGCCGTGGCGCACTTATCTCCCAGCGTCGTCGGGATCGTGACCTTGAAGTCCGTTTGGTTCGCCGGCAGCGTATCCCCATAGTACAGCTTCTCGTCCGCGTAGCCAGACGGCCAACGGAGCAGGGGCTCGCCGAGAACCGCGTTCGTCTTGGTGTCGACGACGGAGACGTTGGCCATGCCCATGTGCGGGATCGTCACCTGGACTTTCACCTCCACCTCCTGCCCCGGCGTGTACGTCTGCACGTTGGCCGCGTTGTCGCCAAATTGCACGCCGCGGCACAGCCAGAGGTTACACGCCGCCCCGTCGTAGCCCGAGTCCTTGGCCGCGATCTCGGGGAGACCCTCGACGTGAGATGTCTTGTCGCGCACGATGTCGGCGACTACGCCGCTGCCGCATACGGCTTTGGTCGCATCGCCGGGCATTCGCATCGCGGGGGTGGTGATGAACCCGTGCCCGTGGACGAGGGCCGCGAGGGATACGAGGGGGATGAGTTTTGAGTGCATTTTTGACAAAAAGGGGGGTGAGGGAAGTCACGGCTGTTCTCGGTTTGGTTGTCTTCTGCTCAAGCGCTTCCTTGTTAAGGATAAGAAGAGAGGATTTTCTGTTTGATACGAGCCACTGATCAACAGCAATGGCAGGAGGAACCCAGCCAGCATTATGTCTTTTGTATCCGCATCTCGTCCATATCGAAATTCGAAAGCAAACCCCGCCAGCGCCGCTATCTCTTCCTATACGCCTCCGGGATTTGCGGCTTGTGCGACATCCGTGGGCGCGTCGCAATCTATTCGGGATTCCTAGTCCTGGTGTTCCGCTTCGCTGCGCTCCCTTCCCCTTGTCTGCACTTTATCCCGTGCTCAAGCCTCTCGCCGGTGTAGGGTTCGTGGTCACCGGTAAAATAGACGGACGGAGGGAGGTTGCGCGTGGTGGCGGGCGGGTAAAGAGATTATCTACCTGTAGGTACCCGAGATAACGGCTTCCCCGATTGCCCTCTTTGGCGAATGAATGGATACGTGATATATTGTTCTTGCAGCGGAGCTGTCTGTTCCCGAGCCTTGTCGTTGTGATGATGACTGTTGTCGTCCGCGGAGAAGGTCGACGGGATGGGAACGGAGGTGGGTGGGATCAACGACTGACCGAACCCGGTGTGAGTCTTTTTTTATCTCAGTGTGATTCGTTTTTAATTCCTCGGAAATGTCTTCTTTTATGAATTTTCTGACCACTTGGGTTGTCATCATGAAATATGTATTCTTCTCGTTTGCGAAGCGATGCGAGGTAGGTTGAGGAATGTGATGTTGATCACTGTGTCAATTAAACATGCACAAGGCACAGTAATACACGGCGACCACTGTTCCAAGGCACACCAGACTGACCCTGTTGACTCGGCCGGTGAAGCCACCAAGAACGCGAGCTTGTTGGCGGAGAGATATCGAGGCTGCTCGCTTGAGCCCGTCGTTCGAAGAATAATGGAAGACATCGTGACCGCCATTGGGTGATGATCCCGTATCTTCAAATCCATCGTCATGTTTCTCTGTACCTAGGTATCAATTTTATGGATCTGCTGCATTGAACTTGCACATCTTAATTCAGTATTGTCATTTTGCTCGCATTCCCAGGGGAAATTACGCTTCTCGTGACAGTAAGTATGCCAATATGTTGTTCCTACCTACCATGTCGACAACCAATCCGAAGATATACTTACATTTCATTGGTATCAAATTACGAGTTCGAGCAGATCAGAGTGAAAGAAAGACGTCAACTTGCAGCTTCAAGCATGCTTTCATTTGCGCCCGAGGTTTTACCGCAGGTGAGGAAGTACATGCTGCTCCAATCCACGCTTCATCATCTCTACTGTACATTACAGACTTTGATTCGAACAAAACGAGCCATTCTAATGGATTTCTAGTGTCACTAGTCCTATCACACAGATGTGAGGGGTTCATGAGGACAGCTCGCCCTTTGACACCGCAATGACCCAAAAGTTGATGCGATAGCCAACATCATGCGTATCGCCAAATTGTCAACAAGGCCTGTTCTCGCCCTGCGATACACCTTCCAGCATCGGTTCATGGACTTATGCAAACCTCATTCGCGGCTGTTGCATTCGTCCGCTCAGATGCAGGACGCAAGGAATCCGGGTAATGCACCTGCTGAATGGCTGAGGCGCATCACAGAAGATGGGTCCAAACCGCCAAAGCTATATGCTTGGAAGCCCGAGGATCTATCCGTGCGACGTGAGGCGGAAGCCAAACCCGCCGAGGCCTCGCTGGAGGGGCCAGATACCTCAAACCGCGAAAGTGAAAGCTGCCGTAGGATCTATGTATTGGGCGTCGGCAACATCGGTCGCTTGTATGCAATGTGCTTATCCAAAATCGCCAATGGCCCACCCATCACCCTCGTGGTGCACCGGAGAGAACTTCTTGAGCACTGGGTCGCAGAGCCCGGTATCCAACTCACGCGCCACGGACAAGTTCATAGAAACGCCGGTTTCGACATCGAGTGGTGGACGGATGCGGCGCCGCCGGGCCGGAATCACATGGCCGAGGTCGCCACCATTGGCAACCTGATCGTCGCGACGAAGGCGTCGGATGCGCTGCCGCAGGTCGATAGGGTCCGCCGCTATCTAGACAACAAGTCCACCGTCGCGTTTGTGCAGAACGGTATGTGCAAGCTCTGGCCGCCGCTTGGGCCGAGCTACGTGCGGGCGAGGTTTCCGCACGGGACGAGCCCGACTTGGATCGCATGTGTGACAACGCATGGCGTTACGTCGAAGGGCCCGTTCAGGAGCATCCACGCCTCTCCGGCAAACGCACTGGTCGGGCCCGTTATGGCGCGAAGTGGTGCGGACTGCCGTGAGCAGACAATGTATCTGATGCGACAGATCGCGAGTGCGCCAGATCTGAACGCACGAGAGGTCTCCAAGAAAGAGCTTTGGGTAGCACAGCTTGAGAAAATAGTCGTCAACGCCATCCTCAACCCCTTGACAGCAGTTCTGCGCTGCAAGAACGGCGTGATCTTCGAGGTTCAGGATGACGATGAAATGCCGACGGTGATTGACAAGCTCTTAAGTGAAGCTAGCGAAACCCTCAGCATGCTGATCCGAGGCCCTTCGAGTCAGGACATTCTACTCTCTCATTCGTCGAATCAAGCAGAACCTCCAAATCATGCAGTAGACGAATCGCTGGAGGTCATTCGTGAGCAGCTCCTGGAGCGGTTCTCCTTCCCACGCCTTCGTAGCATGGTCTACGGTGTCGGCGCAAAGGTGGGCGCGAACACGAGCTCAATGCTGCAGGACATGCTCGCTGGTAAATCGACCGAGATCGATGATGTCAACGGCTGGTTGCTCGAAACTGCACATCTCCTCAACGAGGGTCTTCGGCTGCCAACACACGAGAGACTTGTCTCGCTGGTGAAAAGTAAGGTTGCGCTTAACAGAGCCGAACTTTGCACAATTCTTCTTACCCCTTACTAAAAGGTTCAATACGTTCCTTGATTACCTAGAATAACATTTGGTAGAGGATGTAAGTTGTGATGGAGTAAACGATAGAGCTTGGGTTGTCGTTTCTGTGCATACCGGATTATCAAGGAGGCTTTCGCATGAAATCAACGCCTCTCATCGCGGGTCACAACATTGTTACGATATTACAGGTAACTATAATTCAAAATGGCAGCCGGAAAGCGAAATCTTATTATACCAGGCATCTATATCGACTCAAGGAGATATGCATCTTCTATAATATTCACCACCCGCGCGATGAATAATATTGCAGTTATACTATAGCTTGTGGGGGATGAACCACTGTCTTGGATAAAAATATAGCGAGCGACTCGATATTCATTGGCCGTCATCCTGCAGTGGTCGCTATATAAACCTCATGCGTGCTGATCATAGCTATGGAAGTCTTATATCGCCTATCAACGTATTTGGGCTTATTCCCACGCATAAGGGCTGCGAGGTCAGATTCCCGAGCATCACGCTTAAAATGTCCAGACAACACGCTAAGCCCTGCGTAGTGAAATCCCATCTGGAAACTTTTGCTTTTTTTTTGTCAGCCTATAGCGAGAGACAACGCTCGTATGAACACCTAAGTCATAGAGTCTTCAGTATTTCCATTGCGGTAGATCCACCATCTCCTTTGTGATAACTCGAGGCTCTAAAATACATATCGATAGTTTAATCAAATGGTGTAAATATTATGTATTGCGATGTTTAAAAACGATGGAGACTTTCATAATTAGCACAATAACTGGATGTTGAATTGTGATATGCGAGTATCTTACTCGGTCGACAAACATGCCTTGTAACGGTAGAAGGCACTGTGATCAAGAGTCTACAAGGCAGAGAGAGCCCACCGCTGCTCAATGTGACTTCACTATTGACAAGAGCCTGCAATGGTCACCCCAAGGAGAAGTGCTTGCGAATGTCATTTCACTGCCTGGGCTCCGTCTAGACCACCCACAGCATCTGCTTACGTTGGACATCGAGGGGGTAACATCAAAAGCCCAAAAGTACTTAATCTTTGTTACCGAGCTTGAACATCCCATAATTTACTATCCACAGCTATCCATCCATCCATCCAGCTTGTAACAAACTACGTGTTCATGCGGGTCTCAGATTCTGCAACGGATATATGCGGAAGGCATCTCTGTGATCAAGCCAAGGCATATAACACTTCTGCATCTAACGCCAGGGGTCGAATGGAATCCTGTGGATTCCCGGATTGTGCCGTCTCTGTCTGCTTGTTAACTGTTATGATCGGCTCGGAAGACCATGTAGGTACTCGATTCTGGTATACCGGTACTACTGTAAACATGGGTAGCATCGCAACCGCGATAAGTCAGGCCGGGCTTGGATTCCCAGCGATCCTGGCGAACGACAATCCATTATGATATCGACACAGTGAACATGCCAGGAGGTTGGCTGTCTGCCGGCAGCTGATATTGGCCCAAACATGATCGCCAGCCTCAGTCTGCAACTCACAAGGCATAAGTTTGTCAGATAATAACATCATGAAAGCTTACTGCATTAACATGATCTACCGATGTGCGACTCAAATCTAGGTAGGGCTCAGACGGAGGGAGGGGGGAGGCACAGGGCAGGCAAGCAGGCGAGGGCAGGCAGGAATCGTTTCTATGGTAGGCAGGAATCTCGTTACGCGCTACTCACAAATCAGAGCCAGACTCGCGACTGATGGCAGGACATACGTCCCCCCTCTCACCGCCAACCCCTCGCATAACAGTGGCAGGTCATGGCCTGCTCTACATGATACGCTCTCCTCGACTGTCGACGCGGGTCTGAACGCGCCCAGCCATTCCACTTAGCCCCTGTCGGCATGTAGGCAGACGGGAGACTTCGGGCAGGGAGCAGCAGAGGGTTTGGTTGGCACAATCACCAAGCGTTGGGCTTATCCGGCATCCGCCATCGCTCCCTTCACGTTTCCTATTCGGCTGGCCGTTTTATTAATACCTCAACGATATAGGTTAGGGGTGCTGACAGGCCCGACTGATCTGTGGTTATAGCAGAGTCCTACTAAGGGCCTTCACTAACGCTGGCGAGCTGGAAGCCAATATCCGAGCGAGCAACGAGCTTGCCTGTCTGCACTGATAAGACGCGGGCGGTGCCGAAGAAGGCCCATCGCGATCGTAGGTAACATCCGCAACCTTGCTGTGAGTTGTCATCTAGTTCGTTTCGCTTGCAATGAGTCGGTGTTGGACGCGTGACAGGCGCGGGAAGCGTCAGGAGTGTGTGACTACGAACCAACACCATGTAACTTAGACCACAGGCCGTGTCCTGTGCTCGCCATCTCGATACGATTTTGATGCCAGCCTATTCCCGATCATCTGCGAGGGACGATGAGGCGGGCACATGCCGCCGTTCTCTTTTACTGCTCTCGCAAAGATTCCCTCTTGCTGGTCCGTCTAGTAGATAGGGAGCTTCACACAAGCGCATTAACACGGCAAATTCCAGATCAGGGAGTATGCGAACAGTCACCGGTGTTCTGAAAGGGGACGGTTGCTTTCCTCCGCTCTTTCCCCCGTATGCTTGAATTTGTTGCAGTAATGGCAGATTTGATTTAATATGTTCTCAAGACGAGAGGCCTACAGTCTACCTGGAAGCAACATACTTTGTCCAGAGGCTTGACTGATGCTTCAGAGGTCGCCTTGATGAGATGTTCATCTAGACTTATCGTATACCAGCATGACAGACGATGGTATCAGTCCATCTTCACATCGGTCTGCCGGACTGCTCGTTTGTTGTTGTTGCTCCCGCTGAGAGCCAAATACTCGAAATTACATACCCACCTACAGCTACCGTTCCAAGTCGGTAGCGTGGTCCACAAAAGCTAAGCGACCGTTAAAATGTTCCGTTAACACAAGGATCTCGGCCGTTTGCAATGGTCGCAAATCTCCCGATTGGCCAGATCTTACACTAAACTCCCGGCGCAAGTTGGGAAAGTCGAATATTACGGTAGGTAGGTACTTCTACCTAGACAATTAATAGTCATGAAGTATGTTCCAAGGCTCTAGGTCCCTTTAACCCGTACCTAATACCGCTGATGTTTACCTTGCAACGCCCGTCGAGCCCAGTGAGGCCAGGATGCCAGGGGTCAGAGACGAGCAAGCGGATGTTTGTCTAGCCGATATCAGGGCTGATATAAGCAACGTACGTTGTTTGAACTGACAGTAACTACGCTAGGCAGTTAGTCGAAGACATCTAGAAATGTCTGTGCGGAAATACATGCATTCGCTCCCATATATGATTTACCAGTTATAGTAAGCAAAGCTCTTATTGGCAACAGGGGAACGACGCTCATCATAAACAAACGAGGAAACAAATTGTAAGTGGCACGTGAATATGACAATCGTGCTTTCTTTTATCAGGGATACATACAAATCGCAGTGCACCCTCGACACCGGTTGTGTTCAATCAAGTAGGCAGCCACACAATTACCATGTAGTGATAGTACAGGCATCCCATCTGTTTTTACCTGAATACCTGCTTACTTACCTATGTAGGTACTCAGTACAGTTTCAAACGCAAGCAACAAACATCTATCTGTACGTGTGTCATGTGTTGTACGTACATCAATCAGGCCGGGGTCCCGTAGGTTTTGAGCCTCACGTCATCCAAAAGCTTGCGGATATCTGGCATGAACGTGGAGAAAAGCGGTCGCATGTTGCCAGACCGCTGATCGTCTTGTCTAGCCCGCTTGGGAATTCCCCGATGGCTTCTGCGTTTCGTCGGAGACGCTGGGGGGGCTAATTATCTTTCTACTGACTGATGCGCGACGCCGACCCTCCTAAGTAAGTAGGCAGGGCTTTTGGTAAGGGTAGGGAGGGCAGCCCGCGGGGGATGCCGGCATACTGTGTCTTGGCTGGCTGAAGCGACGACTCGACGACTCGACTACGGTACCTACCTACTCGTACATACAGTATCTACAGTAGGCATGTTAAGTAGGTATTGATCTGGCAGTGGGTTGTCCGGAGGGTGATTCGCTCGGTCCTGCATCTGGTTTCGTCACAGCTCGAAACAGACCAGGTATCTAGGTCGATCGAAGGGAAGTTACACGCGTCACGAACTGGGCAGTCCGGACCACTGAGCTTATGGCGAGCATGGCATCCAGATGTGGCCCGCAGCAAGATGAGCAAGATGAGCGATCCGACTTCGAAACAGGTCGGTTGTCGTTTCCGAAGATGCAACAGGACCGATGCAGGCCGGTCGGCAACGCAGCTTCTCCTCACGAGACAGCATAGCAGGTGGGAACAGATGCTGCCACCTCGGGCTCGGTGCTGAATCGTCCAACCCATGCGTATATGCATGCGTATGTATGTGCTGGCCTGCTGGCCACGGCTTGGTCGCAGTCCCGGTCGCAGTGACCGACCCGCGGGCCCTGGCGACGGGTCCCTGTTCTGGGTGTCTGGCACGGGTCTGGGTGTCTGGCACGGGTCTGGCACGGGTCTGGCACGGGTCTGGGTTCTGTGGGTGTCTGGTCGTGGAGGTGTGGCCACCGTCGTTGACCTTGCAAGCTCGCAAGGGTAGCTGGCCTCGGCAAGCATGGCGCATGGTATTACGCCGTAGGCGATTCCCCATCTCTGTCCCATTGCGCCATCGAAGCCCCTCGAGCCCCCAATCATGTCCCCAAGACATGCTGTGCGACAACCGTTCGACGGCATCGCATGGCCCCCTCGGCCCCTCACCGTAAGGCCGGCTCTGGTGGGCTCTGGTGGGGAGTTCTCACTCTCTCAGAAATGGAGCATTACCAAGTGATCGATCGGCTGCCTTATGTCCGTCCGCGGCATGCTAGATTGCCAGCAGGAGGGGAGGAGCTCTACGTATCGTCAAGGAGAAGAAGACACAGCGTCGACTAACGGCAGACAATGATGATGTGCATATGCCTAGACTCGGGCGACCAAGCCATAGCTCGCCATAGTACCATGAGAGGTTGTCGGTACGGGTCTGGTACAGCTCCCTCTGGTCGTGTCTTGTCGTGTCTTGTCTTGTCTTGTCTTGCCCTCTGGGTCTCCGGCTCTGGGGAATGACGGGCAGGAAAAACTAGTGTAAGCGAGAGTGGGCCTCTTCGAGATCCTGTAACGTGACCGGGGTGAGTGTGATCTGATTCTTTTGGGGTAACATTGCAGCTCCAACTACCTCTGTTCCGTGTTTACTTGCACTCACCAATCCTGTTCACTAACATCCAAAATACCTAACGTTGGGCCACACAAGAAATGATCCATGAGGCAAAACGCCAGATCGCACTAGTCCATCGCTGCTGCGAAGATCTGGTCATTTCTGCCATACGCGGTGAGATATGAGGCGGGTTGGTCGTTTCGCCCCTGGATGCCTGGACTTCTCTCTGATCTTCTGACACGTGGCTGTAGCACTGGGATGCTTGTAAATGTTACTGCTCTGTGGATGACCGCAGGAGCTTCAACACCACGAATGGCTCGAATGGGAGTGACTCGATAGGTTGAGAGAAGCAAGTTTCGAGTTCAACGTCATCTTCACCCAGCGAAGTCTCTGGACACCCGTCTTAAAAGCAACAATACCCGGTTGACTCGGCAGTAATGCCGTCCGTTATCACGGTATTATGCTATCGGGTTGTGATATCCTACTAATGGAAACAAGGGACATGATTCAGCAGTCCCTTGAATCGGTAGTTAGCTCGATCGAAAATTACCCGGGCGAGGCTAGGGTTAGCGGACATGGAAATGGCGATCCCATCCCACCCAGCAATAACACGAGGGTTTGTCCCTGGACTATTGCCAGGCAAGGATATCTATACTACCTACCGTAGCCTATATTTTCCGATCTGTCGAAAGCAGACCCTTTTGGCTCAATTTGCGTTGCCTCATTCTGCTGTGCGGCCCGCTGGCCCAACCAGAAAAAAAACGCCCAGTCACTATGGCACCAAACTCAAGTAACAAGAGAGGCAGACTCCCGCTTAACTCCTCGCTGTGACTGCTTGAGGGTCTGGTCTGGTGGATTCAGGCTATAGTAGGACGGTATTAAGTATGTGATGATGACAGCGCATACGCGCATTTTCACGCGGCATTGCCCAAACCTGTCCTATTGTGCAGAAAACAGCTACACTACCAAATCCTTTGTGTGAACTAGAAACAGGCCCTCCTTGTGTAGGCCCTGCAGCCAAGAGACAGATCTCAACGGTGGCCAGGTCAGAGACCTGCTTGCCCCGGTCCCGCCTCCACGTTTTTGTGTGCCGTTCTCAATATCTTGCGTCGACTAGCGATTAGAAACAGAGATCCGGTTGGACCAATGGAACTCTTCATCTTTCATCGTATTGGATTTCTCCATGGATCCCTGAACTGTGGCAAAGAGCGAGCGTCTCTGCCGGCGAAATTAAAGTCGAGTGGCTGGTTGTCAATAACACCACAACTATAACTACACAGAACCGAACAAAGTCAGAGTCCTACACTACCGGCATCTAGGAAGCATGATCGGCACCATGGCATGCATGGGATGAAGGAACAAGGTAGAGAAGCCAGGCATGTAGACGAGGCTGGGGCTGGTGCAGCATTACGCTCGGCACTCATGCCATGGAGTGGCGGGTGATCACAGTATCTCTATCTGAGCGACTAATTAGTACACATCTTGCTCACTCAAGACTCAAGGCGCCTAATCCGCCCAGTCACAATGCTGCGGTATCTACCTCGAAAGCTAGCCTTTCAAAATGCCATTATCCACCCTGTGGGTCGTAGCAGACATTACGATGCGCAAAGTTTTGCCTGTGGAAGTCGCACGGCAAGCGTGACAAATCTGTCCCTGTGAAATCCTCCCGAGTTCTCGCACACAAGAGTTCTGGCCAAATCGAAAAGTGGCTAACGATGGGGATGGTCTCTTGATTCTGCATACAGGCAGGCCCAGCTCTCCACCATCTTGATTATCGTTCGATCGATTCCCACATGAACCCTTCGCGGACGCGTGCTTTGTCTGAAACGCTTTGCTGGGTTCATTTTCAAGGCTTGTAAATTTTGATGGTACCTGCATCAGAATCGATTGCCCCTCCCATGCTGTACGCTTCATCGACCTATTCCCGTATTCACTGACATTAACCCAGCATGCTCTTCGCTTCGGTTATCATCTCTTGAGGGGTATCTTTCCTTCGCTTCCAGCCACCCATAACTAGAGTACAGAGGATATCTCTTTCCCAATCTACCTGCAACCTCTGTTGCAATGCAATGTGAATAAACCAACCATCTCTTGGGAGATGTTGCTGAGCCAGTCTGCGTCTGTTTTCTCCAGCCAACTCACTAAACCAACACATGTCATAAAAATCAAGTAAAAGACAAAAACAAAACAAAAGGGATGGGTGGGTGGATGCGATTGTTGTAACGTGCCAGACGCATGAATTATATACTGTAGGTTATTGGGCCAAAGGAATGGTGTAAACGCCGATTCAAAAAAAAAATAAGAAAACCCATTTTCCCTCGTCCCCATCCCGTCTAATATCCACCGTGTCATCAGAAGGTAAAAGAAAGCAGGGAGAACGTAGGCGTCGTAGCGTGATGTGGCCATCTTTTAACCAGTGTGGACCAACCACCTTATATACCGCGAAACATTAAATATGCACCAAGCCGTTTCCTCATCACTACCGGAATTGTTGTACACCGAGTGCCGAAGAATTCGTGACAATCCTGACCGGCTCCAATCGCCTCACTCGTCGAAAATTATATAAAAACGTACTCTTGCGGACAGCGTCCGGCTGGGATATTGACATTGTCGATCAGGCGTCGACGTTTGTAATTAAGCTGCTTTCGAGTTCATTATAGGTTTGTAGAAGTTGTCGGAATCACGGGTCAATCGAGGCCAGATATTGGGTCGAAAATTGTCGACAGTTAGGATCGGAGAAGTAGAGAGCTTAAATCCTTCTTTTTGCTACTGTCTCTTCAGTTGCTGAGGATAGAGTATGTCCCCGGACACAGGAGCTGGCGCTCCTGGTGGGGACTCTGATTGCTATAAGCCCTCTTCTGGGACCTCTTCTGGCATTTCCCCAGAAAGCTGGGCAACGCGCTCGCGACAAGCTTGCGGAGTGAAGCCAGGCCCGACCTTATTAGAGACATAGCGCCACTTCTCGTTTTCATAGTCTTGAAGCGCTGTTCGAAGCTTTTGGTCCTGTTTTCCTCCATGTTAGTACTAATACATCTCGGCTTGCTACGAGGGGAACTTGCCGTTTCGTCTGTCCATTGTGTTGTCTTCGCCTTCAGTTTTGTGCAATAGCGCACTTGTAGGGTTCCTGAAGACCGCCCAGGAAAGAAGTCTGCTATCTGCTTCCATGTCAAGCTCTTGTTCTCTTTCAAGTCGATGAGCAGCGCATCGTCCTCCGGTGTAAATTTCAACTTCGGGCCTCTGGGTCGAGGCGCGGGCGCTGGCATCCCAACTTGCCCGACCACGCTTGGCGCACCACCCACTCCACCACCCATGCTTCCTTCTCCTTCGCGCCTCAGCATCTTGGACGGCGGCCCTTGATCGGGGAGTCTATGATGATGGTGAGTCGGCGCCGCCGCGGCAGCCGCCTGCGCGTAGGCGGCGCCCATGGAAGACTGTTGCATCGAATCGAGGTCTCCTTGCTCGAGGTCAGGTATACCCGGAACAGAGAGATCGAGGTCATCCGGACGTGGACGTTTCGTGCCTGCGCTGTGTGGCTGGCTCGGTGTTAAGGATGGGTACAAGGGCGTCCCGACAACGGTGTGAGGCGAAGGGCCCGCGCCATAGTGAGGAGGCTGATGGCCCATGTGCCGGGCAGCTGGATGCCCCCCGAGATGCCCTGGATCCATCAGGATCTGGTGGTGATGGGGGTGGTGGCCTGGGTGATGTTGCGACATGCTGTGATGGGAGTGTGAGGAGGACTGCTCATGCAGGCCTCCGTGCCCTGTATGTTGCTGCATTGGATTAGGTCGATGATGGTGGTGCGAATCGTATGCGTGCGGAGGCTGACTTTGCTCCCCCGGATGCGACTCGTGTGGAGAGTATTCGACATGATAGTCTGGTCCTACTCGATAATTGCCCGCCAGCGTGTCCTCGATGCATGGGTCCCGCCAGAGCGAACCGCTCTGAACGGTCGCCGGACTCTGGACGGAAAGAATTTGGAGAATAGAAACCCCTCGGGGTTTCTGATGCGCAGGTAATTGCAACCCGAAGGGCCGATTTGCGCTCGTTTCGACAAGGGCCGACGTCGTGTTGGCTCACCGTTGAAGTATCTAACGAATGAAGTATCGCGCGCCTGGGAATCCAGTACATGTGTTGACGTGAACCGGCTCTCCCCGAATAAGACTTCGAATACGGGATGCTGATGTGTGGGTGTGGATGTTGGTGTTGGTGTTTTGGGTTTGGGAGGGTTCCTATCAGCGGAAGAAGAATAGCAAATCCAAAAGGGCAGGCTCGACGCGGTTCGTTCAAAGATAATAGTTCAGTATTTCGTTGCCACCAGAACGCTCGAGTATGGGGATCAGCCCTCTTTTCTTGTTTTCCTTAGTTGCTCTATTATATGGTGACAAAACGTCAGAGGATACTAGGCACGCGGGCAACGGTCTGCATTATATCGTCTGATTTCCCGCTTGGTTACCATCCCCGACTAGGATGGGGTTGGGATTGACAGGCAAGCAACTAGACTAAATCACTTTCATCCAGATGTCAAAGCACTTGACCGGATTGGATCTGTGCGAGACGAGTATAGTTCCTGAACGGGTCCTGAACGGGTGTGTAGGTTCGCGTACCTGGGCCGACAATGACGGTAGCATAATTTGGGGATCTTATGCCATGGTCTACCAACCTGGCCAGATATATACATAGAAACGAGACAAAACCCCGGCCGGAAGGTGCAACTAGGGGCGGACGACCAGCACGGCGGATCTCGCTCAGGGTAGAAGTGGTAGGCAAGATGGCAAGGTAGGGTCTTTGGAGGCCAGGGGAACGCCAGTACGGTCAACTGCCACAACCCAGGCTTACAAGGTTCCGTTCGTGCTAATCTCGGTGGGACTCATGTGGTCGGACGAGTCTTGAGATGAGAGAATGGCGTGAACGGAGACCAAGCAGGACTACGGAAGAAAGACAGAAAAGCTGAAACAAGCCGCAACGATGCGGTTGGGCAGTACGTGTAGAGAGCATGACAAGCAATAATACAGGTGTCCCACACCTCAACTCACACAGCAACCAGGTCCCTGCTTGACACGCTGCTCAGGAAAGCCAAGGCGATGACGATCCCTGAAAGGTCAGACTGCCGGTTGATGGGTGGCGCAACGAAGGCGGGTTTCTGGAAAGCAAATGAGAAGCAAGTATCGGGGAGTTGGGCCGTTCACACCTCTCCACTGGGGAGGGATGTCGTTATGACTAGGGTGGTTATAATAAGGAAACCAGAGCTTCGATGCTGACATGCCATAGGGCAGTGGGAATGCAAGGTTGTAAAGTAGCCCCAGGTTATGCTAGGTAGATTGCCGAAGAGAAAAAGCGCAAGGCAGGGGAATCTGGTCCTCGAACGACCGGTGCTAACACAACCTGGCTCGCCTGGTATGCTCGCAGTCCGCCAGCCAGGCAAATTTGCCTAGTGTATAATACAGACGCGCGGGGCGCGTTTCGAGGCGACGAGAGCCGACTAAGTGCTCCAGTGGACTAAGGCTTAGCTTTTTTTTTGTTAGTTTTTTTTTTCTTGTTGGTGTGTGAGCTACAATCTCAAACAAGATCAAGGGAGCTCGTGGCTAGCTCGCCCAGAGAGGCCGGGGTGTTGCGATGCGATGCGATGCAGGTCAGATACGTAGGTAGTTAGCCCGAGGAACAGCTGGGCCAAGACACGCAAGCGACAAGATATCTCTGCAACATCATCCAACATCGTCGGATAGCACAGGCAAGATCTTACCTCGTGGAAAATCTTTTCCACGCATGCCCAAAAGTTCCCCGTCATCCCATGCCCCGACGCCTCGGAGCGCCACTGTTAAAGGAGGTTCATGCGAGATGGAGCTTGGGCGATGAGCTGGTCCATGGGGCAGAAGCTACCAGCATCGTGACAATTGACCCATTTTCCTCTCCCATTTCCTTTCCCTTTCCCTTTCCCCCGCATCATCGGAGACGGCGATCCCAGTCGACGAAGGGAGCCTGAACGTCTGCGAACGCCAACACTGTCGAGCCGACTCGGACATCAGTCCGGTACGGTGGAAAGCGCCGTGGCCCTAGCCCTTCGGTGTGTGTGGTCTGTAATTGCCCATTGTAATGCGATGGAGCCTCGGAGCCAATGATGGTCGCGTAGTGGAAGGCGCTTATGGTACCGATAAACTGTGTTCGTGACCTGACAGTGGGATATTTTCAAGATGAGGTTTTGCATGAATGAGACGCGTCTCAGGCATCCCAAGCATTCCAAGCAATTAAATGATGTGTTATGCTGAACGACAAGGGGACATGTGCAAGTGGGTTCAGGCTCAGGCTTGGTAACTGGGTAATCCGGATAGAAGAGGTTGGATCTCGACCGTCTGAGCAGGGGTTGTGAGCCGCCCTGCGCAAATAAACCACAGCCTGGCCCGAGACCATGCGAACGGGGCGAGGCGCGATTACGATCATCTAGGTACCTTGCAAGGGCAATTAATTGTCTGAAGAATCAGAAGAAGAAAAAGGGTGTGTGTAGGTGAAGGAGGCCAGGAGGCCAAAAGGCCGTTGGAACTGATGGGTCTAAGGCACCTTCGACCTTACCTAGGTGTGCAGCAGGGGACTGCGCTAGGTACACATCAGGTACCTCGGGCACTAAGACAGACGCTAGAGTACAGAGGTAGCAGGGCAGAATACGTGGTGGTGAGATGCTCTAAGTACATGTATCTTCTACCGCACATGTATGTATATACACGCTTATAAAACATATCCAATCATCACAAATAACTTGGACTTGGTCAGGTAGCACTGACGAGCAGCTATCCCAAAAAGCCAGGTGCCAGTTACCCAAGGAGGCAAGTTAAAGATGGAGAGTGTATGTATGTACGCATAACGTACTACCGTAGCTACGTGCATTGATAAGTAATCACACTTACACGAGCTGGCAGTATGTTAGGTAAACTGCAATCTATGGTTTTAGTCGATAAGTTGTTGTGTTGGATTCCTCATGTACCTAGGTATTTCATGTTTTCTTCTTCTTTGATTTGTGCAGCTCCTTGTCTGTCTTCGAGCTGTGTTGAATTGTGGTCGAATGGTTGACCAGGTCAACTAAGGTTACCTCCTCCTCGGATACACACAACGACTGAAAGCATTATATATTGGAACATTACATAGTAGGTGGGCGCTTGTACTTGAAACTTAACTTAAACTAAGGTTACCAACTTGACCTAACTACAGTACATAGCCTGTCTAGCGATCGAGCAGGCGGATAGATGCTTAGCCAGCCTTAATTGTCTCGACTATGGCTCTCTCAACTTGGTCTTGTCGAACTACGGCTCTGTGCGCACCCTACCAGTACCCAGCCCACTGGATGCTTAAGTGACCTGCATATCATTAGCACCTAGTAGGTAAGTAGTCTGTTAGTTAGTACCTACTTACCTACTGTAGTAGCATGTAGGTATCACCTAGCCCTGGTCTAGCATGAACCATCACGATGGTAATTAATTACTTACATACCTTAGCTACATGTACCAGGTAGGCTAGGTACTTAAGTAAGTACTTACTAGTAGGAGTTTACCACTTACACACTTACACGCACGTTCGGTACACCATCTACCTACAACAAAGCTGACGTGCCAGCTGTGACGTTCTGGATCAGCAAGCCTGGGCGATGATGCTTGAGTCTGTTCCCAATGGCGAAGAGTTAATTGGGGTCGTTGACGTCGACAACCGTTTCCGCCAAGTTCCGTGTCCCTGATCTACAGAGCCGGCGCGCCGAAAAGCATCACGCCTGTTCTACACGTACACCTGTCCGGACTTCTTTATCTTTGCGCACGCAATAGGTTCGGCCACGTAAGTGGATCTATCTAGGTCGATGCAGTTTGAGCTGCATTTCAGATCGCGCCGTGAATCATACCACTCCGTTCGCAGTCTCGGCAGTCTCCATCGCAGAACCACATCTCCCGTCGCTGTCCTGGCAGAGTCGTGACTCGCGTGACTCGCTCGACTCGACTCGCAGGTGCTTAGCTAATCCCTGACTCGACAGCGCCCATCGCTAACCTGTTTCGGATCTGTGCAAAAGAGGTTGGGCGCCGAAGGCGGCGAGGGACGAGGGAGGCGGCGGCTTCTCTGCGGCGTGCCGCTCCGGGTTGCATTGCAGCTTGCCACCAATTAAGAACTGCCCAAGACCGGTGTGCTGTGCGATATCAAAAGTGGCAGTCGATATACCACCTCCTCGAGGGGTTCGTCGCCTTTGACGGTTGAACCAGACACCTAGAGGGCTAGAGTTGGGCTCGAACAGTTCCGGGATTGGCTCCCGAGTTCTTGGGCCTTTGACGGATGGATGGCTGGGCGGGAACAGAGGAAGCAGCAGCAACAGCACCACCATCACCACCATCACCAACATGGGCCGATGGGCTGTTTCGGAGAGCCCTGTTCATAATGCACATCCTAGCCCGCCGTGGGAATCTTCTGACAGCCTGGAGGTGGAGTTCCGGTACGTACCGTACCTAGCATGGACTTGGGAGGGAGCGGGCATCTACATAGTAGAGAGCTCGAGAGCTTGCATGGGCATCATCAATGAGCTGACAACTCATAAATCCCCTTATAGACAAAATCTCCGGGACCCTCGCAGTCTCCGATGCGCTCTAGAGTCTACTAGTAGACAGCATTCCAGCCTTTGGATAGATGCTAGGCAATATGCCAGTCTCAATACTCCTCTGTCCCTGTTGACGCGAGTAGAACTTCGCGATGGGGCGCATTGCTTCGATTGTACTAGGGGTAGTGAGGGTAGGTAGGTAAGTATGTTACTTTGAGATCTGATCTGGTGCACCATCTCCATCTACCGGGCACGTAGCACTTACTGAACTCTGTAACATGCCTAAGGTTACGTAGGGCACCTGATTTTGACGTATACTATTTGTTGCATATGTGATATACCCGTATGCGAATTCTCTATCCTACGGCATCGTACAAACATAGCAGAATTACCAGTACTCGTAGGTATTACCTGAACCTACATGCCTCCAGGCTTCCAGGCTTCTGTTCCTGTCTCGTCCACTGTTACGTACGCTTCTCGTGCCGCAAATAGGATACGCGCTTGAATCTACACTGTGGACGTGGCAGCATGTGGTGCATTGGTGCATTGACGAGGGTAATTTGCTGGAGAGTTGGTGTTCTTATGCCTTGCCAATGTACACATCCTACACATCCGCGTCACCGTCACCGTCGCTGTCGCCGTCCCCGTGCCTGCGACATAGATAGGTCTTGATCACATGTCCAGATCTGCTTACGACTTTGTTGTTGTTGTTGTTGTTGTTGTTGTTGTTGTTGTACACATACAATATTATGTCATGGCCTACAATAAGTGAGGCTACTAGGAGGTAGCTTGCACTTGTCCCCGGTTCTTTTGTATAGTCGACCCTCAGCAGGGCCAAAGGCGTTGAGAAGCAAAATGACATGCACCGACCCCCTAGCATGACAACATGTAAAGTGTCCCGTGTTTTTTCGTCATCTCCTTGCATGGGTCGCCCGTCGCGCGGCGCTTTTATCGCGCACTCATTCCTTCGCGAATCCTTCGTCCGCCTCATTGATACTAGACTGGCGAGACTGGTGGGCGCACGCCGGCTTTAGCTCGAAGCGGCCGGATGAACCGAAATACGCCCATTATGCCATGTCCAATAACCGAGAATTACCTACTTACACCTACTTACACCTACTTACACCTACTTACACCTACTTACCCTGTGCGCGAAGTCTTGCCCAGCACCGGACCCTGCGAGTGACTATGTAATTCTCTTTAAGCTTCCCAGCTTCAACCCTTATTGCCAGCATAACCCTTTCGGGCCTATCGAGCCTATCACTTAATCCCTCGGCCCTGTCCACGTTCCGGCAAGGCGGCGAGGGCGGGTAGCACGCGGGGGCCAGGAACAGGGCGTTTTTCTAGAACAATTGCTAGACTGTATGCAGTATCGCCGTCTACGAGTAGTGCCAGCTCTCGCCTGCTTGCCTGCACTCTACTACCGATGTCTCACACCGGATCTATCTATCTGCGTATGCTATCGCTATTCGCAAACGTTGCATAGTCGCTATTCGCATGAGTCCTCGGGCTGGGAGTCTTTCCGTTGTTATCCTGTTTATCCTCCACCTAGACTAAGCATCTCTTTTCTATCATACAGAACTCAGCAACTGCGCCTCGTCTGATGAGATCACCCCCCACTGTGCCGCCATTCCTCACATGTATGTACACGTACCTACTGATGGCCAGAATGGACTTTTCTCCCGCCTCCTCCACTATTACTATATGGTTTGTCATCACCGAGACAGCGTACGATGCTCTCGCACCTGGCAGTTCAGTATGGGAAAATCATATGTCGGCCTAACCTAGGTTGGTCTAGTCATTAGTCTCGCAAGCCCGGTAGTTAAGTCACTCGTTACCGTCAACTGCGATGGCGGTCCAGCGACAGTACTAGATACAATACCACGTCCTAAGGGTGTTGTAAAGCAGAGAGGTGTGAGGAGCCCGGAACGGCCAAAAGACATGAACCATCTAAGCGCCAGCGGCCTGTAAAATTGGCCGAGAGGCATCAACAGAGTCCTCGAGCAGCCCAGACTAAATACTTCCCATTATGTTTACTTTTAAGGCGCCAATGTAGTACTATAGAGCTTCCTGTCTAGCCGAGGATCGCCATTCGCCTTTGTCTGATCCGGGCTAGCTTTCACTCGGAGTGATTCTGTGTTGTCAAAGAGTTGAGAGAGTAGGTGTAAATGTAGTGTAGTCTATGTCCCCTCAAGCCGCAAAGCCAGGTTCCAGATCTACGATGCGTAGTATGCTTACTCCGGGCTCGATAGATCTATATAAACGATCCATATCACCAGGAAGCTGGGGCTGGGGCTGGGGCTCCCATTGGGAAGTAATTCTATATCAGTAATTAATAAGATCATCAGTATAAATTGATAAATATCTATCAATCCTGGGATTCACAGATACGCGCCACGTCACCAATACATAAGCAATAGGCACGTCCGCAGTTCCCGAGATGCCTTTCATTCACAACCTTGTATGCATCCTACCAGCATTGCGATTACCTAAGTACTTCAATGCTCCTCGATTTGGCTTTGTTAGCAGGATAGCCTGCTGTATCGGGCTCGAGGGACGTGAAACACAGAGGTCGTCGTGAGCATGGGGTATGCCGTATACCTCTCAGGAAAAACATATGAAAGGCCTCGGGTTGGGAATGAGACCACCAAACAAAGAACCAAAAAAAACTAAAAATTGCAATTAGTACGCAGATCAAGAATATAGTTCTTCGGTTTAATGGCTACTTCCAATTGCACCAGATGGTGCAACTACAATCACCTCGTGAGCATCACTCTCCAGTTTCAAGAGACAAACATTAATTACAGGAGAAACACGATACGTAAGTAACTGTTCATGGATGAAGTATTACGCTTGTTTTCGATCCTCTCTGCCGGAGGCTCTGTTTGGGCACCATGTACAGCTAGCTCACGAGCCCGTTCCACATCACCTTTCCATCCTCTCGAGCCGAACCTCTGCCCCCAAATATCCTTGTGGTGAACAGCGTTCCGGTCAAGGTCGACGCTGGTCAGTATTTGATAAAACTAAGTCAGCCGGCGACTTCCTACTTGTTTATGGGTCATGCCATCTTCATCTTTTCTACCCAGGCACAAGCGATATGGTTTAGCTCCATAGAAGCCTTCTGCTAAAGCAACATCTACAAAGCAAATTCATATACTGTCTCAAAAATACAAGAATGCAGCCAAAAGGCGAACAGATACGGTTTTGGTACTTAGTGAATGGATGCGGAACTTACCCAGGATGTCAGGGCTCAATCTGGAGTTATCTACATGCCATACAGTCACGAGCATACGATGTGGCCCTGTTTATCCTTGGGGCGATCTACTGAGCCTGAACCATGACAGTTTCGCCACGCCATCGAACAGCGATGCTCCGGTGAGACACGGTTGTGTTTGTAAAAGTTCCCATACTGAACCCAATTGGATCCCTAATGGACTGTGAACGAGGCAAGTGAAGGTCAGACGATGATTGGCCGCCACACCGACCAGAAAGATATCGCATCGAGATGGAGAACCTCTAGTCGCCAACGTGCAGACGAATGACATACAATCGTAGGAGAAGTACGCAACTGCACACGCAGGGGAGGTTGCTCAAATTGAAACACCAGCGGCGCGATACGGACACTACTGCGTTGGCATGGCAGACACAAAAACCGCGCAAAGCGACCGAGGTTTGGGAACACAATGCGGAGGGTCGGCTGAACTGGACCCAGAAACCTTGGATGGTAACACCAGGAATTTGCTGTGACGACGCATATAAGCTGCAGAAAACCTGTCGGCCTCATCTGCCGCGCTTGATTCGAACGGCGGATGTAACCCAGGAGATGTTTCCTGTTACGATTCAGGCGCCCGGTGAAGAATGCGTCAGCTGGGTTAGAGAATATGCTAACATCAGAGCATATATTATACCTTGTCAATGTCATCAGCGAGTGCTCTGTCCGTCTTCCTTGGGCTCAGAGGTAGACACTCGGCCGTCATGGACGCAAGCACACCGAATCCGACAGCCACCCGGTTACACCGCTGCTTCTTTGGTGGTTATCAGCCAAGCGAAGTAATCGAATTCTCGCACCTACATATGGGCTGACTGCTTATGCCGTGTTTCATCTCCTGTATGTATGGGGGGGTGTCTGCCGCAAAAGAAAGTGCTCAGCAAGCAACTTCGATTCGCCAGAAAGGCCTAGCAACTACACCATTAGCAATCCAATGTATTTACTGACTGATAGACTACATTTCCGCCAATGACCAGGTGCATGTCACTCGCCAAGGGAGAAGAAATATACACCCGCGCCGTACATTACTGGCAATATGGTAGCTTGGTGATGTGAGATTCAGAAATATCATCCATGATATCGTATCAAACATGTGTTCTCCCCTCGAGTGCTCAAGAGCTGCCACATTAAGATGCCAACCATAGCAAATACAGAGACTTCGCTCGAGATGCTTTGTAATGCTTTGGGGGACCTTTCAACTATTCCACGCTCGCAGTCATTCGAGTAATTATCGTGATGAGGTGATAGGTAGCAGCAGAAAGGCTTGTTTGGCGAATTGTGCGACCTTGTCGTACATCAACTTTCTGGACTTGTTTCTGGCACCATACAATATGGTTGTTGTCCCTGTTTCTGCTCCCTCTTTGGGTATTTATGGTGCCTCACACGTCATTTCTTTGGTCATGGACTTTTGATAGAATATCAAGAGATGCAGGTCCTTGGACAACCACGAAGTTGTTTCCTTTTAATCCAAAATGCACCTGCAGTTAGTTGTACTATGATATCTATTTAGGACCATCAATGCCTTTCTGCCTACGATCCATTCACACCCGCTGGCATTGCTAGCGACTGGAAATTAGCCTACTACGTTACGTAATTATCCTATTTACAGCATGTATGCTGTGTTGCGAGAGGGAACCGCAGAACCCCCACACCGGCTTGCTATTATATCGTGACAATGTGTATTTGGATGATTCTATTAATAAAACCACCGCGCTTTCAGTCTGATGCTGTCACAATTGTCCTTGCTGGGTTTTCAGTTACCAACTATTGTTATTACGCCAAAACACCAGAAGAGGACGTCTCCTCCATACATCTATAACTAATGACATCAGTACCTACAATTATCTTGTGGTTGTTAGCCTCTGAGGGTCATTATACACCGAACCGCCACGCAGCTATGGCAGATAATTACGCAGGAATTGTTCGCATTTGTCAAGTGCTTTTGCACCAGAGTGAAGGAAGATAACAGTAGCCACGTAGCCACGTAGAATAGTAAGGGCCAGGTGTTAATTCTATTGGTTTCTGGGCTCTCCCATATAGTGGGAGCCGCCCAGCCATTATATACACAGGTCTCATAGCCCAAATAGCCCTCACAAGGGAGCCCCTGGGTCGTGGTGAGGCTCATGCTACCTTGGCACCTGACAGCATTTTACATTGAGATATCTTTGAAGTGCTAATTATGTAACTTAGAAGCATGTCAAGTATGCAACGGAACAGGACTGTAGCTCTATGCCAACACACTATCAAAAGATGGAACGTTGTCAACTCTGAGAGTTGACCATCTGCAGCCACCTATATACGGAACCGTGACAAAGTATGTGTGGACAGGTCAGGTCTTGGATGAATTTGCAGTCCACGTCGTCCTTTAACTGGCACAGCACATGTTTTCAATTGTCAAGTAATTTTTGATCCTATGAGAGACTCATAATCAAACTTGAGCTGCCATCCCCAGAGATTCAGGAGCAGATTTTTCCACCAGACATGGCTTCAAGGCTGACATGTTCTTACGATGCCAGAACAATATCACAAACAACACAGCAGAATAGTGAAGGTAACTCTGTTGAATTGTACATAACATAAGTCCTTGTTGCGCCATACCACTGGTTCGTGTCTAGTAGTACAATAAGTTGAAATTTCCCTAACTACATTCACTTTGGAAAAGCCTCAAGCCACTAAGCTTAATAGTCAACGCCATCAAGTATGCCACCATGCCTCGTTCTTACCACTTATACCTCGCAGTGTAAGCGCCTAGTGTATCTACATGACAAATCACTTCATTCATGATCACGGTTCGTTTTGGGTGTTCAAGCGTAAACTTGATTTTTTATTAAGACAGCGCAGCTCGTGAACCAAGACGACGAGACAGCTAGCTATCGCAAGTCTTCCTCCAAACAGATTCTCGACCCAAGGTGATCGAGTCTCTAGCGTCTGCAGTTAACTAACGACGGTCCATCGCCCCCACAACATCAAAGTCCAGCCAGGAAGAAAGTCACTGGCATATCAAAGTCTCAAAGATCAACCGCATCCATTCACCACACTGACCATCCACCGCAGACTGAGAGAAACATCCATGTTCACACCCAGTTCGTCACACCACAAAGGCTGCTGTTCCATCTGATCGGACAGGAAGAGAGGTTGGTGCGCATCTCCGCGGGATAGCTAGGTAGTCACACGTTAGTGAAATGTCTCTCGTGCTGGAGGAGCTCACATATACTTACTGTTGGCAGTTAATTGTTTATCGGCAGTTGCCAAGGCTGATGCAGCCAAAGTCGGCGCAGCAGCGAAGCGAGCCGGCCGTACACTCGCAGTAGGGGATGGCGCTGTCCTGCGCACCCGTCTCGGCGGTGGAGGGGATGGTGGCAGCGGTGGCAACGGCGGCCAGGCTGGTGAGGAGGTAGAAGAACTGCATTGTTGATGGTGGTGAAGGTTGGTATTGGTTGTGTGGGCGTGTAAGAGACAGGAAGAAGCTGTGCTTGGGTTGTTGTGTGTGTCTTTGTGTGTGTGGCTGAAGAGTTGATGGTGATGAGCTGTGAGGAGTTTTGAGGAGTGAGGAAGACGGGGAATTGCTGGCCCTTATATAGACGAATTGCCTCCTTCACATGCTGCTTCTAGGAGATCCGGTGTCTGCAAAAACCAAGCAAAGCCCGCCATGCCGCTTGCTAGACCATTGAATGCCGCGGCAAGTATGACATACTCTTTGGTGGATGTTTGTATTCAATATTCTTAACGCTGCATAGCCTGCCTCCACATCCAGCCTAATGCCATACCTACCTCGCCTGCGGCAAGATACGAAGAACAAACATAGTTACTTACCATTGTACTTTCCATTCACTTTACGCCTGACCGGAAGTGTAAGCTTCTGCCCATTGCTGTGGTGTTCGTCTGGAGGACTCACAATCTCCTCCATGAGTCATCAGTCATCAGATAGCCCTCGGAGATTGTTCGCTGTGGAGAGTTCGCAGTCGAGAAAGAGTGCACAGAAAGTCTGAGACATAATTACATAACTGCCTATGTGAAGTTTGACGCCGTTGATACCCAAGGTGTCAATATCACGAAGCCACTACAAAGAATGAAGCGCCAATCTCAATATGGCAACGAGAGCGGCAGACCACGTCAGCGTCTCGGCAAGGCTGAGAACATTGACTTTTGAGTAACGGCTAGGTAGAGCGCAATCAAACACCAAGCACCGTTGTACAACACTCAACGACTCAAAGCAGACCAATCACCGCCATCGAATGTCCTTCGAGGTGGTAACGTGATCGAAGAACCAAGCAGCACCTGCGTAAAGGAACCAACCTAGATTCGATATGACCCGAGACAAGTTTCCATTAGTCCTGTGAATGCGGCTTGGACGAAGCTATTTGCGGGTTTTGCTTTTCAATACCTGCTCTCTGTATCGCCACCGCTTGCAAACAACAACGATACCTGTAATGAAATACCTCTTGACGAGACTGCTTTCTCTGCATTGCCTCGGCTGACAAGCATCCTCATCTGCCACGAGCCTATTCAATGCCACCGCTACAAGCATGTGCCGACGCCTCTCCTCTGAGCCTAAGCTCGCTTGTATCCAGCTCCCACTCACACCAAACTTATCCTATCCGAACTGGTACCGTACTACAGACGACAAGGCAAGAAGCTGGATTGCTTGGTCGTTAGTGCGAACGCCGAAGATACCAGTCACTGACCTACTCTAGGGGCAATCATACAGTGTCATCAGTGGCTTCCCAATGTACACGGCTTTCAACATGCCGCCTTTGCGGAGATATTCAATATTCTACCTAGACCCTAAATGTGCGCATGGCAGTCAACCCATACCCTCTGGACTGGACATCTGAGCCCCTGCTGGGCATTGTGTGCGCGATAAGTGGTCGGTCCCTTACGGGGATAGATTGATGAGTGGTACCGATTGTTGACGGTATAGGGGCGCCGTGGTTGTAACGCGAGATCCTACCTGTTCGAGGCCTGTACAGCCGTCAAATTCGTAACTGGGTGTACATGAAGCTATGGACGGACGACCTTCAATGGGACACGAAAATTACCCAATGCGGCCACTAGAAAGCACAAAAGCTTAATTTGATTGGTGGGCGGCAGATCGTGTGTACTTGGCGGCACCTGCTGCGTTTATCAAGCTCGCTTCTAATTTCTAAACAAAGCCTTGAGGTTGAGGGATTTGACCTCGAGGAGAATCGGACAGTCGGCCCTCGGGGCTTGAGCATTGTATAAAACAAGGCATGATGATTTTGTACAGTCGAGCTATATAATAATGGGCGTCAAGACAATGTCTGCTTCTGTTGTTGTTATAACAGGTCGCAGAAGGAAAGATACCAACAAAGTGGTCTATTATTGATACAGTATAAGTCTCTGTCTCTCTGTAAACGCCCAGACTCGAGTGGCCATGATGGCTCTCAGCTCCCGCCCGTGCCTCTTTTACAAAGTTAATCCTTGATTGACCAAAGCATCAGCCAGGGTATTGCTTCGCCTTTGCCAAACTACTTTTCGCTTCCAGTACACGCGGCAGGCCAAACCCCCCAAATTCTGCCTCTTGCGTTGCCCCACGAACGCCGTCAATGTTCCCAAAGAAAATGCACGAAAGTGTGTCCCATACAATGCACATACAACACGTGCATGTAAAAAAATTACCTGTGTCTCGTCATAGAAAGAGCCACAGAGCAATGGTAGTTGAATAGGTCTATGCCGGAAACTCCCTTCTCATAGATGCAGATAACTATTCTCCATCACTGTGGCCGCCAGCGCCAGCGACAGCACCATTGACTTGATTGGCGCCGTTTGTCACCAGCTTTATTCTGGTGGTATTAGTGGATGCCTGTGGAGTCCCGGCACTGGTCGTAGGAGGGGCTGAACTAGAAGGGTCCTCCAGATCCGCGAGCTCCGGATGTTCGCCCAGTTCCTCTTGAGCTTTGTCGTTGAAGAATTTCTATTGTTGTTAGTGATGCAAGAGTGTGTGTGCACTGGGGTTGGATTAACTTACCTCCATCACGTGGGCATCCGAGTAGAGAAGACTGCCATCCTCGTTGTAGGTTCGGCAGTTGTTACACATCAAAGTTATGTCTTTTCGCATATCGTTGATGCTGTTGTATTCCTCCTTCTTCATTTTCGTCCCTATTTGATTCATGCAAATGGGAGTTTGAATGAGGACATAGTAGTCACCGTAATCTCGCTTCGACGGCAGCTTGACGAAAGGCCCGATGATTAATCGCTTTGCTGGTCCTTCATCCTCATCCTCATCAATAGGCTCATCGTTGGGAAAGTCGACTTCCAAAGCCATCAAGCCATCGAATAGGTTACGAAGGCTCCTCTGAAGTACGGGGCGTAGTTCTGCAGAGACCCGGGACCCGATGCCCATCGTCTTCGCGCGTCCCTGAGGCCCACGGCGTTTCTTGGCCGGAGGCTCCCCGTCGTCTTCTTCTGCCTTTCGTTTCTCGTTTTTACTTCCCGGTTTGCGACCCCTTTTCTTTGGGGGTGACTCGGGTTCTTCAGTGCTGGCCCGACTCGCCGTAGGGGAGCCAACACTGGATGCATTGGGTCCGCCCATCCGCTTGACTTTGTTTGCCTCCCGCTTGTTTCTCCTCGCCATTTTTCTGGCAGCAGCAGCCTCTGGTGAGTCGTCGTCGTCATCGACCGCCATAAGCCATTGCTCCTCTGTCAGACCATCGTCGTACTTGACGCGCGTACGCTCACGAGCACCACGGCCGAGGGTCTCTTCTATTTCGTCCGGTTCGGGGTTGCCTTCGTTCAGATAGATATCGGGCAGTTCGTTCTCCGCCATGAGGCGGGGGACACGTTTGGTTCCTGCAGTCGTACCGTAGAGGGGATTTCTTGCCCGCTCGTCATCTATTTTTTGGAATACGCCAAGTTCGTCTTCGTTACGAGCGAGCAGCAGGTTCAGCTCTTCGTCGTCCATTTCATCTTGGTCACCAGACTCTGTCATATCTGCGCCCTCAAGGAGTGTCCGCAGCATGGCATCACGATCAGTTTCTGACGACTTGTTGTCGAATCGACCAGCTTGGATGACTTTGCCATCCAGGTCCAGCTTGTACCTTGCTCGCTCGAGAATCTTCTCCTCGACTGAGTTTGAGCTAATCAAACGCAAAATACGCACTTCATTCTTTTGTCCAATACGATGAGCACGATCTTGAGCTTGCAGATCTTGATGGGGATTCCAATCCGAATCGTAAATGATAACGGTATCAGCCGTTTGCAAGTTCAGACCCAGCCCACCGGCACGAGTAGAGAGCAAGAACATGAAGTAAGGAGAGTTTGGCGCATTGAAAGTCTTTAACAGGTCGGACCGGTCCTCTGACTTGGTCGTACCATCAAGCCGCAGATACATCAGCCCTCGGAACCGAAGAAAGTCTTCCATAATGTCCATAATGGCTGTCATCTGGAAGAACATGAGAACACGATGGCCGGTAGCTTTGTATTTCGGCAGTATGCGGTCAAGCAGCTCAAATTTACCAGATGTACGCCACAACGAATCGTTACTGGTGCTCAGGGGATTCATTTGGTTCTCGACCTCATCAAAGACGAATGGATGATTGCAAAGTTTTCTGAGTTGCATGATCATGTTGCTCAGGCCACGTACTCCAGTCTTGCCACCTTTGCCATCACTAACAGCAATCTTTTGGTGTGTGACCATCTGTTTATAGAGCCGTGTCTGCAAAGCCGAGAATTTGCACTTGATGACTTTCTCTGTTTTGTCCGGTAGGTCCTTCTCTACATCCTTCTTCAGGCGACGGAGCAGGAAAGGCCTGAGCACTTTGTGGAGACGTCGAATAACGAGGATTTGTTCTTCTTCGTTGAGTTCCATCTTGTCCTGCCCGCCCGTATTCGCAAATGGAGTGTTAAACCACTCATCAAAGGTCTTTACCGATTTGAAAATGTTCGGGAGAACGAAGTTGAGCATAGCCCAAAGCTCAGAGAGATTGTTCTGGAGAGGCGTACCCGTCAAGATGAGACGGAAACGAGTGCTGTAATACTGAGATATGGTGGCACTCAGCTTCGAGTTCGCGTTCTTCATACGGTGACCTTCGTCGATAATCATGTGAAACCATTTGATCTTGCTCAATATCGGGCGATCCTTGATAATATATTCGTAAGTGGTAAGCAGGACCTGAAAAGTGCCTTGCCGGATCTTCTCTTGTTGCAACTTCCTTGTGTTTGGTGGCCCCTTGTAGACTATCCGAGACACAGAGGGGGCCCATTTCTCGAACTCCAGATTCCAATTCGTAAGTGTGCTCAGAGGGACAATCACCAGGTAAGGGCCTTGCTGCATTTTGCGCTCGATGAGATATGTCACCAAACTGATGGTCTGAATCGTTTTGCCGAGACCCATTTCATCTGCAAGAATACCATTCAGGTTGTTGTTGTAAAGGGACAACATCCACTGTAGACCCTTGATTTGGTACTCCTTCAGCTTGCCACCAACAAGAATGTTTGCCTGCTCGGTAACTTCTTCCCGTACGCGGTGAGCCACGGCGTAGTAGTCGATCTTGCGATCGGCCTCTTCATCGTCCTCGTAGATTTCGGGCTCTTCCTCGGGAAGTACCTCGTCCCCATAGCGCTCTGCAGCCTGGCGTTGCTGGGCCTTAACTGACGACGCAAGCTGATGCAGGAACCCGTCGGTTTGCTTGAGCAGGTGAGTAATACGAGTATCCTTCGCCTGGTCGAGAAGTTTGAGATAGGCCTCCTCATCGTTGGCCTTAAGAGCTTGCAGACGTTGCTTGGCCGTGCGTTCAACACGCTTCTGCTCTTCTTTCTCAATGTTGAAATGATGAGCATACATAGCCCGACCCATCTTCGCCATCTTATTTTTAGCAGATGCCGCGCTGTTGTGGATTTCAGACTTATGATGCTGAACGGCCTGAAGAAAGTCGATATGTTTCTTCTTCTCACGGTGTTCACGGGCATCGCGTTGCTGCTTCTCCAATTTCTCGGTGATGCGAGCCTCCCTGACACTTTGCTTCTTCGTCCTGCGGTATTGGCTCCGGTTCGTTGTCATGGCTAGATTGTCGTAATGCATCATTGAACGACCAATTTTCTCACGCAATGCTCGCTGTTTGGCGTACAAGCTGAGCGCCTTCAACTCGATTATAGCCTTGCGCTTCAGGCTATCATCTGGTTCCAGCGATTCTTGAGTTGTGTCCCAGTGGGCGATATTGCCGGGCATCGCTTTCAGTTCAGCGTATCGCGCCGCCATACGATTGTAGACTATGATCTCACGTTCGTGTCTCAATTGCTCGAAATCAACGCCGCTAGGGAAGATGCTTGGGACCACGAGCCGGTGTTTTCGTTGTCCATGGTCATAGTAGCTGATCTCCTTGCGGACAAGACCAATTTCATATGGCGACATGATGCTCTTGTAGGTCTTAGTCTTCGGAGTTGACTCAACCTCCTTCTCAACCTCGCCATCTGGAGAGGCAGATTCAGCCTTGTTGACCTCTGTACTGGATACAGCGGCAGGCGTAGGGACTGCGGAGGCGTGTGTTGACTGTTCGGCAACCGCTTGTCGTCGCTTCTGTCGTTGAGCGTGAAGCGCCTCTTGCATCTGGTAAGGCACACCGGTATTCTTGCCTAGGAGCTTAAACGTAGTAATCTGTTGGCGCAGTAAGGCTAGTTGATCCCGAGAGAACTGGCCAGGGGTAAGGTTGGTCGAAGGAAAAGAGGTTGTGTTTTGTCCCGTGGGGTCAGGGACATTGGACGCGGCTGTAGAGTTCAACGAGGGGGGTTGTGTTGGCTGTACAGACTGGGTGCCGTTTGTATGGCCAGTTGGGGCATTACGCGACATCTGTGACTGCATGTGTTGCTGCTGTCGCATTTGCTGCTGGTGTTGAACTTTGGCTAAGAACTGGCTCGTTTTTATGAACTCGGGATCGTTTTGAGGAACACCCTGTTTCTTCATCTGCTGGAATTTCTATCCTCGAGGTCAGCCGGGTTGACGGCCAAAGGGGATTGGGGCTGGGGGATAGGGGATAGGGCAGCCAGAGGCCACATGGGTTGACGAACCATCAACATCTCCTGCACCTGCGCCTGATTGAAGGGTGCAGGCCCAGGATGCTGGACAGCGGGCGGCTGCTGAACAGACGCCATCTTGGAACACTGCTCGGAGCGTGACTATGTAGATCCAGCAAGGCCTAATCTACACCCAAGGCTACAGTTAAGTAGTCATATCTCACAGCGACAGCAAGGGGTGAAGTGGACTTCCTGGCGCAGGTCAAAGACTAGACAGCGGCAACACGGAGGTGTGCCTCAGGGAGAGGGAGAGGAAGCAGCTTGTAGAGCTGGTGGCGCGTCCAGGGTGGGAAATCGCGTCGAAGTAGCCCAGGTTAAAGAACTGGGGTGCAGAGATGCGCGGAAGCTAAATGCACAATGGGATGGTCAGCTCTGGGATGGCTAAGGTGCAGGTCGGCATGCATGGGAAGCCGACAAGTGGCAAAGACGCGGAGCAGCACAGCATCTAGCTGGGTTGGCTGGTGGTGCTGGGCGATGGGCGATGGGAGACGAGTGCAGGTGGTGGGGATGCGAAGCTACCTTTCTGGATGCGCGCTCGCGGGAGTGCTGAGCACTGAGCACTGGACCGAAAGCTGAGGGGACAGGAAACGGAGTGGGAAATACAAAACACGGGTGTGGTTGGGACAATCGGTGATCGGCACAGTTAAAAAAGACGGCCTCGGAGGGGGTGGTGCGCCGGTATGCGACAAAAGACGCGTAAATGCAATGGTACGTGCGACCTGGGATGGCGGTTGATGGATCTAGAGGGGGACGGGTGATGCGGCTCGGTTTTTTGGATGCGCGATTGATGGCGTGGAAGAGATGGTTTGATGGGAGGAATGCGCACAAGGGAGACCGACCGTCAGACTCCTCCTCTCACTCACGCTCTCTTGGGGATGGATGGGGCCATGGGGCGAATGGGTCCCTCCCACTGTCTGCATTCAATAGGGACCCATATAGGTAGCGCTAGACTACTTTGGGAGACGCTAGGACCACGGACTAACAATCTACCGTGCACGGAGGCTCTGGCTGGCCAATCAATCGACCCATCGGACAAGAGAGGCGGGCCTATCCTGCAGGCGCTGCCTCAGCCTACTTACATGGCAAGTACACCTACACCTACCTACTGGCACTCAGGTGGAAGCTCACTACAGTGCTGATCGCCGAATACTGAATGGTGTAGATACTGTGCGTCGCTTCAATTTATATACTCGTAGATTGCAGGTGGTAGGTATATTTCCTACATTCACTATATAAATACCACGTACCTACCAGATTAAAGCGCACTTACCTACCTTAGATATACACATAGCCGCAACTATTCAACACCTACTGACAAAGGCTTTTTAGTAGGTCTCGGTATTCCTTGTGGGGTCATGCGTCAGTATGTGTAGAGACGGGAGATGCATGAAGCTATGAAGCATCACGTTCATGTTGTTGGTATGAAGGGTCCGCTATCAACTACAGCTTGGACGTAGGTAACTTATTCGCCCAACATTCATTGCCTTCGTGGCGGGACTCAGGATGAACATCCAGATTATCCAGGTTGGGTTTGCAAGATCAAGTACCTAGGACCTATCCATCGTTATGGAATGAATCGCAAATCCTCATGATCGTGTGCTTACCTAGGTACCTGCCTGAGTGCAAGAAGAAACTTGCCCACTAAAAATACTGACCGTCGGGAAGGACGAAACAGACAGGCGGCGGACATTCTAGATTGCGTCTCGGCAAGCTGGAGCACCGTTGCCCGCGAAAAGTACCCTGGGAGCGGGGCCTCACTCTCTTTCCGTTGTGGTTCTTCAAACGGCCTTATCATCGTCTGATCTTCTTCTTTTTCGGTCCGGCTTCTTCTTCATCGCTCACGTCCGCATACTGAGTAACAGGCTGTGTATCTTTCCATGCGTTTGTAAACATACGGTCCTTCTCTGCAACGGAAGCATATTTCAGTAGTGCCTCTCGGGGATCTTCGTGCAACATCCGACTCAAAGGAATGTTCTCGCTAATGTGTTTCTCGTCTGGCTGGTTGCGCATGAACGGTGTTTGCTGGGGAATTTGGGGCCTTCTCGGGTCCTTCGATTTCCCAGATGCAGTCATTCCGGTGCCCCTAGCGCCTGGCATAGCACCGGGCGTGATGATGGAATCTCCTGACAACCCAAGTGACAGGTCGGTGGTAAACTCGGGGTTATCATCAACGTGTCTTCTCTTCGGGGCGCGCGACATGACATCGACCGCACCCCTGGTGGACATTGTGGGATTGTAAAGCACGTGCGTCTCTCCGTTGGCAGAGCCGGTTACGATCTGGTTGATCTTTGAGTGCCAATCGACTGTGATCAACGGCACTCCAGCAGTGACCGGCGTGGTGTATTCTGACTGCAGATTGCCCGGGTTGAGGATATGCAGATGCCCCGTTCTAGAGCCCGTGATAATGCTAGTCGCATTAGGTCCATACTTGATGTTAGTCATAGAGTACTCGTCGGATGTCGACTGGTGTTCAACGGAAACGAGCGGTTGCTTGAACTTCCGCGTATCCCATAATTTGATCAGGTTATCGCCCCCCCTCGTGACTACCATGCGCCCGTCCGGGCTAACGTCGATGCCCCCGGTCCAGGTGCCGGGCTGATGCGCCTCCCTGATCTCTGCGGTTGGGCGTGAAAAGGGCCCGTCTCCGCTCCACATGACAAGAGTGCCGTCCAAGGCGGCGGAGACGAGGATGTTATTCCCTCCTTGGGCGGGGGTGCCCCAAGCGACAGAGGTCAAGCGACTCCTGCCTGCGGTGCCTGCGGCTTTGGATTTGAAGACGAGGACCTCCTTCTGGCAGCGTTTGTTATTGATGTCCCAGATGCGCAGGGTGCTGTCTGTGCCTGCCGTGACGCAGATGTTCTTGTCGGTGGGGTGCCATGTTCCCGTTGTCACTTCGGAAACGTGGCCCTTGGTATGGTTCATGTCACGCAGATACATGTCGCCCTTGACAAACTCGGCGAGAACGTCGCCGTCGCGCGTCATGATCTTGGCCTGGGGGTGGGCGGAGACGCACAGGAAGACGCCCCCGGCCAGAGGGTTGAACTCGACATGGTTGATGGGGTGTGTCTCGGCGGTGGTGGCGGATCTCTTGGTCTCGAAGGGGTCGACGCTCTTGAAAGCGCGTATGGTGGTCGGGGTCATGGAAGAAAAGTCGTGAAGCTTGATGGTGCAGTCGATGGATCCCGAGATCAAGCGACCGCCTGCGGGATCAAGCGACACGGTGGTGACGGCTCGCTCATGCGTCTTGATGACCATCTCGTGTGAGGTCGGATACTCGTCCTCGTCCTCGTCGCTATCGGAGTCGTTGTCCGAGTGGCCATCGCTGCCGCTCGAGGTATTAGAGCGCGAGCCTCGCGACCGACTCCGCGGCTCGAGGGCCTGGGGTGTGTTCTGGTCTACGGTTCGCCTGCTTCGGTCGATCTGTGTAGCTACATCGGCGTCCCTGGACTTCTTCCCAAACGAAGCAGGGAGAAAAGCACGCATGGGGTCATCTTCGGCTAATTCGGGCGCCTCAATCTGAATATCGTCGTCGTCGTCGCTGCTCATCGCTGCTGAGGCTACTGCTCGCACTTTGGTCTGGATATAAGGAAGAGGGAAAGCAGGTGCAAGGATGGAGAATGGGAGGGAGGGGAGGTAGAGGAATAGATACACTAGGTAGTAGTAGTAGCCTAGAGTCGGTGTAATCGGTCGGCCTATTGTGCTAATGGGAGCAAGACACCTCAGGCTCCTGGACGTTGGCGTGCTGTACATACATAATAAGCTCCTTGCGGATCCAATTATACCTCCGGCAGTTCTCCTAGTACTTTGAAGGTTCAATGCTGTTATACGTGTACCCCTAGGTATATACTTAAGGCATATGCGTACCTATTATGTAGGCTATCATTACCTAATTCATACATTGAGGCTACTTGTACCTAAGATAAGGTATCTACCTATACCTATAGGTACATGGGGATTTAATAAATAACCTGACGGCACCTGAGCAATTATCGAATTCGAGAAGTCCATCCGTCTCTGACACCTCACCTCTGGACATTGGTCGGCAAATAGGTACCTATGGCCTAAAGAAAGGCCCAATAGGCCTTCCAGGTGGAAGTAAGGTGCCTGTGTAGGTGCCCCTCGGCGCCCCCACACGTCTCAGACTTGGAACAGAAAGAGGAAGTTGTGATTCATGCAAACTACATACATGTACCTCCAGTACAGCAGCCAGAAAAGGGATCGTTATTTATTACTTACCAGAATACTCACGATAGGTAACCTACTGACTTGACGATATCTCCCTCGCGTATCTCCGGGCACAAAGCGAGCTCGGACATTCAGGGACCTACACAGACACCTACACGTACCGGGGTACATGTACTTACCTATATAAGTTAGGTACGTACCCACTGACGTAGGTACATACATGTACCTGGGGCAGTCTGAAGCAGCCAATAAGCCGACCAGGCCGAGCAGAATCCGAGTCAACCAACTCACTTCGAACACCGAACAACTACCTCGCGACTGAAGCCTGGCCGATGACCACGAGCAACTGTCTACGCACCCATGCTGAGCAGCAGTCATTGATGCCACCCACGGCAAGCTGTTGCATCTTTCGCTAGCCGCCCCGACCGCCGACACAGTACATCCAGCACAGGCCTCTCCGACCTCTCCGCAGCACCTACGCATGCCATCCGCGCCAGAACAATGCCCGTACCACCAACCGCCGCCGGCTCAGGCGCCTTGCTCGGAGCAGCGATGGTAGGCGATGGGCCCGATCACGGCCACGGCGGCGGCGGCGGCGGCGGCGGCGGTGGAGCTGGCCCTGGCTCCGGCCTGGGCAACTGGAGCTCGCTCATCGGCATCATAACCGCCATCGTCGGCAACATCCTCATCGCCCTGGCCCTGAACGTCCAGCGCTACAGCCACATCCAACTCAACCGGAGACGAGTCGAGGCGCGCGAGCGGGCACGCGAGATTCGAAAGCGCGCGCATCACCCCCATCGCAACGGCTATGGTGCCATCGAAGCCCCATCCCGTCCTTCGCCCGCCGAGCACGACCACGACCACGACAACGACGCTGCCGACGACGATGATTATGATGCTGCCGATGAATCCCACCCGCTTGCTCGCTCGGTCCGCTCTAGCGATTCAAACTGGTCCGAGTCCTCGGCCGAAGTTCCCAAGGTGGCGTCGACATACCTCAAGTCCCCGTACTGGTGGCTGGGTCAGGTTCTGATGACTGTGGGTGAGATGGGCAACTTTCTGGCTTACGGCTTCGCGCCGGCCTCCATCGTGTCTCCCTTGGGCGTTGTAGCCCTGGTATCCAACTGCGTCATTGCGCCCATCTTCTTCGGCGAGGCATTCCGCAAACGCGATTTCTGGGGTGTCGCCGTTGCCGTGGGCGGCGCTATCACCGTCGTTCTCAGTGCCAAGGGCGAGGAAACCAAGTTGAACCCTCGCGATGTATGGGATGCCATTACGACTACCGCCTTCGAGATCTACCTGGGCGTCACCATCTTTTTCATCATCGTTTTGATGTGGGCAAGCCCTAGATACGGGAACAAAACCATCCTAATCGACCTGAGCTTGGTTGGGCTTTTTGGTTCGTTGCCCCCGTCCTACCCACGTTGCCGTAACTAATGGGCTGCTAGGTGGCTATACCGTTTTAACCACCAAAGGCGTGTCCTCTATGCTGTCCTCAACCCTTCTCAAAGCGTTTGCCACTCCAGTAACGTATGGGCTGGTCATCATTCTCCTGGGTACAGCGATAATGCAAGTCCGTTACGTGAATAAGGCTCTTCAGAATTTTGACTCGACTCAAGTAATACCTATCCAATTCGTAATATTCACACTATCGGTTATTATCGGGAGCGCCGTCCTCTACCGGGATTTTGAACGCACAACTGCCGAACAGGCCGCTAAGTTCATCGGCGGCTGTCTGTTGACCTTTTTCGGTGTATTCCTCATCACCAGCGGACGCCCCCGCCAGGATGATGATGACCACCTGTCAGACGATGAGAATGTTGAAGAGACCATCGGGCTTAGGCACCAAGGTGGGCGTGGCGCTTACGACAATGTGGACAGGGCGACAACACAAACAATGTCGGCATCGACTTCAAGACGAACATCGCATGCGTCGCCAACTCGCTTCTCACACACAAGAAGTTCCTCCAGAAACGAACTGCTGATAGGTACACCCCCACAGCAAAGTGTAGAACAGCCGCCTACCCCGAAAGCTGCGGTACACACTCCAGCGGGCACGTCACCGACGTTGCTCATCAATCCTTGGAGAGACTCTGTTGGTGATGGATCTGGCCACCCCGGTCTTCCCCAAGCGATTTCAGCGGATAGTGTCCCTACAATCCACTCCATAGTTTCCGTTGCTGTCTCGGAACCCCCACAGCCTTCACTCAATGCTCTTTCACGAGTGTCTTCTCCAGAGCGACAGGTAGCCCCACGCCCTTCTGCTGTGACACTCCGGTCTCACAGCCACCAGCACTACTCTAACGCCTTTATATCACCGTCACCACTGTCCTCTACTGTGAGCGCTGTGGTTTCGGATTCATTGCTCCGAGGGGAAGATAGCCTCAGCAGGCGAAGAAAATCATTACGGACACTGAGACCTACGATCAGATCTAGTCTCTTTGTCCCCCGAAATGACGATGATGTTGATGCCGGCGCCTCGGAGCCACTTCTCGCTACGAGAAATGGAAATGACCATCTACCTGCCGAGTATGAATCAGCATCAATGCATCAAGCAAGTAATCGGGGGAGAACGCGCAGCCTCAGTAATACACTAGGGCGGTTTTTCGGTCGCAACAAGAGGCGACGAAGAAACTCAAACCCCGAGGCAGGAGAAGCTGAAGGAAGTCAAGTCAATGGCTCTCTTGACGACGGCGATTGACTATAGACGGAAGGAAGCTGCCAGGGAAGGGTTCAGATTTTGCGCTGACCAGGAAACCCGGCCTCCCTCCTGCTTGCATTGGATCGGAGTTCAGTATCAGCATTTCCATTAAAGGCTATGATCATGCATTTTTGACCACACAGAAGCCGAAGATATACCCTCATTGCGTCTGGTTTCTTTACGAATTTGTTTATTGCAATATAGACCCCAGAGTAGTTGATAATACAAGCCACACGCTTTGAGCTGTGTTAGGCGATATGAATTTTCCTCCATGGACCACGCTTGTCGATCAGTTAGTTCCGTTTCCCGTTTCCCGCGCACAAGTATCAAGATCGAGGACATGGTTGTAATTTGTGGAAGATAGGGGTGGTTGGACACATACTTGCATGCTCCTTTGCGTTGTCGTCTAATCCCCCGTGTATTTTATTCGCGGTCTTCACTTCCAGATGCGCGTTCGATACACAGGCAGCCTCCAATCACTCCTATTTTGATAGGATGCTGAGTCCTGCATCACGAAAACGCCCGAGGCCTTTGACAGGACAGGGATGGTGCCGAAAGGATTTGAGGTGCATGTCACATAGTTCCCATTGGGCGGAAGGGGATGGGGGAACGCACAACCACACACCCAATCCGAACCGCTCGCACCATCTCACCGGTGTCGCATTGGATTCTCTCTATATGCGCCATCCTACCATTCCGTCCCGAACAAGCGCCACAAGCGCCACCAGGTCCTCGGACCCGGTTGTTCACCCCGTGTTTCTGTCGACGATCCGTGAGGCAGCCAGGGAAGTGTGCCTACCTCTTCAGCTTGATGTGCCTAACGGTTTCCGTTGAATCCTTGTATAATAACTTTATTTTGTTTGCCGTTGACTGGCGCCTCTCAATAGTCAGAAACCAACTAACCTAGAGAAACAATGCTATTAATATGTCAAACTACGTCAAGATTCGAGACCCTGTTTGCGGAACAGACTCGACGTCTATTATTGTCGCCTTTTTGACAGCGAGCTCTTCACAAGGCCCACTCTGATAAACACAAAACCTCCTCGATCTCGATCCGATCCGATATACCGTTTTAGTATAGCCGCAGGCTGCCCCAGATTGCTCTAGAAGCCAGCAGAATGTCACGTCACATTACAGCATTCGAGTTACATCTATATTAGGTGGGTAACTCGGAACTCGGGGGGCCCACTGCAGCCATCAACTGTACGGCAATCATCCTAATCGTCGCGGGAACGTGGGCTTCGGGCATCGTCCAATGAGAGACTCTGATCACACTTTCGAGATCTACGGATTCGTTGGAAAGATTACTCGACCCGTGGTTTTGGCACGGAACCGACTTGCATGCAGGATCACACCCACGGTTAGAGAGACCGAAGTCCTACAGAACTTATCCCTTTTTCATTTCCTTTTTCGTGACGTAGCACTGCGAATGTGCAGGTGTAGGTTTGCAATCATAGGCACAGCCCTTGGGCATGCCCGGATGGAATGACGAGACGAGACGCGTGGCATTGGGGCCACCAAGACTGTCGTCCTCAGGGTGGCATCGACCGATGTCTATCGGAGTCAGCAAGTCAGTCATTCGAGGGTCTTCCAAAAATAATCAGGTAACAAGTCGGCCGACGATCTTTAGGTTGGACATCAAATTGGTAGGTGGTTGGGATTGTTGAATTGATTAGAATGAGCGCAGTGTTTAGATGAAATGCAGAAAGCGCTTCCCCAACCAATATTTGACCTTTATACCCTATCGCCATGTAATCCTTTAAGCCGTCATCGGCCAAACTCCCAATGCCAAAAAAAACCTCTATCGTAATAATTGCGCCAAAAACTTTGTAGACAAAGGGAATAAATTAGACTTTTTTCCATCAGGGCAAAGCACCGGGTTCTAAGTACGCGGACCCCTCCGGTGCTCCAGCGCCGCCCTCACATCGACCGAATAACCAACGTAGTCTCTCCATATTGTCCCGGAGCTCGTCGCGCTCCCCCTCCAGAGCCGCACACTCGCGCTCCAGTGCCTTGATGTGCCTCCTCGCCATCTCGAGGACCTCGGCCTTGCTGACCCGTCGGTCTCCTGAGTCGAGGTCGCCGCCCTCGTCCCCTTCGGCGCTCTGCATCCTCTCGGGCAGGGCGCTGAGGAGGCTCTCGAAATGCGCGTTGAGTCTGTTGCGGTACTGCTTCTCGACATTGTTGTGCGTCTCGCGGCTTTTGCGCTCCTCGGCGGACGCGGGTGGGTTGTGGTGTGTGTTCTTGGATGTGCGGGACGCGCTGCGCAGCTTCGACCTGTTGCTAGCGGACGGTGCGGCCATGCTCTCGGGAGAAAAGGGTGGGTAGGGGTGCTTTGATGATTTCCGCTGGCGAGAAGAGGAGGAGGAGGAGGCCTTGCCCTTCTTGTGGTGATGATGTCCTAACGTTGGCGACATCTCCGACGGACTTGTGACGACTCCCGCCGGTCCTTGACCGTGCGAGTACATGTAGTGGTATGCATCGACGTGGCCGCTCATCCCCGACTCTGGTGTCACCGACTGAGGAAATGCCGAGTCGTATGAGCCTTGCCTCGAGGCGATGAACGAGGCGCTGCTAGACGACTCCGGGTTGCCATCCGCCGAGCTGTACTCGTTGGTTGAATAGACCTGGCTGCTGTTGGCTCTATAGAGGGCACGTGGGTGGCTCTGGTACCCGGAAAGATTGTCTGCGGTACTACTTGTCGATGTATTGGCAGGATAATACCCTTGACTGCTGTGGTGACTGTTCGTACCATGTCCCCTCGTCGTATAGAAGGGAGCCTCCGTGGCGAGCGTCGACGGTTGATAATCTGCCGTTGTCATCTATGCATCTCAGTTAGTTCCTTCGGCCTTTTCGAAAACTTGATGAACTTTTCGTGGTGTTGCGAAGTGCGAGTTTCCTATAGAACCCTTTGCCGACAACGAGCGCCGTTCTTCGCCTCACGCGAACGAAGCCGCTCATGTTGTACAATCGTAGCTAGTGGGAAGCTGAAGAGTTGAAGGGACGACATACATGAAGTTGTTGGACAACAGAATCATCGTATGACCGGTCTATGTGTCCCACGTTCCACATCTTGGGTGTTGAGTATTTCGAGACTGGTGTTCAGGTGCGGGAGTAGCCGTTGAACCGATATTGAGATGCCAAGGGGCTATGACTGACTTTGTATATTTGTTGGTGTTGCCATTCGAGAAACAGAAAATTATCATGACCATGTCACTTTCAAGTAACCATTGCAGGGTTATCCCATCTGGTCTTTAAATAATCCATGGTCAAGCACCGCTGCAGTAGCCACGGCATAGGTGGCCAGGGGATCTGTACGTCCCAGTATTCCTTTAAGCCGACCCAGCATCGTTGGTGCAGAGTTAGGCACTGAAACAAGCAGAGTTCAACAAGCCCCAGCAGCGCGTTCTGACCCTGGTATCAGGATTTTATGCTATGTGCCGGCATTTTTCAGTCATAAGCATGTTTGTGTTATCTGGATCTTCGAAGACCCTTAGACCGTCCCGCTTACTGGGCCGGCAGGACCACCTAAAATTAACTCTCGAACACGGAAGCCGGTAGACTTCACTCTCTGCACGTTGCCGTGGACGACACAAGATCCGTGCTATCTGCAATGGCCGCCAATGTCCACGTGGATATTGAGCTATCGGATGATTCTACAGGTCAACTGGTAGTATGAAACTGGTTTGGTTCGCTTAGATACTGATCTACTTTGGTAATAGCACCCTCCGTGGCATTTATGGGGCAGGTCCACGGGCAATGGAGGCTGCAATAGGGCGACGAATGATCTCTCTCGGATAATATCTCGATTCCAGGTTTTGTACGGGCGATTAGAACCCCTGCTCTGGGCCACCAATATCGACCTCCCACGTAACTGAGCTGTAGCATTGAAGGGGAAGCGCAGGTGAGTGTCGTCTGGGCTCAAAACGTGCTTTGGACAGCACTGCCCGGCAGCATGTTTACAGCTCTACCTACTTTGCTACTTTGGCTTGCCACGAGCTACTTGGGAGAGAGTTATGTATATGCAGGTCTTGAAACTTCCTTCCTGAACCGGGCTCACTGATGCACCTTGTGAAGTTCGGATGGGATTCAGGCCAACGTTGCGGCCAGGTCCCAAACAGTCTAAGAGGTTCGGCACACTGGCAAGTTGATGATTAGATGTGGAGGGCTATGTACAGTAAGTAGTAGGTCATCACTGAGTTTCGGGATGCCGTGCAACAACAGTATGGATACACTCACGTCAACGTCGATTCTGCAGGCCGGTCCGAGGAACCGCCTGAAGCTTCTAAGGTTAGTGTAGTTTTATTCTTCAGACACTCGCAGCTTTGCCCTCGAAGCGGCCAGTGTAGCCGAGCTCATTCTGGAAGTGGTCTACACTGGCAGGACGCCGGGGTTCTAGGAGGAATCTCGAAGCATCGTAGGTTACATTGCATGCGATCAAGGGTCCTTTCCATGGTTGTTGCTTGTTAGGTTATATGTACTATGACCTGTCTGACGGGCAGCTAAATAATCCGCAATCAGGGGTCGTGCGTAGCGGGGAAGAATCCCACACCAAAAAAAAGTCCACCTAACCTACTTCGCACGCGGAGTATTTTCCTTCGTCTGAGTGGCTGCATTTCAGGATCGGCCGAACGCCACTTTTCGGTCCCGATAACTACCGTGTATTGTAGGCTTGATGTTAAAACTTCAGAAATCTCATCTATTCATATAATGGCCGTGACTCCTTGCGCAAGATGACAACCCACAACGAGATCCCTCGCCCTTCTCTGCCAGATTCGGCGGTGGTTGGCATGTCCAAACGGCCGCACTTACACTTCTAGCCAAGTTTGGGTTGGCATGCGATAGTGTCAGCCCCCTACCCGATCTGGACCCTTCGCTGCTGTTGAAACATGCATGCTGAGGATGCAAGGTTGCTACCCGCGGTATGAGATTAGTGAAGGGAACCTGGCGAGCCTGGCTACCTGAATCATTGACCGTGGTTTGGCCCCATCTCGATCGAGGACAAATGTAGAAAACCGTTGACGTGCCACGAAATGGTGTAGTTGAGGGGCTTCTTATTCACCTACCCGTGCGACACACGACGCAGCCCACATATTTCAAAAGCATGCTGTTCGCTGCATCTCGGCTTCTTCCAGAAACCGCGAGAGAGAGGAGAGAGAGAGAGGAGGCAACAGGGAGGCGCTGTCTTGCCTGCCCGTCTTCCCTCTCCTTCTCGTCCACGTGATTTTCATGCTATGCCGATCCGTAAGATCCCATGGCGGCTAACGATATTGGCGCCCGCTGCCTCAACCACGGTTTACTCCGTCCAGCTAGCAAGATCCAACCCCCGAAGTTCAATTCGATCGAATGGCGGGGGAGCCATGAGGAATCCCAGCCAGATTCGCGGCCATCACCCGAGACGACTCGGCAGTCTTGTCTTTTCTGCGGGTCAGACCTTGGCTATAGAAGCCATATTATACCACATTATACACTTGGAAGCGCCGGCGAATCAATGCCGACGCCAGGGAGAGTCCGCCTGCCGGCTTGATTGATGGAGACGGTCTCCTGTCTCACGGGTAGTTGCAGATTATCCCGGCATGCCCAGTAAAACTTCGGCAAGGAGTTGGCGGCAAGAAAATCGCTGCCGGCTAACGTTGACATGCACGCTTCAACTCCTCAATTCCCGCAGGGAGACGCACTCGCTGTCGAGGGATGTGCAAACAAGTGGCGAGCGCTTCTTGCGACTCTCACTGAAAGTCAGTTTGCTTGAGAGGTCGGCGGCCCCCAATGTTTGACAAGAACCGCCGATGAGCGCCACGATATGAAACTCCACTCGAAGATGTGCGGTTTTGGTTGTTGTCCTCGACGATAGCCTTGTCCGCGCCCCCACTTACTCAACCATCTTTTCCCATTGGGCCTCTATGCCACCGTGGCATTCACCACCGTATAGAGTGGAAGCCTGCATGTGGCCGCCTCCACGGCCGACAGGAGACAGACGAAGAGCCCAGATACCGTGCATTCGACCCTAAGCTCTCGACTGCCACGAGTAGGAGGAGGTACCACTAAAGACCTGAACAATTGAGGTCTGACGTGTCATAGGATTCAATTCTCGCAAGGACCTCTCGTGTACGGGTGTCTTCAATTATAAGATTGGTGGCTAACGGATTGATAGGCCACCAAGCTACGCGAACAGCCTGGATCGCGCAAGAGGCGCCATGCTAAGCCCTGGGGCCAACACCGGACTGTCTTGAACCCGTGTCCAAGTGATATTGGGCACCGTCTCGCTTGCCTACATATATGGAACCCTATCGTGTGATTAGGCAGCCCGGTGTTGTCGTCTTCCAGAACACACCTACCTACATAATGCTCCGAAATAAATCTGCATGGGTTCTGATATGCCGGTACCCCTGAATTGAGAAGAACGACAGTGACCAGGGCTCGGATTGACGTCGCATCAATCGCGCGCAATAGCACACCTACTGAGGCGGTGTCTCGCTACCAAGATATTGTTACACACTGGCCTCACCGTTGTGAAAAAATGAACACTTACAAGACATATCGATCCATGATGGCTTGTCGTGCGACGTCGAACTCACTGTCACAATTGCCGTCTTGAACAACCGGCTTGACACCTTGAGCATTAGCGACTCAATGGTACCACCACGACGTCCTACATGGTCACCAACATATCGACCACCATGACACCAAATGCGAGAGGGCCAGTGTGAAAGGGGCTAGCAGTTGTTCGAGGTTGTCCACGGTTTCACTCCGGCTCAAAGTTTGACAATGATTATATTCTACCTGCGATGTAGGTAAGCAATGCAAGACATATTTAAACGCACGACGAGTATATAGTACCGACCCTTGTTGTTGGCAGCTTACCATGGCTCATACAAGTTGTCTGAAAGACGATTCCAACTCTATTAATTTCTTGGAAGCATATGTTGATACCGAAAGAGTACCTGGTGCCGGCGGGCACTGAGGATTTGGCTCCTATGAGCACACACCGCTATCGGATATTTTCTCAAGCATATATACAATGCACCTGGCTCGAGCCTTGTTTCTTTGGACAGCTACCAAGGCCCTACCACAATCCTAGGGTAGCGAAACGTTCTTCTAACGATACAACCTAGGCAGAGAACAATGAAAGCCGGGTTGATGATATTCTCTTGATACTTCTCTTTGAAACATGCATTTATTGTCTCTCGTGGTTACTTACTCTGGGTAAATCCTGATACTGCTCACGATATATCGGGCAGCCAGTTTCACAGACAAGGCCAGCACCATACTGCAGGTTGGCATATCATAATATACACATCTACTCGTGAGCCACCTGGCTATTTTTCAACCACCAGGGCAGTTCTCATTGCTAATGGCTTAGCTAATGAAACACCACCAAACCATTTCTCATGCAACTTGGCTTGGATTCCGTGTCATCTGTGATAGACTTCACGAGCATACCATGACAATTACGTTTAAATTATGATGGAGAACAATGTAAGTCAGCAAATTATGTGCCCATCGAGGTTGTTGTTGATTTCGTATCCCAATAGAGATGAGGAACAAGCCAAGTATATTGGGATTGGCGTTGATGTATCATATACCTGCCGAAAATCTTGCATGCCCATGCAATTAACAGCCTTTAATGCCAGGCAATTGCTATCGTTCAACTGTATAACCCTTTCACCATGCAGCAGCACTCGCACCCATTCGCTTCTACACACCAGACTTCGTCTTACTCGTACACACCATCTCGCCTCAATGCCCGGCTATGATTGCAGTCTTCGCTGTATTGAGCTAATTGCTATCTAGCTAGTCAAACAGCTCGGCTTGGGCATAATATTCAAGTTGGTAGCCTCGAAGCTATAGTTAACATATTCCAGCCCCATCCTGGACCCCCAAATATGGGAGACAGGCCGACCTACTATTCAAATCTGGTCGGATATCACATGGAGTTCATATTGGGCTGTCAGAGATAGTCTTTCAGCTAACATCAAGTTGGTCGTCGAGAAGAAGCCTGGCTGACTCAAGGAGAAGCAAGCAGATGTCCTACTGTACACCCCATCGCGCTTGTATAAGTTCTCACTTGGCACTCTCAACGAACCTTCACTCACGACCCTGACACCGAATGTAAGGTAAACAAGCAGTACTCACAGATCTCCATGTACGCAACCGGTTTACTCGTGATTATCCTAGAGTGCACATAGTAAGATCTAAACCGTCCAAATTGTATCACATCACGCCAATAGAGGATTGCGCCAATGACCGCGTCAAGATGGGCCGAATCGACCTCGTTGTCAAAAGTAAGGTCGAGCAAGCCACGGCATCTCTCCCAACGAGTGTACGCTGACGAAGCAGATGAATGCGTGCGAGACAAGATGCATGATCAACCTCGAACGACGTCTATCGTAAAACCCGACTGACCGAGCCCAAGAAGCTACAGCAGACGGAAATGCGTATCTCTATTCACATGGTGCTCTTTAGGGAGCTTAGATGCCCATAGCTCAAAGGTGTCCGAAATCGAGGTAGGTAAAAAACAACAACACATCCGTAGCTCAGGCTGGTCTGAGCATATGCTTGCGAATTCTACCAGAGCAATACAACCACATTCTAACCCCAAGCCTCCCTTCTCTCGTCGCTCCATTGCAGCCTTCCTAGGAGTCTACGCAGAGCGCTCCCACATCGCGAGGGGAAACTGACACGATGTTAGATTTTTTTATTTTTTTCCCTTTTCGACAGAGAGCACATACTTAGCGTGCCTAGGTAGTCCAGCGGACCATCGCCATCCCTACCTTCGCATACGTTCCAAACCGATCAACGCAAAAGCACAAAGCGCATCTATGACAGCTCCATGCTAGAACTAGTGCAGATGAATGCGAACTCGATACCCCGCAAAACGGATTGCGTTGCATTCTGTGCCGGAATGCGACCGCCACTTGGGAGCGCGCGAGGCGACTTCCGGCAGCGACCCGTGCCATTGACGAATCACCGACGCTGTGGCGTGCTGGAAATCTGCATGCGAGGCTGGGTGTTTGAAACAGGGGCGGGTCGCGGATTGCTTTTCACATGGCCTCCCATTGGACGACAAGTCCGGTGATCTATCGAGTTCAGGACGGGCTGGGTGGTGTGGCATGCGTGTGCGGACGGCAACACCCGCCCCGACAGCCCTCGTTGACCACGTAAACGCACAGTATATCTCGTGTGTGCCGGCAGCGAGAGACCGACAGGCCTACCTGCGCGTGTTTTGGTGTGCAAAGAGTGGCGTCCCTCCAGTCCCGACGGTCCCCGGACGGGACCTGGATGGGGACAACACATAAGAGATGACATATCCGACAGAGACAACGCTTTTAGCCGAGTTGTCGCTTCTCCCCGAGCCAAGCACAGGCAGACTACTCGTAAGCATTCGCCGAGGGCACGTGCGGGTAGCAGCCCACGACAGACGCGTCCACTGTTTTGAGGTGATATCGATGCCTTTTATACCTTATAAGTCGACTTTTATCATACTGGCAAGACAGTATGACACGTACTAGTCCGTTGATCAACCTGGGGTACCCAAGCGAGTCTCCGGGTGCCTGTCCGGGCTGGCTTTTGCTCACCGCTCGCCTCGTCTGCTATGGGTGGCGCAACTCATAACTGAAAATAGTCAAGTTGCCATGCACTCAATCGGGACGCATCTCCATATCCCGTGGCATACCTTTGATCTCGGAGTCAAGGTCGGAGGGAGGGTCGCATGGATGCGAATCATAAATAGGCCCGTGCCCATATATGTGATTGACCATCAACAAACACGGCTTGCCCTCGGTCTATGGTATTTAATCGCCAAGTTCAGGATGTCTTGTCTTCGTGTGTCTCGACAGCCACGATCATCGTTGTTCAAACATACGATAAGAAAAAGAGGGCGGAAGCTGGTGATTGAGCCGCGACAATGTCTCGCCATCAGCAAGCCGTCGAAGGGCCGAGGCTGAGCGAGAAGTCTGCTTGAACCACTCACCATGTACAGTCAGTGCCGAGGTGCCTAGATGCCTAGGTGAAGGAATCATACCCATTGCTTAACATCAGGGCCCCCCTGACCGCAACAACCAACAGCCACCCGACAGGTTGGAAGCGGTTTTAGTGTTTTTTAGCCTTTTGCCAACCGAATGACACATTCACAAGCCATAGCCTGCTTCTGGAAATCCTCCACTGCAGGCCGAGGGCAAGTCGTGTCGACGCCTGCCACGGTGTCAGGATTCAGGAACCATGTCCTCGTTCCTCTGACGGACGGCCTGGTATGTTTCATATGGACCATTCCAGCGAAGTCGCCCCCAATTCTGCCATCGCTCTAAGCCCAGTACGCCACAGAGCCACGTTCTCACCACGTTTTGGGCCATCGAATGATACCTGTCATTTGGACTAAATTGTTTCATCAAGAAATCGTGGTCGGCAGGGGATAAGATGAGATGATCAGCATCTACCCTTAGCACCAGTACACTAATCGCAGACGGAATAGGGAGTAGGCCGTTCCGCGAGCTTACTACCTAGCAAGGGCCTGCGAGCCTGTGCCCCTTGCGCGAAATGAGATTCACTTAGGAGGAATTGAAATTGTAGGTAAGTATTTGGACTGGCAACGATATTGTGCCAGCCAGCTGGGGAATTGATATGTTGTGAGCACTGTGTATGTTAGGGCGATGATCACCTGTCAAAGGCATAGCGTGCACTGTGAAACACCGACCTCCTGGGAATTCCCCAGAGTCTTTTGGACAACTTGTCACTGTTTTGATTCATCGCCAGGGTATGGTGAGCATTGACCAGGACTTACGTATCCCCTCTCAGATACCACGCACCACGGTAAAGATGGTAGAGGAGAGTCATCATGACAGCATGATGACAATAGAATTCAAAATGACCCATTAATGCACGGAGATGCCGCTTCCACGAGAATAGGCATTGTCGATCATAACTTGGGATTATCGAAGACTAACAAATCTCCCGATGTTCGACCTACTGACATACTCATCCATTCCTCTACGATGGATAACAAGCAGTTACCCCGCCTCATTTGTCAATTAGGAAGGTTAGAAACGAGGCGCTGTGTGATTGGTGATAGGGGTGCTCCGACCGAAGGCCCGACTTGATCGTGTTGGGTACAGTACCCTACTCAACTATGGCTTTTGCTAAACAAGGCTTATCTTGGAGGCTAATTCACAGCGACATGCACGTATAGGTCAAGCAATATGTACGCGAGACTGCTGTTGGTGCGGGAGTCGATATCGAAATATAGAACCCGATATCGATAGTGGTCGGGTTAGGACTAGGTGGGTAAAACACACTTACTCGTATTCACTGCTATTTTGCCCAAGTGGTACTGTATGTTGGTCTGCCTAGTAGTCGCCTTTTCCCACGTACCGACTGCGCAACATGCCGACGCCAGCGGTGTTTTTAGCTCATCATCTTCGAAGAACCACCTTGCCATTGCGGGAGCATCTAGCGAGAGACCCCGTCTGTTCTACAACGCTAGCCGTACCAAAGGTAAAAAAACACATCAAATTTTCACGAACGAGCAGCAGGTGTAAGAAAGAGAAGGGAATAAAGGAAACAAAGAAAGGCAGTGTAGACGACACAAGACAGTAGGTATAGCCAGCTGAACATGTTTTGCTTCTTCGAAACGCGTCTATTGTAGCCACTACTGTGGAAGAATCCACGGCGTGATTGGTTATCATCAAGTCGAGTGTAGACTCTGACTGGGGACTCCCAGTTGTGAAAGAATCGCTAGCACCTGATGTGAGGGGAAAAAGTGGTGACAATATGGAGCCAGATAGGATTTGCACTAGGTTCGCAGATTTTAGGTCTCGTCAGGCTTACCAACTGAACTGGCAGGGAATCCATTTTGCTGCATTTCCAAAATACGAAAAGGCGTTTCGTTGCGTGCTCGGTTCTTCCCTTGGTGAGCTCATGTATGTGTTATGTACCTATGGAGTAGGCACTGCCCATGCGATGCCCGTATTGATTTCTTCCATCCTTGCGATTGGTTGAAGTTTACGCTGAGAGTAGCCTTATTCGGTGCTTCTAATCGAGTTACTCTCAATGTGCAGAGAGGTAGGCGAGGTAGGTCTACCGTTATGGCATCGGACATGCGTTAGTAAATTTCTGCATACATTAGTCTCCTTTTGTTCTCAATGTCGCCGTGCTCGCCATGTACGATCAACGGTGCACCGTAGGAACGGCATCTTGCTAGCTTCGTAGCTCGAAGCCATAACGGGGCTGGTGAGTGACGGTCCCATTGGGGATGAAGTATATTCGCGCACCTACCACATAGATCTCCTGACTTCTGCCTGACATGGGCACAATACGGTGCTGCCAGCCTTGACCGCCGACGCGGTCTGTGCCTGTGCCTTGTTCCTGCATATTGCAGAGCAATATCGGGGCCGGATCTTGCGGCGCGTGCTACGAATGCAGGACGGCAGCCTCCCAAGTTCCAAGGTTGGTTGGCCGCAATGCGATTTTTGCCCGCCTGCTGGCTGGGTTATTATGGGACTAAATGGTTATAACGCTGAAGGGCCCGGGGGTGATCGCTGATTCCTGCATTAACACACCATGCTATGGCTATGGCGATTAACGACGATAGACGATGAGATATTTTAGGCCGGCTGCAGCTCAGGAAGTGTGGCCTTATTCGTCCCGATATGATGGTACGTCGGCTGCTATCTTCCCAAATTAAGTACATTAACTGATCCAACTGCTGTACCGTATTTGCTCACTTTGCATGGTGGATGGGTGACCTAGTCGTCCAGGTTGGTAGTTGCTCTTATGTACCGGGATTCTGCTTGAATCTAAAATTGGAATATGTGCACTAACTTGCAACCTATCCTTACACGTTGACTGGAGCAACTCCAATCCAGCCATCGCGTCATGACGCCAAGTGTCCCGCCACGGCGTCACCGCTTGAGCACGGAACAGAGCCGAGGGCCCGATAACACACTAAGGTAGGGAATGAGGTTGAGAGACTGGTGTAGTAGAGCCAAAGAGCCGAGTGGGATTAAGTTCGAGAAAGGAAGAAAAAAACGAGAGCACAGCTGGCGAGCTGGGGGCCTTGAGGCGGGCATGGCATCAGACCTATACCTCGGCGTACCTTAGTGTGCATACAGGTCGTGTAAGAAGAGCCTGAAAACGCCTCAAATGCTACTAAGTAACCGAAAGCATAGAACCTGTGCTTGCAGTGTTCTAGACCACCAGAGATGATGCTTCTGGACTGGCAGGTATTGCATCACGGTTGCCTATCTGGAAGTACTGCTGGTAGATATCTCTGCAGAGGGATATTCAACTGCCAAATCAAGTAATAGAGTCAATATTGCCAACTGTTCAGGAGCAAGAAATATTGGTAAGACGGGATAACGTATCTGGCCTTACCAGTAGCTAAAGTCAGAGTACCATCGTCGGGTCGGCATGGCGACCCGACGGAGCTACTTCTTGGCTTCTTCCATATGAGAGGCCGGATGGGGAACACGAGTTCGTAACTAGTAGTAGTTTGGTGGTAGGAGCTTCGCAGCACAGAGCAGGTGGTTGCGCGACCGGCAAGACAATACCCATCCTACATCCCCAAGCAGCCAGACGGACTACAGACTACAGGCGAGACAGGTTAGGTAGGTGACTAAAAAACCCGACTGTCCCTTCTAGAAGTCAAGTGAAACATTCTACGTGCCGTGCTACTACTAGACCTACCGTCTTAGAGAGTTGACTAAGTTGACTAAGACACATGCAGAACGCTGGCCATGACCACTCCATGATCTTTCGTGCTAGGTAGAAAACCGAGTAGTATTCATACTACGACTGCAGCTCCTACCTGACCGCAGTAGTGGAATGGAGTAGCCAAAATCCTACCTTACCTCACATCCTGCTCACAGTACGAGTATCCGTACTTACTCGCTTACTTACACATACATATCTAGTACGAGTACTGTATTCGTATACTTGTACGATGCCCACACAGTGGACGACAACACCAGCAGCTACTGCGTGTGCTCGTACATGAAACCACACTTGCACTTACATGCGGTATCGCGGGCCATCGTGAGCAGCGTGTACTAGCCCTTTTTCGAAAGAAAGAAGAGGAAGAACCTTTGCGTCTGCATTCTGTCCTGCGAGTCCTGCGAGTCCTCTCGCCTGTCACGCCTGTGCCAGGAACGGATCATGCAGGTCCCGGGTTCCCAAGTCGGCGACGTCCTGCGGGTCAGCCCTAGCGCAGTTGCGATATGCAGTTATTGGTAGGTGAGGCTTGTCCTCTGCCGAATTCAATTGCCTCAGTCCGTGACAAGCATATTTTCGGGATTATCACGACGCCAGTGCCTATGCCCGGTAAGCTACATCTGCAGTGTATGATGTAGTGTCCCCAGGCTCATCAGGTAGTCTGTGCTCCAGACTGTGTGTGCACAGGTGGGTGGATGGTTGAGCAATGAGCGCTTGGCCAGCTATATGTGTCCAGGGGTTAGGAGACATGGGCAAATCGACATATATCGACAGGCTCCCTCGCCTTCCTGCATGACAATACCTATACTAAGCCTACTCGTAGCTGACGTTGTTCCCCTTGGACAAGAGAAAAGCGGCCGTCGACTCTCGAGTCGCCTATACGAGCTCCACATCCGCGAGATCGACGGCAGTCCGCGTCAGCGGTCACTGCAGATGGCGTAGAGACGGCTCCTGGCTAGCAGAGCTAGCTGGTACCGGCGGGCAGGTCAGTTACAACGTAAGGAAGTATGTTGCACCGTGTGCGAGTAGCGATAGCGGATTCCGAACCCAAGACGACAACTGAAAGTCGGGACAGAAGTCAGGGGAACCCAAGTCGAGTTGCCATCCGTCAGTTGGTTGGCTTGGTTAGTAACTAACTTACAGTAGTGCTCAGGTGTCGCACGAGCCAAGCCAACATCATCCTCTGTCATCTGTCAGCCTTTGCCAACTCCCATGCCATCGTCTGAGATGTCGGCGACGAGCGGCGGCGGGTTTGGTCGACAGAGTTGCGATGGCAGCGGCGGTTTGACACCTTGGCTAACTAAAGAGGTGAGTTTCAGAATGCTGCCGCTTATCTCAGCCTCAACGTCTGATTCGGCCCCGAATGCCGTTTGTATCACACATTGTGTAAGTGTAAGATGTGGTGCTCGCCAGCAGCTTCTGTTCCTCGCCCGCTGTTCAGGCTCTGCCGGTCTGCAACGTGCTGCGAGTCTTTTTTTGCAACAACCATGCACCAGCAGTTTTCAGCTTCTCAGCCATGACAAACTTCTTCTGTCGCCATGCCCATCCTTGCAGCGTAGCATCGCCGGGATCTCTCCCTGGTGGGGTCGGAACCTTCCATGGCTCGCATGGGCTTAGGGATGGATATGCTATACTAGTCGGACTACCGCACAGTATCCAGAACGACACATCCACCGGCGCGCTCAGGCTACGATGCCATTGCACTACTTCTGCTTTCCTCTTCGTACGCGTATGGCTATGCTGCATCGTTTGTGGGTTTTGCTACCCTCCTCCGGCATATGGGATGCCGTTTGCCCTCGAGCCCAAGTGTGCTAGTCTGCAGCACCCCGCAAGCTGTTCACGATACCCTCTACCCTCTACCGTCTGCTGTTGATCTATTGAGGAGACGTGTTGCTAGGGATTCTTACGAGTATACAGTTATACCCTTAGCTCAGCGATGGCCAGCCCCTTCTTCCTTCGCGCTTACGAGTATACCTTACAGAATCCTTACTGCCCGTCAAGCTAACATGACATCAACCTCCCGCTGATCTGAATTTCGCTCCATCTACCATACAACTACTATGCTCCTACATGGGTATCGTATCTGCGTTACTACTGCTGTATGAGATACTGAAATAATCTTGGTGGACCGTTGATGTACACCACCGACTGACCACCTTGCTTCCATTTTTCGTGGACCAAATCAACCTTGTCCAGAATCGGTCTTCAAAAAGAAACGCGGATCGGATCTGCATCTGATCGCCTACCAGCACCCTTTTGACGTCCCGCTGAATATATCCCGAATTGCAACAGCTGACACGACGAAGCTTGGCTCTCGTAGTGAACACAAGCGGCATTGTGGGGAGCAGTTGTGAATAGCAGTATTCGTTCGCCGTCTTCAGTCTTCTTACATTGCGCAGCATACGCGTGCATGCAGTTGTTTGACTGCACCAGTCCGGCTTGCATCGGTGCCGAAAAAGAAAAAACATACCTAACGCAACCACGGCGCGATAGATAGGCCTTTGACGTGGAATTGGAGGAACCAGAATCTCTCGTCCATCGTCCATCGTCCCTTCGTTTTACCGTGCTCTCGAGACTCGAGACAGACAGATCAGCTCCCTAGGCCGTCACTAGCAAAGCATCCTAGGCTGCTGCTGCATCGCTGTGTCAGTAATTTCACCTCAGCATCGACTAACCTTGGGACAACTACCCTGCATCTTGGCAGAAGAATCCTGGTCCCTGTTGCTGAACCCCTGGCGAGCCTGGCACCAGCTCTCGTTGGACACTTGCATGACAGCCAAGAGACGGGCAAGGGTACCCGGTCACTGATCTTCTCACTTCCAATATTTGGTCCGATTCATATCCCATGGATCGTTTTCCGTTGCATTCCCACAACTGCCTTTCATAAACACTTGATTGTTGTTGTCGTTGTTGTTTGTTTCTGTCCTTCCCTACTTTCGTTCCCTATCTGCACGTCTTGCAACCTATGTCTGCAAGCCTTCGGTCAAACACAAGAGCTACGGGCACACAGCGGCCCGTGGAGTTGATACTCGGGACGAACCTCTCAACATATCGAAACACGACACCCCGGATGCAATAGAACTTAACTTCATCAGCATGTTTTCCTCAGGTTCCACGTCCGCCAACTTCAAGGGGCTTAGACGGAAAGTGTCTAACGACGTCAACCTGCCGAACATGCCCGTGTCTCGACCCTCCACTGCCACATCGACAGACCACTCTCACAGCAATAGTGTAGCAGACATGCTTGAGCCCTCACTAAGTGGGCCCCCTTCGCCAGAGGGCATTCGTGCCTTTAGCAGACGGATGCAACGATCCTCTATGGCAGAACAGCCTCCGAGTGAGCTTGCACCATCTTCAGGCTCATCGTCACTTCGGTCTGAAACGCCAGAAACGCCATGGGAGCCTAGCTTAGAGAATCTGAGCTTGTCGAAACACTCGTCTCGTCGCTCTTCGGCCCTGCTTTCCAAGGACCGGCCTGAAAGCGTACAGCTCTTTGGCAAGGCCGTTTTCACTCGCAAACCTAAGATGCGCAGGGGACATAGTGACTTTGGGAATTCATTACTATCATTGACCGAGATACCAACTGAGACCGTGCCCGATGTGCCTAAGGAGCAACGATTTATCCAGTCCATGTTCACACGTCGACGAGCTAGAGGTGTATCGGAAGCCTCGACAAAGAAGTACCAGATCTCTGGACCGTACGACTTTCAGCACGTATCGCATTCCTCGAAGGAAAGTTTGTCTGGCTCAAACCTTGGCGAACTCAACCGAACGCGAACAAAACCCATCACCCCCAGCGCATTAGGGGGATACACGTGCCAGACACTTGACAAACCACTTCCGAAGCCACCAACCCACGACCAAGAGTTGCAACGTCCGCCATCAAGGAATAGTATTCAGTTGTCGCCCCTTCTTCTACCGCGATCATTTCCCAGTGATGTACAGACATCACCGATTCCTCCACCGCCTCGCACATCCAGCCGTATCTCACTCCGCCACGACCGAAATGACTCAGTTAGTACAGTCCACCTCGAAAGATCGAGGGCCAACTCGAACACTGTAGCGCCAGCATTTATCTTGCCAGCGGCCGACGGACCTTCACCCCCTTCTGAATCCCATGTGCCTTCGGATTCGGTGCAGCCCAAAATGAGTGATAACGAGAACTCTCCTTATTCCACGTGCGCTACGAATGATGATGTTGCGTGGCCCTTGACGAATTCTATGACTTCTTTGACCGAGGTTCCTGAAGAAGACGAATATCACCTGACAACGATCAGGTCTCGCACGAGTATCATGAGTAATGGAACATCCATTCGAGGCAGCGTGTCTGTGCCGCATCTGCGTCGTATGTCTCTTAGCCAAGCAACACAACGACCAACAAGCAATGCTTCCGATACGCTAGGCAGATTTGATCTCTTTGCGGCCCAGCGCGCGCTGCGCGAGCATGGCGAGGATGAGATGGATGATGATGATGCCCACGAAAACTGGGAAGACGATATCGATTATTGCTACGATCACGAGGCCGAAGCCGATTGTGATTTTGCCTGGGAAAGACCTTCTTGCGACCTGCAACGTGAAGACTATCTCTCGGATAGCCCGATGTTCAACCATGAAACTGAATCTAGCTTCGGTAGCTTTGGGCCAGTGGCCGGAAATCTGCTATCAGCCGATGTTCCCGCACTGAGCCCTACCAGCTACGCCTTGGGCGTGACGCAACTTGGAGCCATCACCCCAACTAGCTCAACAATGCCTATCACCTCTAACTTCTCGCTCCCGAGGATTGACTCTTCGACCCAGCTCAAGCGTGACTATGACCATGACCGGTCTCATTCCAGCGCCTCCAGCTCGCAGGACATGCAGGGTTTCTGCTTGTCACCTAGTCTATTGATTCCGAATGACTACCATGAGAAGATCCTGCAATACGAAAGAGGCGAGCTGATCTCGCGCGCCTCGAACGATGAACTCAAGAGTCTGCAGCATGATGCTGTTCAGTTCAAATTTGACGGACAAGGAACTAACCTACACCCGAGGTCCAGTGCATCCACAACTGTGTCCACTCTGTCAGAGCAATCGGGAACATCAAGTCGCTACCCATCCTCTTCTTTCACTCGCTGGACTGGTAGCAGCAGCTCAAGTTGGCAGATGCCCATCGACACCAAGCAGGCTATCACCGCTGTGGTCGACGAGGAGCCTGTGGCCGTCCCAGCTAGCGACGCCACTCTCGTGAATGCAGGGGAGCCTCAGCCCACTGCCACAGTGAACCAGGAACCTGGCCACAGTCGAGCACAGTCAGAGGCCATGTTGCTCATGAAGGTCCCCGATAATACGGCTCTTGCTTCAGATTCGGAAGCCGCGAAGGAGTCCCTCAAGACTCACAGACGAGCCCGAACCGCGAGTAGGAGCCATACCAACGTATCTCCCTCATTCGCCCTCTTCCCACAGGTTCCTCAGCGCCCCTAAGCATCCTAATGGACACATGCTTCTGCACCAGATGTGATCGGTCGAAATAAATTGCAGCAAATTCGGCATCGACGATTTCGACTTGGAATCCCACAACTTTATACTACCATATGTACCATAACTATCGCTTGTTGGACATATCAATTATCTTTTTCCTTCTCGGAAGCATCGCGGCGTTTGCGAGCTTCTTTGTCAACAATACGGGATACCACCCGAGTCAGATTTTTTTGATTTTCCCTTTTTCATTTTTTTTTCATCTTCTCTATGTTCCAGAAATTTGTCAGGACGACTGGCCCTAAATGCCACAATATACGTTAGACTGTTGCGGCGCGGGCAATTAGGATCTCGTCCAAGCAGAAAACCAAGACGAAAGATCCCCAGACGCAGTAGACGGAGTTTTCGATTTTCACTTTTCCTCCTTTCCGGTCTTGGAAGAGGAGCAACAACAACAACAACAAGAAACCGCTTGGTATGGAGCATATTTGCACATAACTTACCTACCTTTCTTATATCTCCTTACGATGTATGACCGATACGATAAGAAACCGAAGGCAACTATAGAGTCAAGGGACACGATTCTCTTTTGCCGTGCATGGATGGATGGAGTGTGGTTTCGGGGGGATTTAAACGGACGTGGGGGAGTTTTTGGGATTGGGGTTTTAGTGGTATATAACCCACACATCACGCACAACTAGACGGATTCAGGAGGATACCTGGGGTGCATCCATATGTTCATATTAGCTCAAGGGATGTAGACATTATACTCTTAAAAATGATTAATATCATTAAAGCCTATTCACGATTGTTCCATGATATACCGATTGAGAGAGTGACTGATAGTCGGATATTTATAGCCTTATTCCGTACATGCAACCAACTCGCTAATCAATGGCCAATCTACAATTTCAATTGCGTCGCACATTTGCTTTCTTCGCAGGCCTAAGAATTGAAGAGAACTATAAGAATTTGCACGTTTCGTATCAATGCTCATCATGTAATGATTTGACTGACGTCTTCCGCATCTCATTTCGTACAATACCAATGAGTATTTATTCATACTAGATTATCTAATGCTCCCCCAAAGTCTTTTTCCCACTGTTAGGGGCTACATTTCTCCACTAGTCCGGGTATCAATAGAGGACAAGTCTTTCTCATCACTCGTCGTCTTCCTCCCCATTCTTTTTCGCCTCGGCCTTGGTCCTCACCCATTCGGTGGCCTTGGCCCTGACTTTCTCCTGACTCTTGGTATCGCCGTTCTTCTCTTCCCAGTCAGCCCAGCGCTTGAACCATTTCTTGGCAGGCCGAGCCTTGAGTCCCTTAACTTTGGTGCCTCGCTCAAACACGTCCCTGATGACTGCCTTGTCGGCGTTGGGGCCATCTTCATGGTCGAGCAGCTGACTCCACAGGTCAAATCTCTTGGGGAATGTGGAGATCAGTCCTTCGAACATGGTGCGGCCGCGCTCAGCACTCCCGTTCGGGGAATTGTACTCTAGAGCGGCGAACTTGGTCATGAGGGGAAGGCGGGCGTGGTCCGGCAAGGCTTGCGTAGCCCGAGACAAGAGCCCCCTTGCCCGGTCGGGCTCATTCTGCACAGCATGTAGCCAGTGGGCGTAGTTGTGCCAGACGTCGGGAGAGTTTGCGCCAAACTTCTTCGTGATGGACTGGAAGAGCGCATCGGCTTTCTGATGGACTGTTAATTGTGCTCCAACGTAGGGATTGATCGGCTTTTCACTTACCTCGGGCTTGTTGTCTTGTACGTATATGCTGGCGAGTCGCTGGTAGACTTCTTGCTGATCATTGACTTGGCACGCACGCGTGAAAACGCCGTCTGCAGTGTCATCGCTTCCGAACCGCACCTCGAGATTGATATATGCTATCCAGGCATTCAATTTCTCCGTTTCCTCGGTGCTATTGATTGTTGCGACAGCCCGCTCAGCAACTTCGCGAGCTTTGGCCAACTCACTGACTTGCATTTGAAAAGCCATATATCGAGTCCATAGGTCAGAAGAATTGGGCTGGCGGTTGAGCAGTTGTTCATAGTCCACGGCGGTCTGTGGGCCAAGAGCGGCTAGATCACCACTTCTGTCCGTTTCGATCTGGGGCTTCCTCCGCTTCTTCTTCTTTTCTGTCGATGTGTCTGCACTGGCATCCGCATTGGTTGCGGCTTGTTCGTCAAGTGCAGTTCCGGACCAGTCGAAGCCTCCAGCATTGAGGGCGTCAACATCTTCGGTCGCATCAGCCATATTAGTATCATCAACATCGGAAGATAGATCTCCGTCGTGATCAAGGCCATCAAACACGATTGAGCTGTCGTCATCCTCCATATCATCACCATCCTCACCGTCGTCGTCGTCGTCGTCCTCTTCATCTTCATCCTCTTCGTCATCCTCTTCCACAAACTCCAGCAAAGCACCTGCAGGTTCGTCATCGTCATCACTGTCCTCGTCATCCTCAAGATACGAAGGCTTAAGGCCAAAGCTGATTTTCCTTTTTGGCGAGTCAATCTTCAAGATAATTGCCTTGACTGCATCGCCCTCACTGAGGAGTTTTCTTGCATCTTTGACTGGCTTCTCAGCCATCTCACTTCGGTGGCATAAACCGCTTACATTTGCGGAATCATCGATAAGAATGAAAGCACCGAATTCCTCCACTTTGCGTACTTTGCCAGTGATAATCTGACCTGCACGGAGGTCTTGGTAGTTGGTGAGTGGCACGAAATCATTTTCAACAACTGATGACTTGAGGCTCATTTGGATCTGGCCCGTAGCTGAGTCGACTGATGTGATCCGGCCCTTTACCAATTGATCAACTTGATACTCATCTTTCCACTCTTTGACAAACTTGTCCGAAAGATCAGAGATGCGAACCATGGCGGTGAACTCACCACCGAGCCCGACAAACAAGCCTTTGTCGGAGACGTTCTTGACAAAGCCGCGGATTATATCGCCAGCCTTGAGCTGATCAATATTAGTGATCTCGCGATCCTTGACAGGTAACGACGAGTTCAAGACCCTGGAAGGTCGTGAGGAAAGACGTAAACGTTTGTTGCTCTTGTCCAAATCGACTACTGAGACACGAACAAAATTGTTTTTGCTGTATGACATAGTGCTGGCTTCGCTATAGTCATCGCTAAGATCGATCAGATGTGCGGGCGCCGAAATGGCGTCACTAAGCTGTACGATGATCTGGCGTTCGTTGACCTTTGTGACTCTACCTGGGAGGACCATATTTTGTTTGATAGTATCCCAGGAAACATGGGTAGAGGCCCCAGAAGCCCGTGCTGATAAATCGAGGCGGCCTTCTGTAGGATTGACCGCTAGGACGCGCACTTTCAAAGCCGAACCGATCGGGAATCTTGTTGAGAGGTCTGCAAGGACGGAAACATCGTCAGATAGATCGAGCATGCTGACTCTGCCACGTACGCTAGGCGACAGGTTCACCCAAAGGGAGTTTTGCTGAACATTATTCACAAAGCCGATATGTGTTGAACCAAGCTCAAGTGATTGTAGAGACAGCTCTGATATTGTACCGGATTGTAGATCCTTTGGTCTCGCTGAAAGTTCGAGCACTGACTGCGTCGACCGATGAGTGATAGGCAAGTACCGATGGTTTCTTGCGTCATGAATGCCAAGGACTCGCACGTTGATTGTCTTGTTCGCACGATATGAGCCCAGAGGAGATTTGGGAGTTGTAATTTGCTCCCAAGAGTCAAACAACTGGCTGACATCTATGCGGCCATGGATATTGTCGGCCAGCCGAACATTCAGCTGAGTGCTCTTGATTGATACGATTCTCGCCTCTGTGACTTTACCGATATATAAGTCATCGGTAGTCTTTAGTGTTTCGTCCACCGGATTGTCCAATTGCAATGGTGCGGTTGACTGGACATCGGTTGTGGGCTTCTCTTGATGTTCGGATGAAGCAACGACGAGACGGGTATTGTCCCTATCTATAGAGTCGATCTTCACAGCGATGGACTGATATTTTTTCAAGCCAAATTCTGTTTTATCCTGGTCTTCACGAGCTAGTTTCGACTTGGGTAGAAGAGCGACAATTTGTCCCGGAAACTATTTATCACGCTGGAGTCAATAATTGCCTATTATAGTAAAGACACTGCTCGTGAAACATTGGTTTGCAGGTGTCTCGGGAGCATAGATACCTGTTACGGTAATTTATGCCTCCGGGCCTTGCCAGAATGGGGAATAAAAGACTCCAGTGAACTGACCTGTACAAAGACGGCCGTAACAGTTATGTTCCTGACGAATCCTTGACGTATCTCACCTACTTGAGCCTGGTCGAAAGCCGTAAGAAGCTTACCATCGCGACTTGCTTGAACTAAGCTTGGCTTTTTTGACAAGGCAATTGATCGGCGACTGTCATTCTTGCTTATCACAACAAGCTCGTCGAGAATCTGCCCGGTGCGAATTCCCTTCATAGAAGATTTATTTTTGCTTGGGCGATCGGTAAGCTGTCCGATTGAAAGTAGCGCTTTCAGACTGCTGTCGGTCAATTCGACATGAACATCGTCTTCAGTTTTTTGTACCACTTTAGCAGACACTATGTCTCCTATCTTCAGATTCTTAAGTGCGTTCTGCTTCTCTATACCGAAAGCAGAGGGATCCTTGCAGGACACAAAGAGTTTCTGGTCCTCGGCATCGAAGTTCAATATATGCACGCTAACGACTTGGCCGACCCGGAAATGCTCTTTGGGATCACGTATATAAGCCTCGCTCATCTCCGAGACGGGAAGGAATCCCCGTACAGAGCCGTAGAATTGTACGATAGCCCCCTTATCGAGTACTTTGATAATAGTAGCAGGACTTTGTGCCCCCACAAAGAGCTCGTCGAAGGATCGCAATGGCTGCGCCTCGGAGTTCACAAGAGTTTTCTTCAACGTGAGTCTGACCTGGCGTTTGACGAGATCTGTTGACAGAACCCGAGCTTTAACCTTCAGACCCTCACGGAACTTTTTCTCGGGGTGCTGCAGACGGACATCTGCTAGATGCATTTCTGGGACAAAACCGTGGACCCCTTCCGCCAATTTAACCAGAAGACCGCCCACACCGTCTTGATTGATGACCAATTTCTCGATCTCGCCATGAACCACGGCACCGACAGCAACATCTTCAATGCGGAGGAAAGGTTGTTTGAGCACGCTTGCTTCGAACGATAGATTGAATATGCCATCTAGGGCATTGTAAGCTATTACTCTGCCCCGATGGACTGAGCCAATTTTGAAAGGACCAGATGTTTCAGAGAGTAGGTCGAGCTTCCCATCCTTGAGACGAGAAATGTGGACGAATCCGGGTATGTGATCTGCACCAATCTCAACAAAAACACCGATCTCAGGATCAACCTTGAATACAGTGCATTTCTCGACCATCGAAGATGGTGGGAGCAAGTCAAGGGGGCGTTTGGCGGACGCAGTTTGCTGAGGCGATAGAGTCAAAACGTGCTCCAGCAGCGATACACCAAGTTTCGGTTCCTTGGCAGTAGGAAAGTCGCAAACAACGCGGGCCTTCACTTTCTTTCCAATATTGTATTTGGCCTCTAAATCCAAGGATTTCGGGCCGGCACCTGAATGAATCTGGTCGGCTGTGACATCCAAGGAACCCATCACCTTGCCTACTAGTCCACGCTTCGAAATGTCGGATACCATGAGCTCAACCACGGACCCCGGCACAAAAGTTTGAATCGTAGTGGCTTCGGACGCAAAGTTCTGGACGTTTCCCAATTTGCTTTGCAGTGCTGATAATTGCACAATTTTACCATTGGGGCTTTTCCCAGTGACGAGGCACATGGCAACAGCTCCAGGCTGCATGCGGGTCTCGAGAAGATCGCGAGACACTTCTTTTCGAGGAAGGAAACCCCGGGCGCGTGATTTAGACAGACCGAGATCCATGACGAAGCCATGATCTTCTGCACTAGACACCGAGGCCATGACAACGGCATTCTCGACCATCTCATCGCCCGAGAGTCCCGTGTTCGCATCCTGCGGCCGCAAGGATAGCTCGATATGCTTCTTCGGCTTCGTCAGGGTGCCCGTATTCTCCTCTGTTGTAGAAATCACGTATGCGCGAAGGTATTGGCCGACCTGGAAGATGTCCTTCAAATCGATAGCATCGTTCTCGTTGTCATCATCGTCAAGAGCTTCAGCCTCGGCCGAGAGCCTTTCACTCAGGGCATCAGAAATGGAAGTGATGGACACATGGCCGGAGAGGCTATTAGGCAAGGAGAGGATGAGCTGCAAAGGACGAATTTCGGTGATTTGACCTAGGACGAGGGAGCCTTTCACCAAACGCTACTTGTGGTCAGAAGCTGTCGCTCGGAACAAGTGCTCGCGCAGGCTACTTACTTGATAGTTCAGACTCTCTATTCTGACGACGTCTTCAGCCGGCTGAGTGGTACCAGAGGTTTTGCTCTTCTTGGACTTCTTTCGCTTCACAGATTGGTCGCCCTTCTTGTCGCTCTGACCGGAGGCCTGCTCGAAAAGGACGTCTTGTTTGGCCTGGACGGAGATCTGGCGATGCTCGAGGGGAGACAGCACGCTCGCACCGCCACGGGGGAACAGAGGTTCCTCGTCCTTCAGCTTCGAGACGGCGGCGACACTGGCAGGCTTCTGGTCGGCTGGTGTCGCGCTGGGCTTGGGCTTTGCGGATTTGTCGGATTTGGATCGCTTCGGCGACTTGGTAGCTGGTGCGCCGCCCGGGGCATCTTTTCTTTTGAGGGTGCTCATCATGTCATTCCATGGGCGCGGGCCGATGGTGTGTTCTGGCGAGCAAAAGACTAGGACCATAGAACTGCCTCCATCAATTCCCTAAACTTTTTTTGCCGGTCGCTTATCGATAATGCACATGCTGCCTGGTTCGAGAGATGTCTAACCAATTTAGGCATATTTTTATTTACATTACCTAAGATACCACGGCGGGCGGCGGGTGATGTATCCATGCAGCCGCCTGCGACGGAGGGGCACTACTAGGTACCGGGGCACTTGGCATCCATTGAATACCCACCTGCAGCATGCATTGTGCCTGACCAGTCCCCCCAGTCGGTACCTACAGAGGTACATGTAGGAGGTATCACAAGGGACTGAATATCATACGCCGAGCATGACATCAGGTCTCTCTACCTAAGGTAGCTTAGGCTTCTAAATAGGCCTCGGTAGGGATCAAATGTTAGGTAGGCTGGCTACCTTGCCTTCTGTAAGCTATAACTTTGGAACTCATCGATGAGGGCTGATCAGGCACCCCTATCCTTTTCCCACTTGTAAACAGACATCCGGTAGAGCGCCCCATCAGCCACCAGGGAAGGAAGCATCGATTTTACTGGGGGGACGATGACTGTGTTCACAGTTCCCCCATCTCTATGATGAAGCCCCGAAAGCGCGCGAGACCTTCCACCGAAACATCGTCTCCGTCGACGTCACAGCTCCCCAACACCAACACCACCGATGGTACATCATCGTCACCTGGCATGCCGCCCGCGAAACCAGATGAGAAGCCAGACCAACCCTCCAGACCCGCCACACCCGCTACACCCGCCACCCAAACATCTCGCGATGGCAAACGAGTAAGTCATTGATTGATTGCTTCTTTTCGTCTTTCTTTCGTGCTCGTCGGGTGCTGATCTTGCAGGTACGAAAGACGGACACCTGGTACGGCTCATGGCCGCGCGTTTCCAAGTCCTCCGCATCAATCAAGGTGGCTCGGGAGAATATAATGGGCAACACCCAACGGAACAAGGCACCAGCTGATTTCAGCCGCTTCGAGGCGAACAAGACGCCGTCATCAGAACCGGACAATCAGTCCGCGAAAACATGCCGCGCAACCGACGATGCTGGCACCGTCCCCGAAGCCGTGTCTGATACCGGGGCCGATACCGAAGCACAAAAGGACCCGTCGGTTTGCGACGTCCACCAGCCGGAAGCCGTAAACACAACCAAGGACTCCGGAGACATGACTGTAACCAGCAGACCTGTAACCTCGATACCTACCCCTGCGGAACCACTTCCCCAAGCACCACCAAGCTCCACCAGCTGGCTGCCATGGTTGGGTAGATCCGCAGATACATCAACAGCACCGGAGCCGAGCGTAGCCGTGCAGGGCAGCACCGATGACGCCCCAGCGCCTCCGGAGACGGCCGACCCAACGACACCCCTGGATGCACCTGTTCAGGCGCAGCCGCCTCCAGAGTCTCTTAAGCCTGTGAAACAAGCAAGCTCCTGGTTTGGCTTTTGGCCCTCGTCGACGAATCCGAATGCGCAGGAAGGCGTGGAGCAGGAAAATATAAAAGTTGAAGAGCAAGAGCCAGGGCCAGAGCCAGAGCAGGGCCCGGATACCAAGGCAGACGAGGACATTGTGATGCAAGATGCTCCCCCGCCATCAACATTAGCATCTGCAACCACTCAACCATCAAGCGGATCAACATGGGCTTTCTGGTCTAGGGATACACAATCTCGGAAGACAGGCGACGAAACAACTTCTGCTGAACAAGGCGAGTTGGCTGTCATTGGCGACGGCTCGGAGACGAGCCCGAGAAAATCCAGTGTCGAGGTTCACGAAGAGACCAGTAACAAAACCGTGCCTTCGAAGAAACCCTTGCAGGAACGACCACCAAAGGGTACTTTGAGCAAGAAGACCGAAAGTGACCGACTCCAATTAACGACCCTAGAAGAGCCGCCTCTAGCCCGGCCAGGTACCTCAGATTCGGACCTAGCTACTAAAACCTTGACATCAAAGCCCACTGCGACTCCAGTCAGCAAAACCGTTGCCCCAAACTTACTTTTGCCCTCGTTCAAGAGCACCTACCGCATGAAAGAGAACCCATCGATCATCAAGCAAGTCACCCAGCTGCTTTTCAGGGCCAAGCAGCCACCAACATGTCACGTGTCACTTTCTAAAGACAAACCAACCATCAAGAAGGCTATTGCAATTGGAGTTCATGGACTCTATCCTGCCAGCTATTTGAGGCCCATGATAGGGCAGCCCACTGGGACCTCTCTACGGTTTGCAGGCCATTGTGCTGAAGCCGTCCGCAGATGGGCCGAAAGCAACGGCTCAAGTGACTGTGAGATAGAGAAGGTTGCGCTCGAGGGAGAAGGCAAAATCGCCGACCGCGTCGGTAGCTTGTGGAAGCTGCTGTTGAACTGGGTCGAGCAGTTAAGAAACGCAGACTTTGTAATGTTAGCATGCCATTCCCAAGGTGTACCAGTCGGCATCATGCTCTTGGCAAAGTTGATCGATCTGGGAGTCATTGCCAACTCCCGTGTCGGGGTTTGCGCTATGGCTGGTGTGTCGCTCGGGCCATTTCCCGACTACAAGTCGGGCATGGGCATGTTAATGGGTTCCGCCGCCGAGCTATGGCAGTTCGCCAATCCCGATAGTGACATTTCTAAGCGTTATAGGCATGCCTTAAAGACGGTCGTCGACCATGGTGTGCGCATTACGGTAAGCCGGCTGTTGGATCACTTTTGCGCTTCCCGTCTCTTGCCCCATCCAGAATTGGAACGACGACTAATACGTGCTTGCAGTATGTGGGTAGCATCGATGATCAATTAGTGCCACTGGAATCCGCACTATACAGCCCTGTCTGCCATCCGTACATATACCGGGCAGTCTTTATCGACGGTCGAATTCATGCGCCGGACTTTATTGCCCACCTCGTAGGGTTCGCTCTCAAGCTGCGAAACTTGGGCATAACCGATCATGGACTCATTCGAGAGCTGTCGACGCCGCTCGCAGGCAGTTTATATACGGGCGAGGGCCATTCGAGACTGTATGATGATAGTCAGGTGTATGAGTAAGTTGTGCCTCCAAGTCACACAGGCCCTTTTCTTTGGATGTCGTAGCAATACTGACCAGGCCAAGCTTGGCTATATCGCACACGCTGGAAACCACTAGCGTATCCGGAGTGTCGTGCGAGCTACAACAGCATCAGGGGCTCACGAGCCCAAACCCATATGTCCTACCTTGGATCATGCGAGGCCTGCTAGAGGAGGATCGGGTCAAGACAGAATTGTCGCATGAGACAGCCGAGCTGCTCAAGCAGTTTGATGAGTGGGCACCCACGACGAAAGCACTAAAGGACGTGAAGTATAGGTTGGAGGCTGTGCGATCCAAACTATAACATTTTGATTTCACAGGGCACATACACGCAAAGACATACACGCAAATACACGCACACGCACACACGCACGCACAGCAGAAACATAGACGCTACAGTTGCGACACAGCTGGCGAGGAGCATATCAAGGTTAATCGGCAATGGAGTTTTGGACTTAGTAAGACTTAGATGTCAGTGATCAACATGTACAAAGCCGGGGGCGTTCTGGCGAGGGTAAACTTGCAAGGTCGTTTGGGGCTGTCACGATTCGATGTACGTAGTTAGTTTATAATAGACGCTTCTGATGTGTTTTCAGCCAAATCATCAATCGCTCGCACTGCACCTTACGAATTTGAATACATTCATACGAGGTGCTCTATTCATCACCAGCACTTCCTCTGAGACGAGTGTCTATCGACGGATAGAAAGATAGGTAGGTAGGTCTATTGGCATCGATCTGTATTATGGCTATGAAGTCATCTGCCAAGCGATAAAAGCCCACTCCTGACCCCAATGGATGGTTGGAAGCTACGTAGCGGGGTTTGCCAGGATGGCTGGTCCACGTCCACCAAGATGTCACGATCGATCTCACCATTCGACAAAGGGATGATTAGAGCCACCCTTGTCTGGAGCCGCAATTGCGGATGCCAGATGGTACATATTCTAAAGTTATTTCTCGTTCCGGCCTCTACGCACTACCACGTCCGTCCGAAGAGACCTATGTACCTACCTGGTAGTTACTGGGAACCAAAGGGTTAGGAAGTCTACAGTCATGCAATGGAAGATATCTATATCTGTTCATGTGGTGGGATAGTGTGAAACAGGCATACCTCAAACTTAGTATACAAAGTACTAGGTAAGTAAGGTAGGTGTACCAGAGCCAGAGCAGGTGCGACCTGATCTACTCGTAGTATGAATTGCTCGTAGCCGCTATCATGTTCTGATTGTACCATGTATCTTAGGTACTACCCCCCTTAGGAGGTACCTATTGATTGTACCTACTGACTGAATCCACCACCTGTTCAAGAATCAAGCGCCAGCTTTGAAATTACTTAACCTAACCCTGGCCGACTCCCTGCGTCGAGGGTCCATCGCCAATGAATTCCTCCCATTGACCACTTGCAACTTGCAACTTGACTTTGTGCCTTCTGGACTCCGTACATACCTCTTGGCTTCACACTTGACACGTCCGAGTCGTGAATGCCCGAGTCGCTCCCTTTGTCCGTTGCATAAAAGCGTGGGAAGCCTTGTTGGTCTCAGACCCCCAAATCCGCGGTGCAATCAGCCAAGCCGATCCTCGTCCGAATACACCATATCTGCGCCGATTCGACACCTCGAACAGCCGCACGCTTGCCCCCTGTCGGACATCCAAGTCGAGCATCTAGCTACTTAGGCACTCAGGACTCCCAGCTTCTCTCGAGTCCGTCCACCCGCCCTCCGCCCGCGCAAAAGCCGAGACTGTCGAGGCCATCACGGCCATCGAGCCACAGCCCACCACCACGCGCACGCGGCCAGGTCGCTGAGCCACTGGCAGCAGTCTACTGCGCTCTGCGCTCGGCGCTCGATTTGGGTCTGTACGGCGGTCTGGTAAACGGTCGGCGAAATGGCTTCTTGGGAATCCACCAGCTCTGAATGACGCTAGACTCGCTAGCACCCAACGCGACCATCACGTATGTAAGGCCGACTGCGTGGCCATGCCCCGAGCGACGGCTCTCTGCTTCTTCTCCGACCCGGAACCAATGCTGACGACGAGCCGACTTCTCTAGGAGAGCGAAGCCACGCCGAAGCGCACGAGCGAAACGAAGCAGCACCCTCAACCCTCGACCCGCTGCACGCTTGCGAGGCTGTGAGCCACCACCGGCATGGCGCTCTTCGACCCGACCTTCCTCTTTGGTATCTTCGTCCTCCTATACCTCTCGACCTTTGTCCTCTTCGCCGTCCTCCGTATCGTCACCGGCATCTCCATCCAAAGAATAGGCTACTTCTCCCTACGCCGTCTAGCCTACACCCCGAGGGATGGCATCAAGCTTGAGATCCGGGGTCTTGGCCTCCATCTCCACCGCCCAACCTTCTCGCAGCCTACCTGGCTCAGTATCGTCGTCAGTGAGCTCGCTGTCACGCTAGACATCAAGGAGTTGGAGGGCCAGAAACCAAGCGAGGTGGCAACAGGTGACGGCGACGATGATGACGACGAGAACAATGAGGGCGAGCGCAAGCATGGGGCCAGGCAAGAGGGCCGCGACAGTCGCCCCAGGGCTGCGCCCCGGAAGTCGCTCCCGAGACGAGCAACTTTCAACGACCCCGGTCGTAGCGCGACTTGGAAACAGCTGACCAAGTTGAAAGAACGTCTGAAAAGGCTGCACCGCAACGTGCGCTGGATACGACTGGTCGACGTTGTCGCGACCGACTCGACCGTACACGTCGTCGACGTAGGCCAAGTACAAGTCGGCAGCTTCACCATCGCGCTGGATACGAGGCACCGTCTAGTTGATCGCGCCCGATTCTTCTTTCAGTCCAGGGCCGAGAAGCGGCTACAGAAGCAACCGGCCGAGTGGATCATGGCCCTGAAGAGCATCCTTTTCACCGTCAAGGGGGGCGAGTCCATTGAGGTGCTTGATAGCGCAACCCTGAATGTGCATGGCTTTCTGTACGACAACATGGACGGACTTCGAGACGCGGCCATCGCCCTGAAGCTGGGCCGAGTGCATGTGCCATATGACGACACGCAGACTTGCGTCGAGAGTTTCAAGAAGCTACGACGCCAACATACGAGCCTTCATAAGCAGGCCGACTCGATCCAATTCGCTGTTGAGAACGTCATCCAGGAGATCGACGAACCCGGCAGTACAGATACCGACTTGATACAGGCTGTCTCCGACTCTAAAGAATTCGTGAGCTCCATTCTTCGCGGCATCAAGGAAGTTCAATTTGCGGTGAGCTTCGTTTCTCTCACCAAGAAAGTGCACACTGTACGGTCAACTGGCTTGCCTCTGCTGCTGAATGCGTCGATGAAGGAGGTCGGCATCGACTTGCATCGACTGGATTCCAAGTCTCCGGCGCATCGGATGTATTTCCCATCGGATGCGATAGCTCACGAGGCCCTGGCGGCGGCACTCTCCATCTCCGTCGGTCTCGACGATGGCCATGGCAAGCCGGAACGAATAGCATACATACCCATGGCTACTACGACAGTGAAGACCACGTTGCCATCGAAGACGGTTGAACTTTCCGAGGGCAGGAGTGCGGAAGAACGAAACGCCAACATTCTTTTTGCCAACTCGGTTGTCACATCGCCTTGTGTTGATCTGGACCCCAAACATCTTCCTGTGGTTCTCGCCATCCTCCAGCCTAAACCAAAGCCTAAAGCTCCCGTGGTGCGATCCCAGCAGAGACACAGGCTTATTTCTCGTCTACTTCCTAAAGCAAACATCAAATTCTCCATGCACGAACCCGTCGTCAGAATTGCGTTGCCCCCGGTGCACAAGACGGATGATCCTGATGACTTCGACCTCATCATCTCCTCCATCTCCTCCATTTCCATTGATCTTGAATCGTTCCACTCTGCGGTCGAAGATGTACACTATTCACTAGCCTCATCGATGCGGATACAGACTCATCATCTCTATTACCGAACAGCTCAAGGCAGTCGCTTCGATCTCGCCGACACGGATTCTTTTGACCTGAAAGTACAATTATCAGCGGCACCCGACGTCCACGTTGTTGCGAATGGCCATCTCCAGACATTCGCCATTCGAATGACTCGACCTGAACTCACCAAGGGTATACGCCAAATTATCCATCAACTCAAACCCAAGGTTGAGCCAGACAAGCGCGCAGTCCCAAAGTCAACCAGATCGCAAAATATCTTGCGGGCATTGCCACAATGGTTCTTGCATTTTACTGTTCAGGTCGATGACTTCAGTGCCGAGATCACCGGCGTTGACGACGACTTCCCTGGAATAACGCGCGGCATGGTCCTTCAAGTAGACACGTGGTCAGCTGAATACAGAGCCCAAAGAATGGATCATGTGCGACAGCGACCCCTGACTAGAAGACGAGCAGCAAGCCGGTCGTTGGTACCCGACCCCGAAATCTTAAGCTCGTTATCTTCACCCACATCCCCAAAGAAAAGGCTACAACAGGAGGGTGATGGCCGGAGAATAGCAATACACGTCAGGGGCTTGGAAGCGTTCGTGAATGAGGGACCCGAGAAATGGGAGGTCGAGCCATTCATTCATATGCCTCGCTTCGAGGTTGCCCTTTCCACTCATAGCGATGCGCATAGCCCTATCCTCCATGTGCACTCCCATCTTCGAACTCTTCTTGTACGATATTCACTCTTCCGCCATTATGCAGTCGGCATTGCCATCATGGTTTTGCGAAAAGCATTTGCGAGGGACTCTCAGCCCTCGGCACCCTCAAGTCCACCGCCCGAACAGAGCCCCACTCCTTTGTTATCTCCCGAGTCACCCTGGCCAAGCAGTGCAGGTGCAGATGCGGGCTCAAAGGTTCTAAGAGAGCTCGTGACAGTTGATTTCAAGGCCTCGCTGGTTCAAATCAAGGCAGAAATGCCGGCAGATCCCCCGATCATGTTGCAGTTCTATGGCATGGAGGCCGGCCGCCAACGATGGCTGACCCCGTACTTTGCCTCTAAGCTGATACGTATATATGCAGGTGCCCCCAGGATGCCGGGTGTTTGGGCTCGGGTTGCAAGCATCAAATCCTTCCGCCTAGATCACCGAGAGTCGCGGAGGAAAACATCTAATGGCAGCTTTCTGGATGAAAAGATGGTTGATGTAGTAATGGAGGCCGTCAGGCTTGCTGTTCCCCACGAACTTATCATTAATAAGATATCAGATAACATCATCAACGTAATCAAGGCGACTGAGCAGCTCCATCATCGGTTCAAGACGGGGACTAATGAGTATATTCTCGACAAATCGCCCGAAAGACCAAAGAACGTGCCAAAAGTGTCCATAAGGGCTCGCAACTTGATGTTCGAACTCGAGGATGGTGCGTTTGAGTGGAAGCTTGGAATGATATACAGAGCTGGTCGCGTCGAGCAGCAGCAACGGATTGCTCGTGAGGATGCTTTCCGTGTCAAGGTGAGAAGAATCCAGGACGAGGATATGAAAAGAGACTCGAGCCGTTTCCGCAACCGCTCGGCAATGGCGAGAGGTCGTGGTGCGAATACAAGCCCGTGGAGGCGCAGTCAAAGTGAGGATCGCCTCACACAGCCTAAGCGTGACGACCGATCTCGCAGTGAGGCTCCACGAACCCGAAACCCTCGCTACAACCCCGAAGCTATCCGTAACATGAGCGGCAGCGCGCACATCTCGATCCAGGAGGCAAGGATGAAATTACATGAACATAATGCACAGAGCTGGAAAAAGCGCATAGACCATCATTTCATCACCGCCCGACAAGGAATGCAAGACTTGCGCAGTTTGTTTTGGGGAAGTGATCATGTACCGGACGATTTCGAAGACACTGAGAGAATTCTCGAAGTGCCGCAGCGGCCAGCGCTCATGGCCACGACTGTCCATGAACTACATGTTTTGATTGATAAGCCATCTTTTGCTTTGAGCAAACTTCCAGACTTCCTCCACGAGGTCGGCAAAGGGATGCCAAAAGACATGAAATACTCTCTCCTCATCCCCATGAACATCCAGGTTGCCATGAGCGAGGCCAAGATAACACTGCGAGACTATCCATTGCCCTTGCTTCATGTCCCCGCGTTGAGGCCAGGGCAGTCATCCAAGCTGCCAGCGCTGTTTCTCAAAACTGATTTCGTCATTGCCGAGGAATTCCACGGTTATGAGGCGTCTCGAAGGATACGAGTGCAAATCACGCCTCCTAGCAACCTAGAGCCGGGGATGCCAAATGGCAGCTTTGCTATAGATGTTCGTCGTACGATCGGGCCTGTGAAGTCGTATTCGGACATGCACGTGGATCTAAACACATCTAATCCGACACGTATTACCTGGGGTCCTTCATATCAGCCTGCTATTCAAGACATGATGATGGTCATTGAATCCTTCACCAAACCCCAGCTTGATCCGTCAGAGAGGGTCGGTTTCTGGGACAAGATTAGACTGAATTTCCACTCTCGGGTCCGAGTCGCCTGGAGAGGAGGTGGAGATGTACATCTCGCTCTAAAAGGTTCCAGAGATCCATACTCCGTCATCGGTAACGGTGCTGGTTTTTTGATGTGTTGGCGAAACAACGTGAGGTGGAACGTCCACACAGAGGACGACCCAAAGAAGTTCATGACTGTCGACAGTGGCGAGTACGTCCTTGCAGTGCCCGATTTTAGTCACTTTGCACGGGACGAGGCTCGCGGCATGCGCGAGAGTAATAGCGTAGCCAGCGGCTCCGGTCATAAGGGCAGTGTAGCTTTCAAGAAGGTCATCATGAAACTATCTGGTAATGTTCAGTGGATGGCTGGTCTCGTCTTTGAACGCGCTATTGTTGAGGGAGTTCGAAACTTTGACTTCAAGCCGCATTACGATGTGGTACTCAAATCACCTCAGTATGCCAAATCGCATAGCAAGACCGTCCCTTATGACGCCTTTCGCGGGTTTCGAAGCCAGCATGTTCATCTATCAATTGCTATCAGAGCGCCAATCGACCGTGATTGGACATCACCAGACCTGCAAGCGCCGACTAGGAGCTACAATACTATCCACTTGACTCCAAGGTTCTTTACTCATTTCTTCGCATGGTGGTCACTCTTCGGCGGCCCCATGTCCCTCCCCATCCGCCAAGGCACTCTTTGGCCGGGAAGGGAAAAGAACAGCAAGAAGTTTGGAAGGCACCTTGGCACTATCAAATACAATCTCCTCCTCGCGCCCCTTTTCCTGAGTCACATATACAAGCACAAGGATGCCGAAAACTATTCTGAAAACGATGTATCGGCGACAGGAATTAAGGTCAGGTTTGATAGCTTCATGCTTGATATCCATCAGCGTCGGGAAGAATTTAATACCCGGGATGTTGGGATCAAGAACACCAAGACGAACAATAGAACGACCGGGATGAAAATCCACGCCGCCCAACTTGATCTTGTTTCAGCAGATGTGCGTGCAGTTTCTGCTAGTATCAGGGGCACAACAACCGAGGCTGTAAAGAGAAATTCCCTTTCGACTTTACTCGCGCAACATGACCTCGACGATGCGGCTGATCTTTCGCATTTTACTATCCCAGACCGTGATTACAGCTGGATTGACATGGACGATTTCGTCGAACTTGACTGGATTCTTCCATCCGAACCAAACCCAGATACTAAGATACTGCCGCTCGCGTATTCTCCACGTGTGACCTACTTCCGCCAAACTGACATCGGAGGGACAATCGACGGGGACCCAGATCGTACAAGTCCTTTTGGAAACGAACCAACACATATTTGCATTATGAGGCAGGACGACGATCCAAGAAGAGTACAATCAAACTTAATTGAAAGCCGTCTTGATCAACTTGACACTCAAATTACGAACAACATACGCAACACGTCCGACGCCGAAATGCGAATGGGAAAAGACCCTGATGTGCGGGCCGAATACGAAAGCTTGAACAAACATACCAACGTCCTCCGGGACAAGCGATCGTTCATGGAATCTATGTTACATCAGATGGCCTACAAGATCACGACAAGTGAACAAGAGAACAAGAATACAGACCAATTTTCCGAGCACTCAAGCGAGGCTGGTGCTGGAGGGGTCAAGGTGCCATCAGGCACAGAATTCGCAAGCGACTTCAAGAACAGGTTTGTTGTTCATAACATGCAATTGAAATGGAACAATCTTCTGCGAAACATCATACTCCGATACAGCCATCAAGTCAGTCAACGACGTGGATTTGTTTACTATCTATCCCGTCCAGCTGTTAAGTTCATCCTCGATATCGTGGAGGAACAAGCAAAGGCAAAGCAAAACAATAAGGCCAAAGCACCTTCGTCTACCCCCAAGAATTCCCGGGTTCCCAAGAAGGATGATCGAAACGGTAAAACCAATGATGACATAGAAGACCGGATCAAACAGATTCTTAAGGATGGCCGGAGATATGTCAATGCCGACAACGCAAACTCGCCTGAAGGCACCATCAATGCGAATATGGAAGACATCACAGGTGGCATTGCCGATGACTTCACTCCTCAAAACAGCTTCCATGTTCGCCTTATTGCACCGCAAATCCAGCTGCAGAGCGATAAGAACAAGAAGCACGTTATCTTAGTAACGGCTAAGGGTATGGAACTCAAAGTCGTCGAGGTGATGGAGAAGGCGAGGGTATCCGACCCCGTCAGCGGCCTAGTACAGAGGCGATTTTTGCTTCGTATGGACAGTGCGCAGTTCTTCGTCACTCACCAGAAATGGTTCCTCGATCAAATTCTTTCGAAGTATTCCGGCAATAGATATGGAACGCCCTTGGGGTCTTCTTGGCCACCATGGGTTCCTATGGAGGTGATGTTTGACTTTCGATCGGACCCTTTCGGGTTCAGGCGCATCGTACAGAAAACCTCCGCTTTATTGAGGTATGAGAAGTTCAACACGCTTCGACTGAAGTACAACGACGAAGTCAACAATGTCGAGGGCAACACCCCAGTATCAGATGGCCCAGATAGCAGAATGGACAACCTCTGGGTGGAGTTTCCCGAGGCTCGAGCGCTGTGCAACTCGTCTCAATATTACGCCATGTACGTCATAGTGCTCGATCTACTTCTTTACAGTGAGCCTCTGGAAAAGACCAGGAGTGAGCGACTGGAGAAAATCATGCTGGCATCGGATTTCAGCGACCTCCGTGGCACTCCCGAGATGGTCACTAAACTGCAGGAACGCATTCGGAGTCTTGAGGAGATAAAAACTCGTTTCCAGATCCACTCCAAACATCTGGATCGAAAAGGCTGGGAAGACCGACTCGTACTTGAACGCGATCTCGCAGCGAGTGAGGATGAACTTTTCTTCTTGATGAAAGCCATAACTTCGTCACAGAGAAGGTATGACACCTCAGTACAGAGCAACGCTCTTTTGAAGTGGACTATCACTGCTAGAGAAATCGTTTGGCACCTCATCCGGGATAACCACGACCCGCTGGTTGAACTACAATTGAAGAACGTCGAATATGACCGAGTTGATAACGCAGATGGCTCGCACATCAATTTGTTACAGATCGGCAGAGTTCTAGGCCTCAACTTGATGCCCAATGCAATTTATCCCGAAATAATCGGGCCCTATGTCGAAGAAGAGAGAGGCCGCCCTACCGAGATGAAAGATACGCAGATGATTCGCGTGTATTTCCACATGCTCGAAGCTATTGCCGGTATACCTGTGATGGATCATTTTGAGGTGGATCTATTCCCAATGAAGATACAATTAGAGCGTGAATTGGGGAAGAAGCTCTTCCAGTACATTTTCCCTGAAGTCGAAAATATGCAGCCTACCGAAACCAGCAACCCAACCGAGAGTCCTTCATTGGCAAGCACGAGTGAGTCCAGGACCGCACTAGATCTGGCAGAGGATTCAGCGTCAGGGTATGGGAGATACGGTCCGGGGATATCTGATAAAGAGTCGCCCTTCAATACGCGAGCTGGTTCTTTAGAGCTCCGCCTTCGTCCTACCCTAACTCTCGACTCGCGCTCATTCAACAATGATGAGAACTCCAAGGTCAAGGCCGTGAGCATACACTCCGGAGAAGGATCCAGTGTATTCCGACTCTTTGGTGGGAAATCGGCGAGTAAGAAGCCATCCTATGAGTCTCTCCGGGCAAACAACATACCAAAACCGGGGATTGGGCGATCCTCTACAACATCTTCCAACAGTGAAAACAAGAAGGCGGCACGCTTTGCACTCCCTCGAAAAAGCGGCAACTCGGAGGTGGATCCCTCGGATGACCTTTCCAAGATGATGACGCGCGCCTCAAGTTACATGACTTTTGCATACATCACAATGCCATCCGTCGTCCTGTGTCTCAGCTACAAAGGCAAAGGCGAACGTAACATCGAGGACGTACACGACTTCGTCTTCAGACTTCCGACGATCGAATACCGCAACAAGACATGGTCCAATCTCGACCTAGCTATGAGCCTCAAGAATCACGTTCTCAAGGCACTCCTCTCGCATACCGGAGCCATCATCAGCAACAAGTTTAGTAAGCACCGACCTAACATGGCTCAACAAAGTAAACTTCGTGAATTGGCCACCAGCAGTGTTCTCCTTGCCACTCCGAATGCCAACGCCGCGGACAATAGCGACGACTCGTCAAGTTTGACTACGACGAGCCCCATCGACTACTCCCGCTCACCGCCGAGGAGTCTGAGAGATTCCCAATCCAGCCATTCCGGCGTGCAGCGATCAAACAGCAGAAGCTCTTCCGTCGCGTCATCAAACTCGTATAATCACGACTCCCGCAGCGTTAAGAACGTGCCGGGCCCTTTGAAGATGACGGCGGGCAATCGAGCCATGACCGCGCTTGGGATCGATTATGGACGACCGGCGACTGGCCTTGGCATTGACCACGGACGACCAGAGTCCAGTGGCAGCAGCCTGTACCTGGAGCCGGTGCGACCAAGCACGAGCGGTAGCCACATGGGGACTATCCAGGAGAGACGGAAGTCGGCCGGCAGCGGTTTCCTGAGGGGCAAACTCAATGCGTTGACCCATCGCCGTAAGGATCGCGAGGGCAGTGATGGCAAGGGCCAAAATCCCAAAGATGATTGAGAAGGGACTGGAGAGAATACAGATACCCTAACGTGGCAAAATTGTGGTGCCCGATCGGAGCTGATGGCTATGCGATCTACTTTTGAGGTGATGGTCATATATACTATCCTCGAGTCGCCAAGTAGCGGTTTCAGCCGTTCGTTTTGTTTCCCATGTCTGATCTTTTCATTCCTCTATCGGTGCCATACCTATCTAGGTACCAATAGATGGTGCACTGGCTGGGATGTTCTTTTACACTTGGAGACCGCATGTACATATCTACCCTATCATATCACCTACATGTACATATAGAAAGGAGTGGGCGCACTTCTTGGCAGCACTTTGTGGTGGGGATTCTCTAACGAACGGCGATGGATTGAGTGGGATCATGTATCATAAATAAGCTGAGAAAAAACCCATTGGCGGGTTCGGTGGGTATACCACGAAGAGAGAGGGGGGGGGTACTGGCATGTTTGATGCCAGGTACACACATATCAATTTATCTTGAGTATTCAACCGTTCATTCGATTATGTTGTTTTGATCGTCAGTGATACAGTTGCGAAGCTCTATTAGGTTACTGAAATTGACAGACCAGTCAAAGACTGTCTTAGAGCGGGGCAAACTTGAAGTCCTGTGGGTAATGCCCTGAGCGGACCCCGCGAAGGTGCAATACGCAGACTGGATGGGTAGGGCGGTATAGCATTCCCAAAGGAACGGGGCATACACTCCCAGAGTTCTCTTGCCCTGCGAGAAATGATGCAGGCCTTTAATTGGCGAAGTGCACCCGTCTTATGCCACGGACCGAGGAATCGAACAATTTCTGGGGATTCTTTGGGTGTGCGCTCCTTATATGTCATCGTAGTGAAATCGAGATGAGAGTCTTTCCGGTTTGTATCATCAACTGATATCAATGTCATCGGGTGGACTCGGGTGAGAGCGTGACTACTCGGACTCGAATGGCAGTGAACTGATATGCGTGGATGGGGGCGCAATCCAGAGGAAACCTCGGTGAAGGCTCGCAGCGGTTCTGACTGCACGTGCAAATGGATCGTCAAATCTGCACATGGGTCTACATAACAGGCTTATCAAACCATGTAGTAGGTGGATGGTTGCCGCCGAAGTTTCCTTCAGGATAGCAGCGTTGTTCTTCGGTTTCATGAGGTAAAGCGAATGAGTAAAAGACTCGGGGGCGCTTTTAATTAAGCCTTCGTAAACTCTCAGATTTTGAAGACGTAGGAAACCTTATTTCTGGATTGGACATGGGCGCCCATTCGAATGTACCGGATGGTGGGCTGGCCCTTCGATCTTATCAGGTAAGTACCTATATGTAATGTTCTCTCTGGGTATCGGCAGGAGGATTCTGCTAGCAATGCAGTAGTCATATAGAATGTTCTGCTGCCACTGGTGTAGGTTAAGTGAAATTGCATGTGCCGCAGCACAATCTCCCTCTACAGCGATATTCCATAACCAAGCTTTCATTTGAACTTGTTAGTATGATAATTCGATGGTCTCCCAGTTTTTACCAAAAATAGGAATGACATCCCATCCAGCCAGGATGTTAGATGATGGGTCAATCATCAATCAACGCAGGAGGTGCTCCGATGCATTTGGTCCTTAACGAGCAACTGTTTGTGACTAGGGTATCATATAGTTTGGGTGCCATAGTCTCAATCCGCCATCTCGTCTCCTGACAAGATGAAGCTTGGACTCCAATACTCCCATTCGGGGGCTTGCTTATCGACCCAGAGCATACCTTCGCCCAGGAGGTCCTCGACGGCGGTCTGTGCTCGGGCCCGCGTCCAGCGCAGATTGACCATCAGCATGGAGACGCCGACATAGCCGAGGACCTGGGCGGCTTCGAGGACGGCGCTCTGGTCGGTGTTGAGCTCCTTGGGCACGGATCGTATGTACGACTTGTTCCCGACTTTCATGACAGAGTAGCTGGAGCCGAGGGGCTTCAGTGTAGCCACGGCTCGAAGCACGTCATCCCTGCAAGGAGCATCAGCACAAGTTGGAATTTTAGATTTAGCGTACCGTGATTCCACACACAGAAGATTGAGAGCGAGCGGAGGATATGAGACGAGATAGAAAAAGGATAGGGGGCCACATACTCGGTAACATCAGGGGCGCCTTCCATGCGGCCCTTCATGACCCTGTCCCTGAGCTCGAGGACGCCGATGAGACCACCGTTCTCACCGCGCGTGGCGCCACAGACCTCGACGACGCGGACGGCGAGCTCGAAGTAGAAGTCGTTGACGGTGCGGCCCAGCAGCTGGGCCCAGATGCTTCCGCCGCCGCCGTTATTGGTGTTGTTGTTGTTGGACGAGGCGAGAGGGTCTACGCCGATGGCGGCGCACATGCGGGCGAACTGGGCGCGGAAAGACGGGTTGGAGCGGATGTCGCGCGCGTGCGTCTGCGCAAACTGCTGCAGCAGCGAGCGGAACACGGCCAGCTGGGTCTCGAGCGCCTGCGCGTTGGTGCTCCGCAGCGAGTTACCGTGCGAGGCGAACTGCGCCGATGTCAGGCGTGAGCGGTCGAAGGCGGCGAGGCCGACGCCTTTACGAGACATGGCGTGTATGTGCCTTTGTCTATGTCCTTAACCAGATAGGCGAATTATAGCTTACTGTCCAGATGTGAATCTAGATAGAATCTTGCTCCGATATGTTTCGTTGCTGAACTGAATTGGACCGCTGGCCTCGATATGACAACTCCCTCATACGTCTGACTTCACGACGTCTGTGAGGTAGTTCTGGTGAGAGTGGCTCAGATTAAACAGCTTCTCACTTCAATCTTCCAAGCTGACATGGGATGCATCAACAATGAGCTCTTTTTTTTCTTCGTTCGAATATCCACTGAATTATACGTAACGTAGATCTGAAGTATTTAGTCTATAAGTTCGAGACGTCCTTGTCGCTCCCCAGGGTCAGTCTCAACTTGTCTCATTAGTGATAAGGGTGGGTGGTGGAGTGTGGAGGTGCCTGCCCCTCACCAACATCATGATAGCTCGAAGGTACTTGCAACATGTATCTATCTTGCCAAGATCGGCGTAACTTCGGCTAGCGGCCCACGCTGGCGCGAGCTGAGACTAGACCCACAATCGAGAGACAGCCTACACCAGCCTACAGCACCCGATGCACCGCCACATCACACCCAAGCCACACAGCCAGCCAGTTCCAGTGCAGCCAGTCAGTGCAGCCACAGGCCCAGGCGGGAAAAAAAGTGGCAACGCAGCACGCACAAATCGCAACTCCACTACTCAGGCCCTCGAAAATTCCGACGTCGAAGTGAAGTTCGTCCGCTGCGTTTCCACACCCGACAAGCCTATTCTCGCCCTCCGCCCGCACACCACGACAGCTTCAGTGAAACCGTCAACATGGCTTCGACCCAATCAGTTCGTACGTGCTCCCGTGGACCTGCCGTCTCACTCGTGAAAATAGATGGAGAACAAGGAACTGGCCAGCTCGGGCAGCATGTGTGACGTTTGCTGACCTGAATGCGATGAACAGAGTGCTTCGGCGTACGATATCCCCTCCCTCTATACATACCTGCGACCGATCTCGAGACGTGGACGTGACGGCAGAGATACTGACGGATTTCGCATTACAGAAGAAGAAGTCTGCCACAGCAGTTGCCGTACGGAACCCTGAAAGCTCCCCCCGCTTCACCAGCATGCGAGCGTACTGACCTGCTGTTATAGGCCTGCAAGGCTGGCTCTGGCCTTATCAAGGTTAACGGTACATACGATGCACACCCGCCGACCATGTCCTGTCCGGCCTTCTAATCTTTCGCCGTCACAGGAAAGCCCCTTAGCCTCGTCGAGCCCGCCGTCCTGCGCTTCAAGGTCTACGAGCCCCTTCTTATCATTGGCCTCGACAAGTTCGCCAATGTCGACATCCGCGTGCGCGTAACCGGAGGTGGTCAGACCAGCCAGGTCTACGCCGTCCGACAGGCCATCAGCAAGGTAAATACGAGTCGCGCAACAGCTCTTGGGATCGCCCATGATCGATTCACATAAGCAACGGTTCCGGGTGAACGTGAGCTGACTTTCGAATCCAGGCCCTGATCGCCTACTACCAGAAATACGTCGATGAGCACAGCAAGAACCTGCTGAAGCAGGCCCTCGCCCAGTACGACCGTACCCTCCTAGTCGCCGACAATCGACGATGTGAACCCAAGAAGTTCGGTGGTCCGGGTGCCCGTGCCCGGTACCAGAAGTCCTACCGTTAAAGTGGAAGCGCAAAGCTATCTTCTACTTTGGCGGTGGTGTTTCTGGTGGGGAAGCGGATGGAGCAGCGCAAAGCCAGCCCCTATGGTACGGAGAAGCACAGCATGCGGACGAATGGATTCCTGTCAGCTTCTGCGGAGCTGCTTGCGTCTTCCTTGTCTCTCCTGGTTCTGTCGTTGAGCCCGGACCGGTAATGATGGTCTGACTGAAGGAGTTATAAAAAGGGTACCCGGCAAGGCTAATGGTCCCACATGCCTTTTCCTGTGGTCATTGCATTTACATGGCTGGGGAATTGCTTCTGGTTGTAAAGGGATTATGCGAATGAAATGACACAAATTCTGAACAAACAAGCCTACTCGCGTTGCTTCCATCCAGCGGTGCCCTTGTGCAATGTGCAGCGTGCAACTCGATTCAAACGCGTTCGTGGATTCCACAATTGGGTAATGAACTATCCCGGTGAAAGTTTTGAGGAAGTACCAGTCAGGTGAATCTACCTGCAGCGAAAACGCAAACTCGCAGAATGATATGGATATGGCTCTACAATTTAAAGGTGTTGAAATTGAAATATGCCTTGGTTTGCATCAGCCCTCCGTCGATCTCCGTTCTCCGGTAGTACGACCTCCGAATCTAGAGTTTGAAATTCGAAGATGGTTCTCTGAAACCATGGACACACACGGTGAGTCTTCCCAGACGATAGGTCGGCTTTTAAGACTTTGTCTCGCCAACCCACCTCACTTCGAAGCGTGGACAAACTACTGCATCCACGTGGTAACAGTGTAGATCCTAAAACCAAGCTTCATTTCCGAATGACACTGTCAAAAAGACCAGCGTCTCCCTCCTTACACAGAGCGACTTTTGCGATGGGTAGATTTTCGTGATTTTCTCGATCAATTTGTTTTTCGCTAGGGCGTCACAGTCTCTTGTGGTAAACCGATTGAATTCAATCCTAACTTCAGATTGACAATTGCCCACGCAACTATAGTACCAGATATAACCACATAAGGGAGTAGTATATCAGAAGGATTCGTCACTAGAGCGCCACTTCTAGTAGGACATCAATGTTTAACGCCAAATCACTATGGGGGGCGGGGGAATGAATATATTTACACACGAGGCAATTCTCTTGTATGCGGGTCGTTATCCCTCAACTTTAACATGTGGCAATCATTACTGCCTCTTCATGCAGCTTCCACATGTTTAGCTTTGATGCTTATTAAAGCAGGGGGGAAATAGCGACATAGTAATTCAAATGTATAGCTACCTATCTAAAGGCTAAACAGATATTAATCCGTTCTTTCGTTATTTGAGCTTTTATATATTAAAATGAATGTATACGATCTAGTATGGATTCATTACGCTTTACACTCTATTCATCCTCCTTCTCCTACACAGTGTATAAACCAGTCAGGACTGTCATATGGATTCTCACGAACTATCATTCTCACCGGATCGTTGCGCCCAACTGCATAACCATCTCCTCGCAGAAGCAATCGAGCACAATGTGACAGCCCGTGTTGAGCGGACCTTGGGCATTGGGCTGGGCATTGGGCTGGGCTTGTGGGGAGCGGGGTGTGGGAGGTAGACGAGGATGGCGTGTCACTGATCACGGTTGGTGGGTGGACTGCGCACGCATCTGAGGCGAAGCTGGCGCCTGACAGCTGCACTTCGATTTAGCGAAGAGTGCTCTTTACTTTCTCTCGGATCTTTCAGGCTGTAGAGCAGGAGCCATCGAGACTCGGCCCCCCCCCGGTATCCGTGTCGCATGCTACGCTATCTGTGCCGAGAAAGCAGCCTCGCTGGGTCGGTCAAAGAAGAAGAATGGGGGCACTGAATTTAGTATGTAAATGTAATCATGTCTTATGTTGGCATCAAGGATCTTTTGGCACAGTGGTAAGTCCAATAGTATGTGTATATGGGTATCTTGTTGTCGAAATATATACAGCTAGGCGGGATGCAACTCCAGTCTGCCCGGTCCCTCCCAGAATCAATCAAGCTCGACGACCAAATTTTGAATTCCAACCAACGCCACACATGCTTCGGAGCCGCGGTCGATGATAAAGGCGTGAGGTCGAGGCACGCTTATTCCACCCGGCAGGTGATGCCCGCCAGCTCAACGCCGGTGTCGGACAGATGCAGGGGCATGTCGAGGCCGAAGTAGTTGTCGCTGAAGAAGGTGCCGTCGGGCTTGATGCCGAAGCAAAAGTAGGTGTACTCGGCATCTACTTGGTAGAGCGAAGTCACGCGCTTCAGGACGCTGGTGTCCATGAAGTCGTGCTCGATGTGTACGTCGACGGTGATGTTGCTGAGAGGTTGGCAGGCATTGCCCGTGGCGCTCTCGATGACGATGTGTCCCGGGGTGATGTCGGCGGCGGCGAGAGCAGCCACGGAAAGGAGAGAGAGGACTGAAGAGCGCATCTTGGGTGGTTTGGGCCTTTCTGACGGGTGAATGGTTGGGATGTGAGGGCGGAATTGGTGTGAGATCGCAGCAATTGTCGTGGTTATTGTAGTGTATCTGTACGGAACAGTATATCTCTGTTTGACTAAGAAATGGGCATCGAACTCATTTATATGGATTCAGCCCTATCGTTGTGACATCGGTTCATTCGAGGCTCTACTTAGAGAATCAGCCTCAACTAGGCAGGTTAGGGATCTCCTCCGTGATGTTCCTACTCTCTTTAGCCACAAACATGCTGACCCCTGACCCCGGACCCCAGAACTCAGGATCGAACGTGCCGCCCTCGCCGCCTAGGGCTGACTCTGAACACGGGAACCCATACAAGTCTTTCACTTGGCATCATCCGCCATAATGCGAAAGCTTCGCGATTTATTTAGAACTACGGTGTAATGATTAGTTGGATGGTTGGGTACACCGCCCTCAGAACTGGGCGCGACAGTGGGATTTGCGGTGCCTTGGTGGGCCGTCACCGCCTGGGTATTGATTTCACGATAGTTGCAGACGACTTCCCAATGTTGAAAAAAGAACGAGTGTCCTCTTACCCATGACATCATTTGGAAGTTCCTCACCGACCAGTTTGGCCATGAAGCTGTCAATTCATAAAACGCTCCTTATAACACGCCCATTATGTAGATGCTGTTGTTAGCCTGTAGCTGATGATCTCAATTTGCTTGAACATTGATATGACATAAGCTTCGCTCCCCCATGCTGATTTGTCCGCTTACGGCACTGAGCTCTGTGCTGCTGTGCACGAGTTCCACATTCTGCCTGCGAACCAAAAACCAAAATTGTCGTCGGATATTGACCTTTTCACCGGATAGAGAGAGCACCAACTATCGAAACGGCTATTGAGAGAACATGTCAACGCGGGATCGTCCAGACCGTCAACTCGTTGACCTATTTCGAGCGATTCTGACAAGGCAGTGCCCGTTAGCCGTCATGGGTTCCTAGCCCGGTCGTGTAATGTTCAGCTTCGCCTTACTTTTTTAGCCGTTGCCAAGGAACTGGATGCTGACGCTTTCACGCGCTAGAATGAAGGGGCAAGGAATCAATCATGGCATAGCACAAAACTTAGGAGCGCGACATTTCTAAGTAAAGCTTGAAGGCAGGGAAACAAGGGTTCGAGCTAGGAACAGCATCGAAGTTGACTGGATTGACGTAACCAATCCTTTTCCACCGCCAGACTCGCAAGAAATGAACTCAAAGCATTTGAGGTTCGTCAATCATTCTCAAAGTAGGCACATGTAGATAAATTGCGGCTCTTGGCGTAGTCGACAATAGCTGAGACAAAACATCCGAGTAACAAGGAGACATGCTGATCTTCGTAGATTTTATGCAGTCTCTAGATACCTAGGTAATCATGTCATGTTCAGGTGCACACAGCTCGACTTGACGCTTGTCGTTCAGTCTGTGGCGCTTTCGATTGAAGAGAAAACACCCATGTACAGTACCTATGTATGCACAGCTGGTTTCGCTCATTCCTCTGCAATACGTAGGTCCGCCTAGGAATGAGGTTGGTCCATCGTCTGCGAACGACATGTACAGGATATTTTTGTACTTTTGTACTTCCAATATTGGTATATTAAAGTATATCATGACTTGATGAAAATGGTCCCCGCCCAAGCGAAAACGGCAACGGTCACTTCGAGAACGCGTAGTGGCGTTAAAGTTGACCTGAAATTACACAGAATAAGCGATACATTCAGGTCATTTTCGGCCTATGGGCCAATAGCTCTTAAATTGTAGGGCTTGTGTGAGCACCAGTGGCTTGGCCGCTCCTGTCCTGACTCGCCTGGAGCGGAGATTCAGGTTGCAGCTCTAATCTACCTCTTTTCAGGTGATACACTTGGTCCTATATTTCCACGGGCTAGACAGTACATTGGCGAAAGTTGGATTCTGAGAGTGTGTGATACTGAGATTGCGGTATTGCTCTCGAGGTGGGCCGAGATCTCTAGCGACTGCTATTGTGTAATAGCATTCGCGTAACCTCGGGGGTCGGAACTGCCGTATTACAGTGCTCCAAATGAAAAGATATCATCTTGTCAAGTTTAGGCTTCAGTAGTCCCATCTAGCTAGGAGCGGATGTCTGCTTTGATGCATGTATGCAGAATCTTGGTGGTTGTGCGGATAATGGGCAGTGAGCCTCCAGTGATATACGACCCATAGCCCAGGGACCAAAGCTGGTCATATCCATTGGTCGTACCAACGCGATGATACGAAGGCTAGTGTGACAGCCAACATATATTGGAAGAGCATGCAAGCAATCTCTCGAAAATTAATCGTGGATAAGAAGTTTGGGGTCAGGCGAATTGGCTATAATATACTGTATTGATTGAGACACTTCGGTTGAGATGCCTACTCATGCAACCATCCAGAGACAATAGAGGGTTTCTCCGCTTTGTGTCAAGATAGCCAACACTCTACGTTGTATGATTATGCCCAATGTGTACCTAGGTATTGAGTGATGACGGAGTGGGGGTATTTCCAGCAGTACGTTGCGAATAGCGTAACGTTTTCGTCGTGTTCGAATGTATTCAAAAGCGTGTCGTATTCTCAAAGCTCAAGGCGTGTATAGGCGGCTAGTGTGGAATGACTCGTATAGATGGCACAAAGTCTTCAATCCCAAGATACCAAACCGGCTTCTTTGCCATTCTCCATCTCGACAACAGCCGGGGCGAATTCGCCTCTCTCATCTTCGTCTTCAAAGTCGGAGATCTCAGCCTGCACCATCTCCCCATCTTCGAGCATCACGTTGCCTGATCGGACGTAATCGCTCCCGAGCTCCCATCCGAGACGCGGCAGCCAGGACTGCAGAGAGGAAAAGGCGATGGCGACAGCCTTCTGTTCGAGCGTGGCGCTGTCCCCGAGGGCCAGCAGCTTCTCGTCCAGGCGGGCTTTATACGTAGTGAGAGCCAGCCGTAGCTCGTGCGCATGTTTTGGCATCAACTCGAAAATATCTCCCTCGAGATAGCGGTCATTGTACAGTAGCTGGGCGTGGAAAACCTGGATGAGGCTGCGCGCCTGCTGCGGTCGGTCGGTAGCTAAGCTATAGGACCGAAATACGAGCTCGATGGCCAAGTAGAACCACTGCGCGGCACAAGAGAGATTCGCTAAGTGCGCGCCGGCGAGAAAGGCAAATTGGAACTCCCCGGTCAGGTCATCGGGCTCGTAACCGCTAGCCGCATCCTCGAGCTTCTCGATCACCCATCCGCTTGGGTCTAGGGCCTGGCGCGTCCGTTCCGAGCCTGTGGCTAGGGGATTGATGAGCCGCGCGTTCATGGGGAATATGAACTGTAGACCCGGTCTTCGATTGGAGTATAGTGAGGTCTCTTCGGCCGAGACGGTCTCGCCCGCTACGCTGTCCGACGTTGTGACGTTCCAGTTGTTGCGTGCCTCTCCTGTTATTCGAGTCAATAATTCCTGGTTGATGGCGAATGTGAGTTGGTACCAAATATTCCGGTCGCCAAGAAGATCTGATGGTAGACCGTATTGTTCGGTCAAGGCATTATTGCGTGCAGATACTGCCTCAGCTGTATGAATGCCATACGGATATAGATTAGCGAAGTTCTGTTCGAGGCTCTCTTTCTGAATCTCCTTCACTTCCTCGTTCATTTCCTCGTCAAAGACGTCGACCAGGACCTCGTCGTATACATCCCAATGCTTCAAGTGGACACGCCCCGATTTCGTGTCCTCCTCTTCCTCCCCCTCCTCGGGCGTGAACATCCAATAGCCGCTTCTTGTAGACATAGAGCCAGAGGGGGCAATCCATATCAAGTGAACACCCGACGGGAAATCCCGAAATCCGGGGAATTGGTTGGCGCTGGTGAATGCTATGGTGTCGCAGCCAATGGTGAAGTAGGCCGGCAAACCATGCAGGATGAAGGCATCTCTGCCATTTGGAGAGGAAATCTCCGCGTCGACGTTGGGGTCTTCCATGATTGATGATGACAACGATGTCGTCGACTCCGGGTCTCGCAGCACCTCGGCCGGAGCTGTTGACTCGAGGGGGATGACAAGCGCAGAAGGGGTGTAGAATGAATCGGAGCTATGCTGGGGAAATAGCTAGATGGGCGATGTGTGGGTAGGTAGTGTATACCATAGTAGGTAGAGAGAATACCTAGGTAGGTTGGGTTGAGTAGTTGAGTACAGCGAGACCCGGAGCAGGCCGTTGCGGAGGGCGAAAGGTGCATGAATGAGGCTTGGTCGAGAGGACTACTTTAGCTGAGAGCCTACATGTACATATACGGCTTCGATCATAGTAGTTGTTTGCGCCAGGCCCCACTCTGCCTGCCTGCGGAACCCACTATAACCCGCAGCTGGGCGGCCTTCCGCCCTTCGCAATTGCCGGTAGGAGACCGCGGTTGCGCGGGTCGGAGCTCTGGCGAGCTGCTCCTCCGATGTCCATCCAATAGGAGGCGCGTCGCACCTTTCTACCGGCTGAGCTTCTGGCTGTTCTAGTTCCCGCTCTGTCCGCCATTGTTGTTGTAACATGCATAACACGAAGAGTGCAGCCGTCCTTTTCAGTTGCAGCATCCAGTCACCCACCGATGCAGTCAGCAAGCAGTCTAATTCACCAGAAGTATGAATGGATGGATGATCAATTTCGCAAGTTGAAACCCCAGCCCATGCAGCCGTTTGGGCAATTCGGGTCTCGGCACTTTTTTCTAAGGTTACGAAATGCGTCAATGCAGCATTACCTTTTCCAAAGCAGGAGGGACAAAATACATAGCTGTTATTGCTTGCTGTGCGTTGTGCTTACTAGTTGGAGGTCGTCATTTTTCATCTATCACGTATTGGCTTTCGCGAGATGTGTTGTCGGTATGGCTATATAAGCTAGGTCGAGGTTGACGATAGCCTATTCGATATTGCATTCTAGAAGGAAACCGACGCTAAGATCGAGTAAGTACCGACTTGTTTCTCCCCCATGAGCATATATATATATATATGTGCATAGACTAATTATGGGTAACTCTCCGACCTTAGTGCCCTGGCGCAGGTTTTCTCGGGTCATGCCACGAGGCACGAGGGTGACGAACAGGGACGGGAGATCGCGTTGCTGGTGCGCTCGGGTTGCATGGAGCTAGGTTCGTACCAAGCGATGGAGGTGATCGAGCCTAGTGGTAAACAATAACAGAGGGATGATATTGAGCTATCGACGGGCAGTAATGTAAGACATACATGATGCACCCCGGATAGAACTAGGGAAAGGGGTCTGTCTGTACCAGGTTTTTGGCGAGGCGAACTAAAAGACGATCGGTACGGTCCCAGGCCTGCCAAGTACTGCACACACTATACTCGTACGTACGGATACATACATACATTATCTGGTGGTTACATGTAGGAGGTAGGTAGTATGGTAGGGCCTAGCTACCGACGGCGTGTTCTTGGTCGTCGAGGTCGTTGTGTTCGTGGGACCTTGGCCGCCACGCGGCACGGGTGCGATGATGTGATACGACCTACCAACAGCCGTGAACTTATCATGTCCGTTGTGCTCTCTCGGCATGGCATGCATGGCTGCCACTTGCATCGCGCTACGGCACGTCGTCGACTTGGGCGGCGCACGTCAGAAGGAGAGCGGAAGGGTCGGGGGCTTGACCGGAACCGTGTCTAGCGCCGCGGTAGCGTTGGCCTGGCGGCTTCTGACCCCCTTGTCTAGTTTTTGCGAGTCTTCACACCCAACACAAAACACCACGCCATACATCCATCATGACCCAGACACCCAGAAACGCTACCATCGCCGCCAACAAGCCCCCCCCAACCCGCCCCCCATTCTCGCCCACTCCAGCTCACCACGCCCTGTCTACCCCAGAGCTTCCTGCTGCGAGGGGTCCGCTGCTGCAGTTCATGCGCCAAGAGGGACTGAGCGACAGCCCGAATGGACGCTATACCGATCTCCCGCCTGCGTGCTGCTAACAATGGAGAGAGACGCATTGCGACGCCTGCAACGTCGCTAATATAGATCGGGGCATGCCCCCAGCCCAGAAGATCTTAGACTCGTCCCTTGCTTGTAAGTATCGCCTCTGTATCACAAAAGTACAGTACTAAGGAATGGGGGTACAGCCTAGGTAGACACATGTATTTGTCCCGCCAGCTTGTGCCGCATGTCGCTATAGCGTACAAGCAACCTTATTCAAAGAAAGCCCACATACAGACCTTGGGCAATGGGCAATGGGGGGCCTGGGCAGAATAAATTCAAGAGCTGCTAAGAGAGGGTGTTCACGAGGCTAGCCTGCTGTGTCTCGCGATTTCCGGGCAGTTTTCTTTTCCACTGCGAAAAGATGCGAAAAACCTCCGAAGCCGTTTTTGTGACACGAACCGTCGGAAATAGATGCATTGCCTGCCAGTCGGGGGTCTAGGAGGTACAAATGCACGTCGCTTGGGTCCTAGTGCCCTCGGCTCCGGGCTCTGGCTGTCTGTGCCTTGGAGGGATCCAGGGGGTCAGGTTAGTGACGGACCACCTCTCAGCCCCAGCCCGTCCGTCGCCTGGTCTTTTCTCGAAGCTCGACTACCCATCTAGGCAGCAATATAGCCAGACCCCCTTCCGCCGGGCCCGTTCCTATGCAGGTGGGCGGTTCAATTGACGAGAGAGTCCGGCGCGGCCCCGGCGCAACGGCCGGCATTCCCAATCAGGCACAAGCACCAAAGGAACAAAAACCGGATCGGGTAGCGCAACATATAGCTAGGACGACCAACCTACTCTTTGGGAGGGCGCCTTGGACTGGGCCATACTCGGCTACCTCGCTACTCTGGGGAACGGCGCTCATTCCTACCCGTCCTGCCCGCGCTGCGCCGGTTCGCATCGGTGATGGATGCCCCATGAGAACTGTTGGCAGGATGTGACGACGTCGCATATCCACGATGCAGCAGCACCGACCGGCATCTTCACCCTTGTTTTCGATGCTCTCCTCCGAGCAAATTTCATTGCATCGCAAATACTCTGTTCTCCAGCTCATCAGGGGTAGCTGGCAATCTGCCTGAATGGTCAGCACCTTGAGCCCCTAGGACGACGACTTACGCCAGGAAATAATGGCGGCTACGAACCCTGACGTCTGTTTCTCTATTTTCCGCCCATTTTTATCCCTAGACACCCAGGGACTTGGGATCAATCCACTCCGGCTCATGCTGTGTAACCACACTAAAGGAGCGCGATTACAGCATCAATGAGCATCGGTGCCAGCTACTAAAAGCCATCCCATGTATGTATACCTACACCTACCTACCTAACCGAACGTAGCTCGAGTCCTTTTTGGCCCTGCTAGACCATCCCATCCCACCCTATCCTCCCCTTTCCCACGCTTCCCATCCCACACTACTACACTACCACGGCACTGCACATGAACGGCGCCGCCTTATCCATACTTCAACACTACTTAAGTACAGAATCCCAAAGCCTCGTGGCTCTGGTAGTGCAGAACCAAGCCCTACCTAGGCTAAGACAGGACCACGCATTAGTTCTTCCCATTTTCCATCCTCTCTGACACTATTCCCTACCACTCGACCACTTCCGCTAAGTAGCTAGTAGTGGTTTTTTTAATCCTTGAGTGAACGGCATACGTGGCGCGAACCATTCCCTTGGTTCTGTATGTGTAACCAGGCACTCGGGATTTAAATCCACACTAGGTCGTTGACCTGTCTTTGTGCAATATACCTATATCACATCACATCACATCACACCGCATCGCGTCGCATCGCTAAAAAGCTTGATTGATATAACAGAACAAACGTTGGGGCTCAATTCATATGATTATTTCAGATCGCTATGCTACAGTCAAATCCAGTTCCTCGCCCCTCTAATGCCGAACGACCACGATAAATCCCCGATTGGCAGCATTTTCGCCGCTACATCTTTCGGGATATCATTTGATGACGCCCCAGAACTCCCCAGACCATGAACTGACTGTAGCAAAGGCAGGTAAACGTAATGTGATTTTTCTCTTCCTCAATCTTCCGAGGGCTCTTTTCCTCGTTTCGGCCCACCACTGAAGCCATCAGTTGCTTCCTGCGCGGGCAGGATAACCAACGAATGGATGGTGATGCGGGAATTATTATCAAGGGACAACTCATTATTGCGCCACTCTCATGAAGGCGCCCGGTCTAACACGTTGACGTGCACGAATATGATACAATTAATGTCCTTCGTTCCCACCCTTGGTTGTCGACTTCTTGTTACCGTTTTCCGGATTCACTGCTGGTGCATTTGAAGCGGGCGATGACTGGGTTTCCTATTCTCGGTTGTACATCTGTTGGCTCTGCGCACCATATGGCGGCGAAGTTTGGTAGTTTTCGGCGTACATGTGACCACCGTTGCTGTACTGGGCGATCGGCTGCTGGGGCACGGCTCCACTCGAGGGGGGGTATTGTGGTGCGTACGCAATAGGAGGCAGCTGCCGGCTTGAGTAGGACGACGCAGGCTGCCCGGAGTCTGTTCCTTGAGCGTCAGTGCCTCCGTTTTGAGCCTGAGCGGCTGCGGCCGCAGCTTGGGCGTGGCGCTGACGGTCTTGTTCTTCAGCAGCCTTACGCTGCTGTTCTTCCTCCTTTTTGCGTGCCTTCCACTCCTTGCGGATTTCCTTGAATTCTGCACCACGAGTCAGTTCAAATCCAGGGGTGTTAAAAGATTTCGCACAATCCATTGACTGTGACAATATCGAGGAATACAATAATGCTTGATAAGGGCGAAACAGCGGGTATTGTTCAGTTTAAGTGGATGCGACTTTTCGCCATTTCCTACGCCCGTAGCCTCACCAAGCTCATGTACGTGCTAGATTCTGTGGGGTAAACATAGCGACTGCAGGATTCTTACCTTCGGGTGTTCGCTTTTGGCCATGGCTCTGCATTGTGACATGAGCGTTCAGGTGGTTCAGTGTTCCGTAGGCCTTTTCGCAGCCATTCCATCCGCATTTGTACATTCTTTCAATCTCTTCATATCGGCGACGAGGTCGCTTGTGCTGCTGCGCGCCAGGGATTGGCACAAAGGAGTATACCTGTTGCACACCATACTGTTAATATCTTATCAGCCATCAAGTAATGAGAGAAAAAACAGGACACCTAAATGATGTTCGATATACAGGCAATTTGGGTAATAGTGATTATCAAAATGACAGAAGAATGCGTGGCTATGCGCCGAACAAATGAAAGCTAATTCGGCACGCGAGGCATTCTTTGACATCTTTGTATCCTGCTCCAAACTTTTTACCTACCTGAGCGGGTCGTCCTGGGGGGGCTGAAGTAGGCGGATGCGAATATGGTACCGCATGGTGTGGCATTTGTCCTCCGGGATGCCCATAATTGCCCCAGTCAGGACGGGGCTGGGCGTACATGCCGGCGGGCGCGCCTTGGGGATAGCTATGCGCCATGTCTTGCGGCGGCGGCGCGTATGGCGAGTATTGGCCGTGAGGGTATGTAGGGCTGGGTGCCGCGATGGAAGGATCTATGGGTACATCGTTGTCAGATTTGACCTGTTGAGGTTGATGGTTGCGTCCATCTTGCAAAGGCATTGACGGACTTGTTGATGCTTGTTGCGCCATACCTCCACTACTGCCGTTGTGGTTGCTTGCAGGATGGTAGTGGCGAAGGCTGTGCTCTGGGAACGAACTCGTTGACCTCGCGGACTGCGGATAGCCACCGTACTCCGAGGTGGGCGTCGCGGAGGTAGAGTAGTTGGCAGAACGCGACTCCTGGTTGCTTGGGTACTGGGCAGCAGACGCGTGATCTGCAGAGGTCTCAGACTGGTTGTCGCCGGATACGCTTGGATAGGGCGAAGGCAAACCTGACTGCGAATAATCGTGGACGCTTCGTTCCATAGGGCTGTTGGAGGCGTTGAGGAGCTTGCCGAGTTTCGCTCCTGGGTTGGAACTCTTCAGATGCTGTTCAGGCACACGCGGTGGCGCTGCACAACTGCTATCGAAGGTTTGTTGCTGCGCAGGTGGTGTTGGCACTAAGAACATGCTATAACGTGCTGGATTGGATGAAAGTCAAGAGTGGCCAGAGGTTTTTAGTACTCAAGCCAATCTAATAAGAGACACGCAGAGTGACGGACAACAGACGGCGTGTTGGATCGCGATAGTAGTACAGCCCAGGTGAAAGAGGAATAGAGTTGCACCACAACCTCGAGTCTGCGGCTGCGTTGGTGTATTTAGTCTGATCGTAGTCTATTCGGAGTGATTGTCGATGTAGGAGTACGTAAAGACCTGGCGGGTCTGGCTTGTCTGGTTCGCGAGCGCAGATACTAGCAGTAGCGTTGTATCAAGATCCACAGAATCCACCAGCTCGACAGCCACCTAATCGCTGATGAAATAGTCCAACAGAGAAAGTGGTCCCCCCAGTGTTGATTAAAAAAAGAACGGGGCAAGGGGAGATCCTCCTGGGCAGGCCTTCAAGACGGAAGGGCAAATGACCCCCCTCACGATGACCTGACTCTGCCGCGATGACGGGCAACCGGGACGTGTCTCGACGCACCACGCCTGAGATACAGCCCTGCTATGGCTGGGCGATCTGAGATTGGCTGATGCGCAACGCCAAGGGCTCGAGGCAGATATGTGCTCGGGTGAGCGAGTCAGAAGACGTCGAGCAGACGGCGGGCAGCAACAACCACGACAAGGCCTTGTGGTTTCAAGGCGCAATGCACTTCTTCAACGGTGACGCGATTCACCTATCGGTCAAGCCCTCAGGGGTACCAGTCGGGTATCGCGCCTGTAGTAGACCAGGAATTGGACGAACTCTCCCTAATCTCCTAGTCTCTCGCAGATGCTGGGAGATACTCGACTAGCCTAGTGGCAGGTGGGGAAGGGGAGTCTAAAATGGCGCCGAAGACAAAAATCGGGGATATGAAATTTTTGGGATGACTAGGAGCGAGGCCCGACCTTGCTAGCTGAGCAACTAGTGGAGGTACCTGGGCGCTGACCGGGGGTTGGGGATTGGCAACAGGGAGGTGAGGATGGTCTGGTCTGGGTAGTCGTCTGGCCAGGCTTATGACTTAGTCGTTGTCTTGGAGCTCGGGAGACCCAGTGGTGCTGAAGCGCAACGCCACTGACCGTCAAGCCGGGCTAGACTGACTCTTAATTGCCTCGCCGGTCAATGGGGGGGCGAGGAGGTGCAAGGTGCAAGGTGCGCGCTGCGGCGAAGGCGGCGATGGCGGACAACGGCGAACGAGGCCAGCAGTGACGTGCAGTAGTAGAGCCAGTGCGCGACTCGTCTCGGTTTTAGTCGCTGCGACCTCAGCGTCTTGGCACGGTCCCGGTAGAGAGAGAACAACGCGCTGTGCAGGAGAACAAGTCTAGCGCGGCGTCGCACTACCCAGCTCTAACCTGACGGCACGGGCACGGTACGTGTCTGCGCGCGCGCCACAGCGACACGGTGAGATGGGATCTGTGCTGGTGATGTGCTGATCACCGAGCAACGAGGGCGAGAAAGCTCCGGCAGTCCGGGCTTCTTTGTTGCAACGAGGTGGTGAGCCTGTCGTCGTCCCCTTCGGACAGAGACAGTAGTATGGCTGTGCTGTGCTGTGGTGCAGCGGCGATACTACAGCAGGTCTTCGCACCCGTCTGTTGTTGTTGTTGTCGCTATTCTGGTTTAGTGGCGTTTCTCACTTCGCGCGTGTCCTGTGTCCTGTGTCCTGGGCTGGGCGTGGGCGGGCTGTTGTTGATGGGTAGGGTACTAGGAGTACTAGGGATTCTGCTGGAGCCTACGAGTGGGCAAGTTGCAAGTTGCAGATGCACTGGCGCCGTGAAAATAGTTTAGACCGGGCTCAGTGAGGTTAGCGAGGGAGGCTAGCGCCGAGTTGGCGGCCGCGGGAGCACGTTCTCTTCTTATGCAGACGAAAGCGCACCAGAGAAGCGCACGCAGCTAGCAGGGAGAATTGACGACGAGGGATGGTGCAGTGGTGATAGGGTCACGGGGTGCATTGAATGGTCGGCGACGCTGCTTCAATTGCTTGATTGTTGACACCCGGCGCAAGGAAGGTTTAGAAAAGGGGAGGGAAGAGGGATGGAAAGCAAAAGCGTTAGAAAAGATTTATCATAAAAGGTACCTAGAGTACCTGGACGGCATACAAGGTGGGTGCAATTCAAAGTCTTTCTGTGTCGGTGTGTACCGGCCGGAAACCTGAGTGTACCTGCCTCTCCTGCCTATCCTGCCGAGGGCCAGAGGTGGCGGTACCGTCAGATACCTGACACCACTGCCCAGATACAACCTGCAGCCGTGGGAGAACCTGGCTCGCCTGGGATGCTTGGGCGATTGATTACATTACCTGTAGGTGCCCCCACAGCCAGCTTGCTCCACATGACGAGGACAGGGCTGCCAAGCACCCATCCTGTACACGATCGATTTTGGAAGTGTTCTCAACGTACCTACCCAGCATAATAGTAATTAATAGAGCTACAATATAGAACTATTTTCGCAACACTGCCACCATCTTTGCAAAGAGGAGTGAAAATTATATGCATGTTTGTCAATTCTGTACCAGCGGATATTGTAGGTTATGCTCAACCATATATCATAATTACATGTGAGTGATTGCTTTCCGGGCAGTAGTAGTACACCTGCCTCATCAACGGCCCAATGCCCCATGGATCCTTACCTACATGTGCCCCGTCCGTTCATTCACCAGACCTGTGTGCCTGTGATGGCAAGCGTCCCCGCTACTCTGTTCACCACATGACCTGGTCCAACCTTTGTTGGACCTCACTTAGACTTAGAATATGTTCCGGGGCCTCCCTGATATATGATCTACATGCACCATTGAAATAGCTGGGGGAACACGGGCGAGCTGGCTCTCTTAGTTGTCGATGCTTCGATGTGCTGGCCATGTGTCTTCTTGCGTCGGAGTCTTCTTATCTTCTACATGTTTAGTAATCAGGCATTGGCCACCAATGGAGCAAGCATCAGCAGTCGCCAGCTCATTCAATTGTAGCTGCTACTTGTACATGGCAAAGAGAACATGGCAGGAGTCACAAACTTGTGAGAATCATCATGGTGATGGAATCGCGTATTCGTTCGCCGCTTATTGATTCAATATCGGGGGATACACGTATAGAAAATATAGACATTAGGCAATTGAATCCACTCTCGTACATATTGTACAGTAATAAATGTAAAATCACAATCGTATAGGACCGCGGAGATGCCTATGAGATCGGAGGGCCCGTGGCAGAACACGTCTGACAGAGAGTGCTTGTGGGGGCTGACAGGCGAGTCGCAACCAAGCAGGCACAAAGAACTAAGAAACCCATATTCCCTACATACAAAGTATTCCAGGATGCCTGAGTATTCCTATTCCTGGTCAGTCGGTTGAGGGAGTGTGTGGTGTGGGCAGAGCGTCGAGAGTGTGTGGGCAGAGCGTGGGAAGAGGAAGGGTTGTTGCGGCCCTGTTCAACTTGCATGGGGAGCATGGTTAGGTGGTTAGGTGGGGTGGCTGGGGGGCAGACGAGCTAGGTCATAGTTGCGAAGTACTGCGCCGGATTGGATCGGTACCCATGTATCTTCGAGAACCACACACATGTAGCTGTACGTACCTGAGTACATGTATGACCCTACTTGCAGGTTGGTCCATGCATGTACGTAGCGGCCATCTCATTCGCTCACTGCGAGCCAGGCCTGAAATCTCTGGGTGATCCCATGAGCTAAGGTCGTCCCCGGCGTGTTGCTAGCCTCAAGCTTTGCCGCAATTCACGCCAATGTTGCACAACACCACCATCCATACCGCGCACACATGTTGGAGTTGTTCTGCTTAGATAATGGCCACCCTAAGGCATAGCGCTCTTCACGCACATACTTAGATAACATGTGTGGAAGCCAACATCAGAACCAAGGCCCTTCCTCATCAACATCTTCATTATTGTTATCAACAATCCTTCATCCTAACATGTCGGCCCACGACGCCTGAAACGAACACACTGGGCCTGAAGTCACCATAGAGAGGACAAACTGTACATGTACCGTTATATCAACCTTTACTTGTTGCGAACATGTATTTTTTTTCTTTCCGAGGTCGCCCCGTTCGGGCTGACAACAGAATCCTGGGAGTCCCCAGTTCGCATACCGAGTGTCTATAATCACTTCGTCAAGAGGCACATACTGTACGCGATCCTCAATATCCGCCAGTCAGAGAGTCTGTTGCGCAGTCTCTGCTGAGTTTGCCGGCCAAGGTGCCGGGAGATTGGTGAATGACTCGCTATGCATACAGCCCCTGTCGATTATCGTACGTAATAATGTCAGTGCATACGAATATGTGGCCCAGCTGTTGCGCTCTGCATCGGCTGTATCTGCTGTTATTGTGTCGTGCCTCATGGTGAGAGCATCAATCGCGACATGTTGGCCGGAATTTCACTTCCAAGTGTGCCATGCAAGCCAAGATCCTTGGCTTCAAAGTGTTTCTGGTGCTATTTGCGATGCGCTTAGTGTGTGTTGTATTTTTCGATGATGGCCACCGCGTCTATCAGCTCGAGAGATCCCAATCTTTCCACAGACCATATCAAGCCACACTTATGCTCACAAGAATCCGTTCCTCAGTTTTTGTAATATGGGAAGGTGCTGTGACGAATTACAAGCGACAGGCCGTCTGTCGGGTCTCAGAGCTCGCAGTGCACGCAGCACAACAATTTCTTCTCTCCTACCCAGTACTTACAGCGCAGGATCCATTTTTTTCCACAGGATTGATGGGCTGAAGGAGGCTGGTGTTTGGTAATATTGGATCAGAATTACAGTATAGAGATATTGGGTAATTTGTGGGGATGCAATAAAATGAATGACGCTCTGTTGCGTCACTATACATATTGTCGGGCTCTTTGTTACATATTGGATGACTGTATATGTACTTCGATCTGGTAGCAGTACGGTGGACGTCGCTGAGGCCTAGATTGCAATCACAACATCGTGATGTTTAGGAGCGTAGGATGCGCACATATGTCGTAGCCACAACGCGTATACTACGAGTAGCTGAATTATAATATTTGCCATGGGCTTATGTCGAGAATATGACTTAGCCATTGCCCACACATGTGATCAGTCGCGTGGCAGAAGCCAAGCCGTACCATACAGAATGGGTGGCAGCCCCTTAGAGGCATCGGCTTATGAAAGACGGTGTGTGGCCCAAGCAGCGAGTGGCATGGGAAAAATGGCGATCCCTGTCGCGAGAGCCTAATGTATCAGTTCGTGAACCTCTTATCAAGCCCACACCATGTGCCCCATACCAAGAAATTTCTCCATCCTTATACATATTGCTGTTCTTTATAGTTCCTGTCCAGGGAAGATGGTGTGTTTTAGTACCTGTCGACCCAACCCCTTCGAGGCACGCCTGCGCTAAGCCAGCGCGCCCATCCTTGTGGAAATTCATCGTTTCTCCCCTCGTAAGTTGCCTTGTGCTCAACGCTGCTATCGCAGGGCCACCGGCTACGCGAAATGTCGCACTCCATCATCCTTTGTGCTCCCACCTGTGCTGTCTGAGGTGGTGGCATCTTCCCCCGGAAATAGGGGGGATGGTCGAAGCTTGCCATGCGAGAACTAATACGGTAACCCGCCGCGCGAGAAGAACATTCGGAAAAGTTCTCCACATCCGCTAAACATGCGCATGTAACGGTAAGGTACGCACAAGTAGACTAGTGTACCATAGCCGTGGACTTCGAGCCTGCAGGGTATACTCGTACTTAGGTATTGCAGCTATATCAGAGATCTTACAGCCACCTAGGTCCTCGCTCCGTACTAGCGCCAGGCTGATGCCAGGGTTGGTCTGCGTTGTGAGACCTGATTAGTAGCATCACCTACGGGCTTACATCGTGCTTTGGGATTACAGTACATAAAGTGTCAGGTATATATGTCTAAATTGAGCGTTGCCAGGTTCCTGGAGCTCGTGGCTCGTTCGATCTTTGCCATTGACACTGTAGGTGCAACTCTCGCGCGTGGAGACCGGCGTAGGACCGAGGACAGCCGAGGAAAGGGGAGGAGGAGGAGCGATTTCAGCTGAGATGAGAACCTACTAGCGCTTTTCCCTCCTGCTGCAGTGGAAATGTGACCGATAAGCAGAGATGCTCATGTACGGTGGGACGAATGGCCGGGCGGCAATGAGCCGACATCCAAGACGTTTTTTTCCTTTCTTTTTTTTTTCCTTCAATCCAAAATTTGCCATCATGGCCACCGTCATCAACCGACGATTCCGTCTTTCCAGGCTCAGCTGCGTGGCCATGACTAAGACGGATGGATCAAATAATCAGCAGCACATGACAGAGTGTCGGCAGGGCTCGGAAATGAGGGATCAATTGGTCGATGCAGGCTCCCCATCTCCCCTCGTGATCTTGGCGACCCGACTCCTGTGCAGATGTACAAAGAGCCAGAGCCAGGAGGCCCAAGAACAAGACCAGAGCCTGTCTGGTTCTGGCCAGGCGAGCCAGGGCACTGACAGACCTTGGTCTCGCTTGGCTGGGCGACTACCCCGGAATGATTACCCGCTAATAGGCATCGGTAAACGCGATCTGTCAGGGCCCTGGATGGATGGCGTCGGCAGCAGTGTGTGTAGCGTGTAGGGTAGGGTAAGAGACAGATCTCCCAGCGACCCGATTGCTCGGTAGACACTAAACAAGCGTGAGCGTCAGTCGATGCTGAAGTGAGGCAAAGCAAAAACATGCGGATTGCTACTTTGCCGGTTCGAGTTACTACTACCAGCCTCGAGCTAATGATAAACAACGGTGATGAAAACCACCCAACGAATCATGGCACAGTCAGCATATACGTATTGATAGCCGCATAGTCGTCGTTGACGTTGTAGTTATCGTATTACCTTGGGTAGACAGACATGCGTCTCTGATTCTGCATCAAGAATGACAAGCTTTGACGTTGTGATAGCATCATTCAACGGCTTAATTGAAATCTAGTAACTTGTGTGTCAAACGCTGTCGCCATGTGAATTGTTTATTTGCCTCTTCTTCGAGGTTGGTTGGTTGCATGTATGGGTGTAATTATTCACTCGATCTTTCAGTCAGCTACCGAGACGACTGATAGACTATAGCAGTCAGCCACGCGAAATATCACGACATTGTCACTAACGTTGTGTACTACGTAAATACGCATATGAAGAGGCTGCTGGCTCCTCACTCCTCACCCTCCTCCACTGCCACCCGAGCCACCTGATTGTTTCCGTTCACCCGCACCGTTTGCTCCCTCTGACAGCATCCCCCACCTCCTCGCTCACCGCCATGAATCGCCTGCCACCAGAGGCGGCGATTTGACAGTCCACATATTTTGCCAAACGCTTCTTCGTCCTACCTCGTCCCACGCGCTGCCTCCCGCCCCTTCTACAATTGGTGTCTACAATTGGCATGCCGCATACCTGGTACATTCTGGTGACAGACAGTGGGCAAGCATGCATTGCGCTTTTGCAAAGCGGCGTCGGGTGAGGCATTGATCCCATTCTCGTAGGCACAAGTGTGGAAGCTCGGCTCTCCGTCAGCACACACAACCAACTACTACGATATCCTATGCCCTATCAGCATTGGAATACGCTTGAAAGGCTGGTGGCAACGGAATGTGATTGATTGACTGCTCTTGGTTCTTGGGTCAGACCAGGTTCTTTTGCCAATAAAGATGCCGCCACGACAGGCTCATGGGCTGTTCCATGGTCACATGCTCGTCACCCAGCATCACGGCAGAGCCGAATAGTCGACTGATAACTGCCACCCGATCGGGTGCCATCATCAGGCGCGCGTATCTACGACTACAATGTTGTTCATGCATCGTGACGATACTTACCTACCAGAGAGGAGTGCTTTCAATCAACGTTTTGGAAACTGTAATCTTGCCTGCAGAGCATGACTATCTACAAGCATCATTCATGTACAGGCGGATGTCCCCCGAGCCGCGGTAATTGACAAATACAATTACAAAGCCGCTCCGCGAATGGCATATACTTATCAATACATACCAACAGTCAACAGTGTAGGCACATGCAAACAGCGTAACCTACATACATGTACGAGTAGGAAGTCCGTGCTTTCACCACCTCCCTACCTTGTCGTGATACTGCGCAGCACTGAAGTAGGTATTAGCGCACGGCCTCGAGATCTCCCTTCCTGGGTATTGAGATCCCGTTGCTCTCACAGCCAATGGGATCATTTTCGTATACCAATTGTTTCGCATTGTTTCACACAAGGGTTGGGTCACTAGTCCGCAAAAGAATGCATGTAGTATGCGCAAAGCAAGTCATTGAAACAGATGGCATGCTGATACGTGAACAGCAGAAGGGGGCCTCCACTGAAATGAATCCGGCTACTACATCAGCGACCTAGTATGTACTTACTCCCTCCTGACTACTAGGTACGCATGTACTGTGACTGTAGGTGTGTATTGTATCTATGTATGTACATCTGCCCCTGTACGCCATGCGACGTTGGTAGGGATTTCCCACGAGCCTGTTTGTACCGTAGCTCACCGGTGGAAAGCCCCGGTCGTGCCCCGGAGCAGAAAGTTGCTCAGTTGCCTGCCTAAGGGAGCTTGGCGGATCGCGACGCTATGCATACTTACGGTGCGGTAACCCTGGGAGGTTTTGCCGCGGATCAATCTCTCAACACATTTGGTATGCCGCCTGCGCACCCGTGGCACCTTCAGCTGGGCTCCCGCGACCAATTTGCGTGCTCACGGCATGATGACATGAAACTCAAAATGGCAAGTACACCCTGCTTCGTGGCGGCATGCTCAGGGATAAGCTCACCCTATCACGGCTTTGTTCTGCGGCTTTGGCCATCCATTGAGACGGGCAGAGCATAACGAGAGGCGCGAGGCGAGAGGCGAGAGGCGAGAGGTTTGCGTGGCTTTCGGCAAGAGACTGCTGTTTTCGTAACGATGCATAGACATGGGAAACGAAAACGTCTGTGAGAGCTGCGGCGATGCGGCGCCTTACCAGGCCTTACCCCCTCGCCCCCATCTCGATAACTCGAAACGTACCTCGGGCGATGCAATCTCAGCATCCAAGCCATGTCTTCGAGATCGTTGGGAACCGGTATCCACTCTTCTAGATCTACAGAAAAAACCCTGCCGCCAAGCTGCAGTGAAGATCATGCACACAACACCACCACCACCACCACCAACCTATACACTACTGTATCGTTTTCTTCTCCCTTCCACATCATAGGAAGCGCCCCCCAGGGACTTTGCGAGCCAGTCACGCCAGTACACTAGCTTGCCTCTCTCGTATGTACGGAATTTATCTATGGGTACCCGAGAGGAAAACAGTTAAAATTGGTAACCCAATCTATGTGAGAAGAATCGGTGGTCAAGCCACCTTTTCAGCTGGGTCTGACTGCAGATTTTCCCCATTTGACGTCAACGATGGCGGTACCCAACTAACTGAGCGCACCCCAAGCTCCGGGATCAGAGTTCTTTGTTCCGTGGCAGAGGTGACGAAAATTTGAGAAAAAGCTACGATATTGGGCAATTTCCCCGACGCCCTCACATATGCAGTGGAGTGGGGGCGCTCTGTAGACGTTTTCCCGGGAAAGGCTGTAGCGCCCTTGCGTCTGCTTGTTCAAGGAACCAAGTCGTTGTTCTCGCCCGCTAGGTGCTGGACTAGGGGACAGGATCTGCTAGCCTACTGCTTCTTGGGTCAAGCGTTCGGCAGTACTATGCTGGTAGTGTTCGATGTAGATGTAGATGTAGGCTTGGGGCAGATGAAAAGATGCCTGGGATAATGCTGTAGCAGTGCCTCTCTTTTTCGATCTTCACCATTTGCATCGTAGTCCACCAGCCAGGTCGTGCCAGGCACGACGCCGATCCAGCCGCGATCGCCGTTTCAAGCTAATGAGCACGACAGTATTTGCCGGATCTGTATCGGGATCGTAACTGCTCGGCGGCACGGTTTTTTAATCCCTCTTCTCATTCCCTCCTCTGCCCTCTATGCCTCTGTGCTGCGGGCTCGGCAGGTCCGAACATCGCCCGCGCTCACTAGGCATTCTAACCGTAAGCGGATCCGCGATTCGATCACCCTATCTTCCCAACCCGCTTGGGATTCTCTCCTGATCCGATATGCGGGCTGTGCTTCTTTCGATCACGAGTGCGTCAGACGTGTGGGCCGCGTTATATCGCCGTAAGTCGAAGCAGTGAGCAAGCACACGAGTGGAACACAAGCATGGATGGGGATCGGACATTTTTTCTGATGGCATTTTGACAGACTCCGAGAGTTCCTAGTGGGCTTTCGGATGGGCTGCCGTGACACCAACATTCAGTTAGGTACCATGTAGGTGGCACCAGAGTTTGGTACACTAACTCTCACAGTAGGCGACTACTTTTCCACGAGATCGGTCTAAGGTAGGGACCACCGCGATCTGGCAGCCATTGGCGTTGCGCTGTCTTGTGGTTGAGGAGGTGGATGAGCTGTCGCCTGTTACTAACATGCTAGATCCCGTCACAAATCGTGGGATGGGCATGGAGTCGCTAATTGCTGGTAAGCGGGCTTCACAAATCACCATTATCTGCAACATTATAGCGTTACCCTCAAGGTCTCCATTGGACGAGCGAGAAGAGACCATGGACCGACGTCATCTTCGCATCGGCCGTGCTAGGCAACATTTGCGAAATGGGAGAGACGCAATAACCATGGTTCTACCAATGGCAAATCAAAAGCCAATCACCCAGAGAGTGTCAGACGTTAAGTGGCTTGCATACTACCAAGCCATGATTCTCGGCCCTATTGCAATATTTCAGGCCACTGGGTCTAACCCGCCCGCCTGGGACATGTGTCTCAGATGTGGCTTGCTGCTGAAAGCGCGGGACAACGGAGCGCTTTTCTTTGTTATCAACCCAGCGGCAACGTAATTGCGAAGATGTCATATCCAATTGGTCTATTAAACGATCAGATTTTTTACATGCCGAGATATCAGCACAAGGTCGCCTCGTCTGACTATGTATGAAGCAGGCAGTAGAACGCATGTCATGTTCACGCGTCAATAATGGCAGAAGCCGTTCAGTCATACACCGCCACTGCGTAAAAGAAATTCCTTTTTTGCATATGACCATGTTAAAGCTGAAAGCGGTCTTGTTTACGTATCAATTATGGCTTATTGGAGTTTTTTCTTGGTCACAACCATGGGTAAACCAGATATCCTTAGGTGTGTGTCTTATAGCAAGATGAGGATATGAGACTTCCATTCTTAAGTTTCCTTCTGGGTAGTGACATCTCCGTTGGATTATGTGTTGGAAGTACATCACGTATATCAAATTTGCTAGATACTCATAGGCAAGTCAAGATGACTGTTGCCAAGTCAGCTTCATGAGCGGGAGACTGCTGGCACTTACGCCATTGACGAGAATGGCAAGTCGAAACATTTACAGTGACCTCAATCAAAATCTACCTATTATGTATTATGGAATTGATTGCAATATTGACCGCGCTGCTTAGGCTAGATAGGATGAGCATATGCTTGTGACGTACCTGTCCGTGTATCCTGTGTGAGGGGGTGTGTGAGGACTGGCTCCCCGTCGATCCTCATATTACAACGGATGTCATTGAAACCGCACCTTTAGCGGAGACTGCGCAATTTGTACATAGATGGATTGGCTAGCATTGGGATTAAATTGCATCGCCTTCCTTAGTCGCCAATTGAGCGATGCGATGTGACATGCTCGACAAACCTCAGTGATGCCTAGATCAGCAGTTTCGGTCACATGCAAAAATTAGTATGTATAACATTGGAATCTCATGAATACGTCTTATCTCGGTCATAGGGGTTTGGCTGAGTGTAACTCGACCATGTCCCTGTCTGTTTCGACAGAACCGAGTCATGCGTTCTCGACTAGTCAAGATGTTACCACCACCAGAGATCACCGCTAGGTTGCCATGAATCTACATTTCCCAGGTCTAGGATAGCGCTAGCATGTTCTCCTTGAATTATCAAGATCTACTCAACGGTCTAGGCCCACACTTACTCGTCTTGACAGGTGCTTGGGGTGTCTGTCGACTTGGAAGCAAATCATGCTGGTAGTGAAGAAGTGATTGTGGATATGTCCTCAAATTTATTGGTATACATGAGCGAAGTCATCATAAACCGTATGCTGAAGATTCGTGCAACTATCACGGCGAGTATTATGGTGACCCTGACTCGAAATCTACAGATTTGAACCATGTCAATCTCCCCCTGACTAAGAACTTGTCGTGACATACGTTTCACCATCGGCTATTATTCATCAGTTTTGACTTTTGCAGTGTGGAGGGGTCCTCATGAACTTTAACCGAGTAACAGTAGGACGTGTAATATTGAGTATGGTGATTTAGTCCGCTTGTAAACGATTAACTGTGTGACCACGTAACCAGGTGCGAAGGTTGGTTTTCTGTTTATCAGCCACGGCCTTGTATATAGCGCAATCATATGTCTTTCTGTATCAATATATGTGAATCAGGTTACCTATAGTCCGCACCCAACCTGTCGGCGAGGACTTGGTGAACGGTGATTACCTGGACTACTAATGTTGATACCGTAATCACCAGTGATGGAGCACACGTTGAACGTGACAATAGCTAGAACTACACTGCAATGGCCGGTTCGGTCAGAGAACAGTAACCGGAGCCACACAGTTAATATCATGCATTATGTACTTCGCCATCAGATATGGTCATATGGTGTACACAGAGCAGCTTCCGATTGACATGAGGAGTTACCTATAGGTGGCAGAAAAAAAGATACCAATTCCGCAGGTATCTGAGAGCCTGGATCGCTGAATGGGTATTGAATGCACACATACTCACACACCTTCTCGCGCCATATTTGTATCATACATATCAAATTGTTCCGTAGTTTCCTTCCACTGTAGTGTCATCATTGGAAAACCCTTCACCATTGAACGTGCGGTAACGAAAGTCGTATGTTGTCAGAATGACATATTGCAATTTCAGTAGTAGCATAGACCGTCAGAGGGACGCGAGGAAGGTAACACAAACAAATATTCACGGACCCAGCTTCTGATTTAGTTACACCAGGGACTTTCCTAGGTACGCACATGTGTGTAAGTTATGGAAAGAACATCACACATAGAAGATCAGTTTATAATCCCAGCAAGGCGGAGGGGGACGGTTCAATCACCTAAATGTCGGTGGAAACGTGTGCATGATGATAGTCATTGATATGGCTAAAATCGCATCATGACATAGCTCTGAGCCATGGTAATAGGGCTGGCAGTACCTAGCCGTGACTCCAAGGATCTCGTTATCAATACGAATGATGTAGGTTCCCGTAGGAAGGAGGATGAAAGAGATGAAATCGGTATATTGGTGCCCCAGCCGCTATTGGTTTGCTGAACAGATACTGACAGCATCAGAAAGCTTTTCAGCAGCATAGAGCCATGCAAGGAAAGTATGGAATGGACGATCACCAAGATTTCCGTCCGTGACACTTTTATATGTTCAATTACCAAGCTGATGGCACCCACAATAGATGCATTGCTACTGTGAACCAACTTCCAAAGCTAATAGATACTAAATATTGGCATTTAATTCGCATAAAATGCTAGCATAAGCTAACATGAAAAACCAAATGAAAAACCAAGAGTGCACACATACAGACAAATGTGTAAATTTCCAAGATGATGAATATACATAGAGGATGTGTACCAGGCATTGGCTGGTGACTTGAATGAGCACATTTATCTACCTGATATTATGAACGCTGCAACCACATAGAGAAACTTATCATCCACGAGGACGGCCCTGCATATTGATATGTAGGGATCTTGAGAGCACATATCACGAAAACCAACGAAGTGCACACCATGTGTACGTAACTTTGAAGACTATTCATGCTATCTATCTAGACGGCCCTTGCTGTCTCATAATGAGCGTAGCTAAGATTGGTCAATCTACATGGATAGGCTATCTGAAGTCAACATAATGTGGTTGAGTTCCAATCTAGACTATAAACGTGTCAGCAAGTTCAGCGGCAATTGTGCTGCGTCGTCAGCAGACTACGTTGCCAGTGGACTTTTGAATACAGCCTGCTAAACTCAACAGGTGCTGCACCTCTGTGTCAAGCTAATGTAGCCTGATGCCTCTCCGCGACTTTGAGACTCCTCCGATCATCCAAACGGAACAATCGGAGAGACGTGCGATTATAAATCGGCGCACGAATCAAAGCCGATATTACAGTGTCTAATCTTCGTAGCCCTCTAAAAAACGCCCTTTGTGCTTTTGTAAACGAAAAGAAAAGAACGACAGTATAAGCCCACAAACGTTGCAATAACAGCGTGTCGGGTCACGAAGATGCTGGTAGCAACGTCTTTTACCAGCGTCTGTTACCAAGGGGCATGGCATTTGCACCATCTGCGCCGCGACCGCCACCACCACCTAAAATCGATGTTAGTTCATCTATGACAACATGTGGGAGAAGAATGAAACCTACCACCACGGCCACCACCGCGACCGTAGCCACGGCCGCCGTAACGACCGCCACCACCGCCGCCACCGTATCGGGCCATCTCGGCTAGTCTTGGATCAACTTGTTGCTTAGCCTCCTGAAGAACTCCGACGAGATCACGAGCCTGCTTCGAGTCTGTTTAATGAGTTAGCTTGACGTTGCTGTGTGAGTGGGATGCGAGACGTACTGTCAGTAGTAAAGAATGTGATAGCGGTACCCTTGGCGCCAGCACGACCAGTACGACCAATACGGTGAATGTAGTCTTCCGAGTTGTTTGGGTAGTCATAGTTTATCACATGAGTGATGTTACGGACATCTTAATCACGAAAGGTTAGCTATAAGAAACGGAGTTGCTATGAAGCAAGTCCCAGCGGCGGATATAGGTGCCATAAGCATATTGATCCGTGCTCTCTCCATCGAGAATGAAGCTGTGGGGGCTGTCTGTTGCATCAACACTGGTAATCTGGAAGATGTTCCAATAGTCTGGACTGGGTCCTCAGGATCCGGAAATCATAGCGAAAGCTTGACAACATCGGGAGATGGACTTCGCCTACATGTACCATAGAAAAGTAAGGTACGAGGCGAAACATCGACACGGCCCGAGGGCCGTACCTATTCCTGATCATCCGGGGGGATGAGAACCCCGAGACACGATTAGGCCAGACATTTGTGCACAATCAAGAAAGCCCCTAGACATCACAGTCAAGCACATCGGATATTACTCTGCTGGAAGTTGTGGGGAGGGGTTGGGGTTGGGGGGTTTCTAATCATACCAATACCACGTGAAGCCACGTCGGTGGCAACCATGATGGGGCTCTTGTTGGTCTTGAACTGGTCAAGAACCCAGTCACGCTCGTTCTGTTGCTTGTCGCCGTGGATCGCTGCGAAAATGTTAGTGTCGAGTTGACATGTGAAAAGGCTCATACTTACAAAGTGCAGGCCATCCATCCTGGCGGAGGAATCTCGTGATGTCGTCCGCCACACGCTTCGTGCCAACAAACAAGAGGCACTTGTTCTCCTTGTTGTCCATAATCTTCTCAAGATGCTTGATCATGCGATCACGCTTCTCACCTTCTGAGACTACTTCAACGACCTGTGTAATGCGATGGTTTGCAGAAAGATCCAGAGAACCAATGTTGACCTGAATAAAGTCGGTTTGGAACTCGGAGGCTAGAGCTCGGACTTCTTTCGGCCATGTAGCAGACCACATGAGTGTCTGACGATCGGGACGAATCTGGCTGATGATCTTTCGAATTTGGGGCTCGAAACCCATATCAAGCATACGATCAGCCTCGTCGAGAACCAGGTACGTGACCCGGCGAAGGTTCGTCTTGCCGCCTTCAAGCATATCAATCAAACGTCCAGGTGTAGCAATGCAGACCTCGACTCCTTTAGACAGATCTCGGATTTGGGGACCACGGGGAACACCTCCGTAAACACACGTGTTGCGGATGCGGGATGATTTGCCGAACTTGGTTATCTCCTGCTGAATTTGGACGGCCAACTCTCGGGTGGGGGCTAGTACAAGCACGATGGGGCCATCGCCAGGTGCGAGCAAAGGCTGGGCGTTGATGTGGACGATGGCAGGAAGACAGTACGTAAGTGTCTTTCCAGAACCCGTCTCGGCAATACCGACAACATCACGACCTGACAGAGCCATAGGCCAGCCCTGGGACTGAATGGCGGTAGGGGCGGGAAAGCCTTGGGCCTTGACCTCGTCCATGACGTATCTGGGGAATCCAGCTTCGTCGAAAGTCTCGACGGGCTTGGGGACATCGCTGCCTGCGACAGCCATTTGATGGTCGCGACGGAAACGGTCAACCTCGTTGGCAGGTCGGGCAGCAACCGCGTCGTCCTCCTTGTAGAAAGACTTCTCGAACTTGGGCATTTTGCTGAGATCTGTTGGTCGAGGTTAGTATGACAAACAACCGGGATGGATGTGTAATTCGCGTCTGGTGGAAGACCTACCCCAAGTCTGCTTGCTCAGACCAGCACCCAGGTTGCTCATTCTATCACCGCCACCACCGCCGCCGCCTCCATAGCCGCCACCACCGTAGCCACCGCCACCACCGCCGCCGCCGTAACCACCACCGCCACCACCACCGTAGCCATTTGAGTGTCCGTTGCTGCTGTTTGAGACGCGTCAGTGGTGATCATTGTGCTATACGAAAGGGGATAGAAAAGGACAATAAGAAATGATGGGGAAGCGCCTGTCAACGGACAAGGGCGTGGCATCGCGTGTTGCTTACCCATAGTCACTACGACCACCGGAACGGTAGCCTCCCTCGTTTCCATAACCACCGCCGCCGCCGCCGCCGCCGCCGCGCGAGCCGTAGCCACCACCGCCGTAAGACATGGTGCTATTAATAGGGAAGTGCTGTGCGATGCGCGTCGGAGGGTGGACTCGAGCGAATTAACGGCGCAGAGGACAAGGGGCAATGGACTAGGCAGACGACTGCAGGAAGTGAGCAGGAATGCGACCTGTGGGAATGAGCGGGATGGGGGAGTGAAAGGAGAGATGATATTGAGGATGAAGAATGGAGAATGATGGGAGGGAAGGGATGTGTTGTTGTGGTTGTAGATTAAGAAGGTCTGCTCCCAGAACTTTTGAGTAGACAGAAGGCAAAGGCAAGAGACTAGCTGGTAGCAGTGCGCTCGCTGTTACTTTCCACGGCAGACAGATAATTTTTTTGGCACTAGGCAGGTGCGCCCCACATGCAAGAGAGGCTAAGGTGCTACCTCGACGCTAGATAAGTACATTCCCTGCCAACAAGATTTCTCAGCAGGTACACCGCCTGGCAGTTAAGGTGCAGATATACCTGGGTAGGTACCTTCTTGCTGTGAATAGGTCCCTGCGCAAGTAAACTCTGCAGAAACTCCGCTAGGTTAGGCTAGAGGGTCTCGACCCGGAAACAGTGGGTGCAACTTTCCTTTATGGGTCAGCGGCTCCCTATCGATAATTGCCCAGGGCTGATCTTGGGCTATGGTCAAGCCTGTGATTGCCATCTCCAAAAAGCTAACATTCAGCATCAGGTAGATCCCGATATTTGATACATACCTAATATATATCATATATCATATTCATCTCATTCCTATAGTTTTACCTTTCTTCCGTTTTGTCCTCTGTCTTTTGGGTGTGCATCTCACTGATCTATCCTATGTTTGAACCCGGAACCCATATCCATATCCAAAACCAGAATCTAATCTAACCGAGATATCCAGTCTTGGCGCGCCGAAGCTGCTTGGGTGCTCACTCAGGCAGCAGAAGATGGGAACATTTCCCAGAACCCAATCTCCATCTACTCGCCAGATTAGCTCACAACAAGTATGTAAATGATAAGACAGAAAACACACGTACCTTTGTGGCGTGAATGAATATTTTCACAAGCTCCTCGATCCGGGACGGAGAATGTAGAACCGCGTTCCGCTCTATAAGCTCTATGGTGGGTGTAACACTACATGTTAACAATATGCTATATATATAATCATAAAAAGGAAAATATAATAGTAGAGAGGAACTTACCACATCCAGTCTGTACGGCCTGAACATAGTCGTCCGCAACGTAATTCAGGATCCAGGGCCAGTACTAGAGTCGAGGTAACCAGAGTCAGTGATCAATCAATGCAATCACCTTGCTTCCCATCGCAGTAGGTAGCGAGGGAAAACGTACTGTGTTTCCCTCCGTCTTGGTGCACGGATCGCCATGCAGCTGCTTCGCAATGGCGCCGTAGCCCAGCAGACAGGGCGCCAGCGCGATCTGGAGGCCAAGCCAGTCCTCTGACTGTCCGATATCGAGAACATATCTCGTGTAGGCCGTACAAGCTACAGATCGGCCGGACGAACACCCTTATTCTCAGCATGTGTTCTGTTCTAACGCATGGATAGAGTATAGTGTATTGTAGTGTAGTGTGGTGTTCACGAAGTGTCATCACGTACCTTGATGTTCCTCAGTAGCCTCAATTTCATTTTTCTCGATGCCGAAGCTCTGGCAGTAGTCGATGTGTAACTTCATCTCAGTGTGGATGTGCTGGACGATCTTGGCCCCCTAAAAGAGAATATCAGTAAACGTCCCAAGACATCCAAGGCACTTAAGACACCCCCCCTTTTTGATATGCATTGAGAAACGTACAGCTGCAATGTCCTGCATATTCTTCGACTTGTACGACGCGAGGGCATTAGCGCGCGCAAAGTGTACAAGGTACAGATAGTCTTGGACAAGGTATCCTTTGAATGACTCCAGCGGGAGCTCGCCATTGCCCATCGCAAGGACGAAAGGATGGTTGACGAACCGATGCCACACAGGTGCGACATCAGGACGAGACAGTAACCATTCCACAAACCGGCCCCTTCGGTTCCGTTAGCTTGCGAGAGAAAAAAGCTGAAGGGGTGGTCATATAAGAGGAACCTACGGTGCAAACGGCAGCATATACGTCGAGTGGAAGTGACCCAGCGGCCCATGACCCTTTCCATAGCCCGGCGCAGTGCGAATAGCCGCCTCGATATAGCGACAGGCCGCGCGCACCGCATCCACGACGTCCAGACCTCGCGCCAGATTGGCCGCGATGGCCGATGCAAGCGAACACCCGGTGCCGTGCGTGTTCTTGGAATCGACGTAAGGGCTCTCGATTCTGATCGGCTGTCCATAAGGTCCAACAAGGACATCAACGATTCGCTCTCGCTCCTCGGGCAGGGTCGCAGTGGTGCCGTCTTTCTTGAAGGGGCTATGCCCGCCTTTGACTAGCACCCACCGAGGCCCAAGCATCTGGAGCCGACTGGCTAGAGTCTCCAGATCCTCGATACGTCGGACATCTTGCGCTGCGTCGCCGCTGTTTGCGAGGAGGAGCTTGGCCTCGGGTATGTTGGGTGTCAGGATGAATGCCATAGGCAGTAGAAGCGTGCGCAGCTCCTCAACGGCCTGTGTGGGCAAAAGCTGGGCGCCTGTGGTAGCGACCATGACCTTTGTAGACGAAATTGTTTAGCCACGAAGTAGATTGCGACACACCTGCTCCTACTTACTGGATCCAAAACCAGTGTTTCAATCCTGTAATCAACCACTGCTTGAGAGAGCATCTCGATGGTAGCCACCGAGCCCAGCATGCCTGCGTTCATCAGCACATCTGCCTGCCGGTGGAAGATCTACTAAGAGCGAGCAGCTCAACGCACCAGTCTTAACCACACTGGGTGGGATGTCCTTGAATACAGCATCGATCTGTTTTCTTGTGAACTCAGGCGGGATCTGGTGAATGTCATCGACGCCTGTGGTATTCTGGGCAGTCAGAGCCGTCGTAGCTGTCATGGCGTAGCAGCCATGTGCGGCGATGACTTTCTGATCTGCCTCGATGCCCCTATCGGATGTGTCAAGTCAGTTGTGGGCTCTCGACAATCAGTAAGAAGTAGTTTGGCTTCATATTGCTTGTAAGCAGGATAAATACCGCGCAAGACAAGGATGCAAACTTACGCACCACCCGACGAGTCGCTCCCAGCGACAATGAGGATTGTCCGGTCGGTCATTTTGCCCACGCCTCTTGGCACCACTTTCTACCCCTGACTTGAATCGGACTGTCAACAAGGAAAAGAGTCCAGAGATGGGCTACCAGCATAGAAGTAGCTTGGATTCCCATGAATTCAGTTGTTCTGAGCTTAAGGACTGTCCTCGCAGACGAAGTGGGGTCTGTCGCAACGTCACCTAAACTGTCTAAAATTTATAGTTTGACAGTACCTTTTTGGAGCTTGAAAAAAGACCTAAAATGCGAACGCCATACGAGGCCACTGAGACATAAGTCGGAAATTGACAAAAAAACTGCCAGGAACCTTGCGTGTTTCATCAACTGGCTTTGCCCTCGATAATGCAAAATGTCTCTGTAGCAGCAGCCATCACTTTCATCCCATTTGATTAGGATAGTCGCTGGGCAAAACAGTCATGTTGAACCTCTCATGAGCTTGAGACGTGGACGATTAGTAATTGGAATCATTCTCAAGTTGGCCAAGGCACCCCAAATATATTTGTTTCTATCGCGAAGAATGAGATTGGTATAGTGCGCCTGGAGGGGGGAAACGCCCAGTTACCACAACTCCCCCAGCAGCCGAACCTCCGTTGACATTTACAATCCATAACGCCAGGGTAATCCAATAAAATACTAATGGGAGCTCACGCTGGTAAGCACGACATATTCCCTTATGCAAGCCCCAGGGTTGTGACGAACTCCGAATCAACGTCGCGTTATATATCATACAAAGGATCTCAGAGGATCCGAATAAAGCAACAACTTTTATCCAACTGTTTATGTGCTCAATCAGCTACCGAGCGTCCCCGCTATATCGAGAATTGGTGCGTTCTTGTTGTTGTCATTCCCAGATCTGCCGGATCACTGATGCTTCGTTGCCTCTCGGTTCGTTGCTCATCTCCCGAATTGCTGTCACCCTCGTCGCTACTATCTTCTCCATAAATGATATGCTGCAGCACACTCTTGTCGAAAAGCTCTATGATGAGGTGCCGATCTACGAGCCTATAATGGAAGCCTTCCATTATTCCCAAGATGCGTCGAAACATAGCCGGTTGCCGGAAGCAGGGTGCTTTCTGAAGCCTCAATTGATGTAATTCGGCCCTAGCTTTCTTGTACAGAAGCATATCGCCCAATTCCACCTCGATAAGCTCCAAGGCTCGCTTGTCTAGATCGTTGGCTTTATCAACAATAATCGATGTAGGTTCACGGATCGTGGCTTGGGTCTCTAGCAGTTGGATAGATAGTGGTGACTCATGCTTCCACGGTTTGTACGATAAGAACTGCGCAAGATCATTGGGGATGCAGAGGCCAAATGATTTCCCAAGTAATGTGGTATTTGATAACCACCCATGCTCGGAAAGGATTTCCATGCCATGTACAGATCTGGAGATCAGGCCCAGAACGAAGAAGGCAGTGCCTCGAAGACTCATTATAGGGTGAGTTTGCGCGATCTCGACGATGTTCTCAACGACATCAGTGGACTCGAGGAATGGAGCCCCCAGCTCCATGGAGCCGACATTCCCCACGGCCCACAAACAGCCCTTGACTTTGGTAATGGTTTCTGGGTCATCCGATTGCATGCCGTATTCACGGATGGTGGACGCAAACTCTTGAAAATGGCCCTTGTCTTCGAGTAGTTGGCAGCCCTCCTTCGTACGCGTCAATTCGCGATAAAAGTGAGGTGGCATCAGACTGTCCTGGTCCTCATCCACATCCACATCATCATACATGCTCAAGCGGTTTGGGTTCTCATCAGTGCTCTGATTGAACAATCGCGCAAGACTGGCCTCGATAAGGCTGACATATGTGTCGTTGCGGCCCAAGAACCAATCATCCATCTCATTGCTAATGTAATCCAGTCCATCAAGGTAGTGGTAACCAATGGATGTCGATAGGAAGCGTAGGAGCAACGGAGCGCCAATCTCCCCAAGATGATCAAGACCTGGCCGGCATTCCACTATGTATTCTAGTAATGATTTGGTGTTGCAGGCTTTTTCTAGAATCTTGACAGCTGTTGCACACACCTCGAGCTCTGGATCGTAGAGCTGGGTAACCAACAGCTGAATGGCCCACTTGGCGTCTGAGATGATTTGCCCAGAAGGAGTGATACGCTGCGATATGGCATATTTTCGTAAGACGTTGGTCGCGTGGATCCTGATCTCCTTGTTGCTGCCTGTCAAAGCCTTGGATAGTAAGACTCGAGGATGTCCCTGTAGGCTGTAGTCGAGATTGGAAAGAATCATCTTGATAAGATCAGGACGTTGTTTCAAGTCGATAATGTGATACATCATGTTGAATACGCGCCATCTCTCGAGCATGGCAACCCCCTTGGGATCGCCACTGAGGACTCCCAACATCGAGAAATAGCCCCCACAGAGGGTATCCGTCAAGCGATCTCGCGAAAACATCGGGTATTGAGCAGTAATGCCGCTCGTCTGCCGAAGTCAGTGAATGCACAGTTAATATGATGCAATGGAAGTACCTACCGGGTCGCACTGAGCTAAGCATTCAGCGATCTGCCGTAATAGCTTGTTGCCCGCGAGATATTTAGCACCCTCAGTTGTTTGTAAGAGCGTGTGTATCAAAGCACAACCGACTCTGACATACTTCTGCGTATTGCGGCTCACCGGCACCTCCGAAAACCTGTGTTTAAATGGACGGTAAAAGTTCACAACGCTCTTAATGAATTTGGATGCTTTTATCGCCTCTTCTAAGCGCTTGCTGTTGGTCAAAGGACCTTCAATGATTTTGAGCATGATGTCCCACTTCCATTTTGCAGGATTCGAGCTATTCAGGACATTTGAGTCGAGCAAGAGTTGGCGAAAGGTGGCATCGTCGGTATTGGCCGAGTTGTTGTTTTTTTGCGCGTCGTCCAAGGAGCTGGCCATTTCCATCATGCCAATAGACGCAGAACCACTGGCCGTATAGCCCGACACAGATGACCGATGAAGAGTCCGGCTTACACTGCTGATCTGATACACTATGCCGGTGGCACTGAAACGATTCTTGTCATCGAATTTAGCGGCAGCCGAGAACAGCTCTGGTAGCAATTGGAGCTCGCTACTCCAAGAGGGTGGGAGAATACGGCTGGCTAGCTTCAGTGTCTCGCCGATCAGAAGAGTGGCCTTGCGCTTCAACGTAGGATCATCCGCATGTTGGGCCACAGCCAGTAAATTAGGCATCAAACCCGATTTGATAAAAACAGCTAGGAGTAGGGCGGTGTAGTGTTCGACGAAGTTCTGCTCCATGCATTCCTCGTCGTATGCTGCTTCACCTTTACTGGGAACCGTCGATTTCAGGGTTGTCACTCGCCCATACGTTGTTAGACGACGGCCAGCGAGGTATGGCGTTGCCCAGGACGGCAGCTTGATTCTCAGAAGGGAGTAGAGCAAATCGATAATAGTGTCCCGGATAGTGTCGTTAGGCAGCGTCAGACTTGAGATCAAAGATCTTATTGCCCGAAAGTCGTACATAGACAGACTCATGAGGCCAGACCACGTCTTCAGCGCCAAAGATATAGCCTTAGCGTTCTGTTTCACGACTCCTTCGTAGAGGAATAGAACATCCGTAAAGGCTGTGAGCACCACCTCCAAATCGTATCCTGCTCGGAGAAATCTGCGCGACTGCGGTGCATCCAATAAGTAGAGTAGGACTGCAGTCAGGGACTCGGGCGACTTGTAGGTGCCCTCGGCAAGGGCTTCCGAGATAGGGGCAAGACCACCGGAGGCGGTAAGCAATGCAGGATCTCGGAGGAGCACCTCAGCAAGCGTTTCGATACAGATTGGCCGCAACCTATCCTCCACTTGCTCGGCCACTGCGGTAATAGCTCGAACGATCCCACGCGACACCTCACGAACGCCGTCCTTGACATCCAGAAAGGCACGAACAAACTTGAGGGCTTGCTCGCGCTCGACATCGGCTTTGCGATCCTTGGCAAGTGAGACGACGACCATGTAGTCGGTATTCAGGGCGCGTATCTTCTTCAGAGATGCCAGGTCAGAGATAGCATACCGAAGCATCCTGTAGCCTGCCGCAACGACCTCGCGGCTGCCACTGAGGAGCATCGGCTGCATACGATCGCCGAAGATAGACCACACCAGGTCGTACTTCAGGGTGGGGTATTTCTTGAAGAGATTAACGAGGCTGTTTCCACAGGCAACGTAATACTCGGCAGCCATGCCCTCGACCTCGAGGGCCTGCAGGATCTCGGCGAGAGTGAAGGTGGGGGACTCGGCTGGCTCGTCGACATCGGAGCCGATGCCACTTCTCGACGCACTAGGGGGAGACTGTGGCCCGCTCTGGTTCAGACTGTCGTTCCGGCTCCTGACGGGGGTGCTGGGCTCGAACTTGGTGCGCTGCGCATCGTCGATCCTCTGCCTCAGCTCCTTGATCCTGGTGTTGGAGGCGCTGAGCTCGAGCTCGACACGCTGGCGTTGCTCCTTGCTCTGCTTCGCCTTTTTGGAGTTCAGAGCCTCGAGCAAGTTCTCGCTCCCTTCCTTGATCTTGAGTTCGCGGCTCAAGGAGTCCTTGAGGGCAACAAGGGTGTGCTCCACAACGGTCTCGTCGCCCTCGTCCAGCTTCTCCAGACTGTAGGCTTCAGTTCTCGAGCCTGCTCGAGACTGTGTGATCTGACTGCGTAGCTCCGAGCTGAAGGAGCCAGGGGCAACGGAGGCCGGGTTGAGCGATGCGCCACGGGGCGCAAAGGACAGGCCGGAGCCGGGCAGGTTGCGGGCAGCGGAGCCGGCGGCGGCAGCAGCAGCGCTCGAAGGCGGGGGTTGCAGGTTGCCATCGCGTTCGGGGCGATCGAGGCTGGAGCGGCGGGGCGCGAGGGAGGGATTGTGTGAGGCAGCGGGCTGGCTATGCAACGACTTCTGGGAGGGCGTTGGTGGGTTGGTTAACATGGTGGCGATCCCGATGCCAGCCAGATGCCCGCCGCGGACGTGAGGGCTGATGGTGGTTGCATAGATGGTGGACGCAGGCCAGCGTGGAGGCGGCGCATGGGAGGAGAGGACTAGCGGTGCGCCTGCGCCTGTGTTGCAGATTGTGTCTGTATCTGTGTCGGACGAAGGGTAGGGTGATGGAGCAGGCGAGCGGACGCGTTGCAACGAGGCGCCGACGGGGTTGGAACTTGGAATTGGCCTCGGAGGATGCCAAGCAAGGGATAGATACACTACCTACGGTACAATCCAAGGATCTGTCCAAGGTGGTGGTGGTGCCAGGTCTGCCGGGTGGGTGCGAGGTGGATGGTCCAGATGCTCAGCACCGATATCTTCCAATCCGTCGTCCTGTGAGGTTGTAGAGCGTCGCCAGTAGTATGAATCTACGACGTACGAGGGCGTACAAGCAACCATGTACATCCTAGGCCGACCAAGTTGGGGAAATGGACCTCGTAACCTGCCGAGCCTGCCTAATTACTTCCTACGCAGGCCCCGCGGGTACCTCTAAGCCCACCTGCCCAGCCCAGGTGGGCACTGCACGGTGGCTTGGACTAAACTCTAGGTGTCCAGGTGGTTTGGTTGGTTGTGATAGCCGCGCTAACAGACGACCCCTCAAGCCCTTGGATCGCTTTCTACGCTGACCTACCTACCTAAGTACCAAGTATCTATGTGCCTAAACCTCCGACTAGATGCGATTTCATTGTAGTTGTAGCCTCTACGAGTATAACACCTCCATGATATTTTCCTGTAAGGGTCATAATTTACATCCATACAATAAAGGTTCGAGGCGGACGACAAGGTAGGTACAACAGTAGAGCAATGGTAACCTTCTGAGAAAAGACATGTATAAGCTTCAACTAACGAATCGACTATTTGGCCCCACTTTAAGCTATTATTGATGTCGATGTCGGGTACAGATGAAATACAGACAGGCGTACAGGAATCATTTCCCTCCTACTCTCCGGGTACTCGTAGACAGGTGTGAAAAAAAAAACCACCCAAAAAAATCAATCTGTGCCGAGGTAGGAGGCAAAAGGTAGGTACTACCGAAGTAATATCATCTGATCTTGTCAGTTCGTCGTACCCACCATCACGGGAAAGGTGAAACATCGTGACACTGAACTGCTTGACCAACCCAGCATGTCGTCATGTCTGGCACAAGCCTGAAAAATTATTCCCCTTGTCGCCCAAGTCAGGCAGTTCCACGCCCGGCACTGCAATATAGAACAACCTTCTGGTGCGTTGTACCAGACTAAACTGAACGTTCGGCAACCTCGTAGAACACGTAGCAACACAAGTGAGCTGGGTGGGCGCAGTGACAGAACAAGCATCTTAGGGAACATTGTCGTGTGGTTATAAACATAGTATTTGACTTCTCCGGAGTCATTTCTACCTAGTGTTGAAAAAGAGAAGGAAAATTAAATCAAAATATCGGGATGTGTTTTGGAACAACATCGGTGTGGCCATCTAATATCTAATATACCTCCCACATGCAAAAGGGACAGAAATATTGCACAACAGTGGTGACATATTCGACCATCTAGATACATATCGCAGATGGGGAATCTAATTCCTATCATCTGCTACTCATGCTCCTCATTCTTCCTCGCACATTATGATTTCCCAGCTAGACATAGGCATCATGTGCGGCATCCCAGGGGCGCCAAACAAAACCTAACGGCAGTCCCGAACATAATCAAGGGACGTATAACGTGTCGAGTGGTTCGACTCGCAAATGCCAAAGAACAAATATATATATAATTGTAGGACAATGAAACACAAAAAATGGTAGTGTAGTCCTGAAATCGTGAAAGTAGGCATTTCCTCCTTCATTAAGCCGAATATTGCAATGCTAGGGTATCGTTGGTTGATATGTAGTAGTAGTAGTAATCGTCGCCGTGAAAACATCCAATGCATGGGTGCCGTCTATTGTACCTCCTGAATCCAGATCTAGGCGAACGAGTCAGTATCAATCAATTACTTAGCAGTCGAAAAGGGGAAAATGTGACTCACCTCCATTTTTCCAATATCCTCGCGTTTTTTCCGTGCCATAGATTTTACACTCATCATCACCATATCTAGATCATCCTGGTCTCCCATCGTGATCATATCGGATTGTGGCGCATCCTCGTCGCGCACCTTGATCTTGAACCGACGTCGCACATTGAACTTTTCACGGACCTTCTCCTCCAGGTCGGTGAACTCTATAGCCGCACCGACCATGATGTATCGAACGTCCTCGGCGTGTACCTTGACCCTGATCTTGCGGATGTCGGGACGCCTTGAACCACCGCGGACTGAGCCGCTTGTGGTCGAGGCGCCGGGCCGTCGGTTCGACACCATCTCGAAGTCTCCTTCATCGAAGGAATCGTAGTCGCTGCCCTCTTCTTCTTCCTCGATGTACTTCTGCTGATTCCGCCTGCTACCCTGTGACCGCCGTCCGCCGCCATTGTTGCTTCCGCCACTGTACATATCATAGACGTCTTCTGGGTAGCCACTCTCGTCTTCGGGACGTGAGCGTCGGTTCCGAGACGGCTCAGCTCGTGAGTAACTCCTCTGAGGTGGCGATCGCACTTCCGAAGCTGCCCTCGAAGGCATTCTCCGCTCGCTCTGTGGGGAGCCCATCTTCTCGTACTTGTTGCTTCGGCCATTAGAGTTGGAAATGTTCAGCTTAGCAGGCATGGGTTTGGGTCCATTGCGAACAGAAGCGCCCCGGCTCATAGTGGGCTTGTCATTCTCAGGAGGCGGTGTGGGGGGGAAGGCGTTGCGACCGGTAGGAGGCTCGGATTGTTGCCTTCTGCTTTGCAACCCAGGTTTGACGAGGTTGGTAGCTGCGAATGAAATGTTGTCCGTGGGACGATCGTCTTTCTCCGCTCCCCTGCCAGCATTCTTAATTTCAGATCCAGCGAAGCCGGTGAAAGCATTAGCTCGGTCTGAAGCAGCTACCAGGCGAGCTTTGCCGAGGTAATCCTTTGTCTTCAAATTCCGGACCTTGGCCTCGTTAGGTCGGTATATTACACCCACCGGGATGGAGAAGACGGTATAACCCTGCATTGTGTCAGTCGTCTGTAGATTAATCTCAAATATCGATGTCGCTCACCTCTGCCTCTTCCCTGATTGCCTCATCAATGACATTGTGATCCTCAACCACTTTCTCCTTCACGGCATAGTTGAGATCCTGCATACCGGACTCCTTCTGTTGCAGATATATGTAGCAGAGACCGCGGTTAAACAGTACTTCACAAGAGTACAACTTGAAAAGTAGACCAAGTTGGGCGTAGTCGATCATGGTGTTTCCCCTCAGGTAGAGGAGTGTGTCGTTGAAGTTTGCTAGGGCTTCCTCGAAATCACCAAGTAGGAAATTTGATACACCTTGCTGGAAGTATGCAACCGCCAGATAGGAGTCCAACCGAATCGCCCTCTGGTAGCATTCAACCTGTGAATCTATGTTAGCATGTTGCAGCTGAAGCGCTGTGTTTTCTGCCTTTACTTACTGCTTTTTCGTGTTCGCCAAGTGTCGCGTGGATAACGCCCATGTTAAATAAGATCTTGGAGGTATCTGAGATGTTCTCGAACTCTCCCAGTGCCTCCTCGAACTCATTGTTGTCGTACCGGCCCAGGGCCGATACCCATGTTTCTATTTCCTATTCAAGTACACAGGTCAGTAATTGGGCAGGGGATCGGTGATTGGAACAGGAGGGAGAGAGAGGGAGAGAGCACTAACCTGCTTCAAAGACATTGTAGCTCGTGTGGATGATTAAAGTAGCTTGTGTACCGGGAGCTTTATCCAGAAAGCAGAGGGGCACAGCCGCTCCGGCGAGGGTGGGCGTGCTCGTTGAATTACTAGTACTTATACTGCGGGGGGAAGGACGATGCCTTGGTTGATAGCGGTCAGGGCTGATCCCTCGTGTGAACGAAATCCGTATTAGAGAGGCTAAAATCGGGTGGGTTTCCCCGCTTCCTTTCTGTCTGGCCTCAGTCGATGAGGAGATGAGAGGCTACTGGATGCGTTCTTCTGATGAGGTCGGATTTGCATAAACGAACACTTTACTGTAATTACGACTCCAGGCGCATTATCAAGGACAGTGATGCTAGATATGGGCGACTGTCGTGTGCGTAGAGCTCTGCGGTCTAGCAGGGGCGGCTGCAAGCAATTGGGGAGGTTGGCGGGTAGATATGTAGGCGCAGATGCACTAAGGCCCAACGGTGGCTATTAAGTATTGGGATTTCCCTGCCACTGTACTGTATGTACTACCACACAAACAAAAAGGTCCGAGTGCGTAGTCCGACCCTGTGCTCGTATCGTGGTCCTGTTGATGGTGTGTATATGGTTGACTGTGGCTGTGAATGCAACGACGACGGCGGAGATATGCAGCGGCGACGCGGTCGATGGGAAGCAGATGCGAGTGGAAAGGACAGTAATGGGTTGGAAATGGCAAAAAGTTGTGGGAAGACAGACGGGACGAGGACTGGTTAATCGTATGGCACCTCAAGGCTTGGTTGAACTGGGGGATGTCATGCAGTAGTACTAAAAGTATGCGTGCCGCGGCGGCCAGCGAATTGCTCCAGGTACGTGCCCCATGTACCATGTACCCTTGTACCGCAGCCACTGCAACGCCAAATAAGGAAACGGGGTACAGTGTAGGTAGCTGGGCTGCTCAGGGTGCTCGCTGCTCAGGGTGCACAGCGCTGCTGGGTCTGGGCCGTGTGTCCGTTCCAAGACCCAAAACGAAGTTGATGCCGCCGGGGGCCGGGGGTCGAATCGGGAGACAGCAACAGGGAGACAGGGGCAGGGGCCCTTACTCTTTCGATCCCTTCCTTCGCAGAGCAAGAGCCGGTCCCTTGGCCAACACACGAGACGAGCACGACGAGCGAGCGAGACTCGGTGGCTTGTCTGGCGACTGGGTGAATCCTGCTCGATGCGGCGCCTACGCAGAGACGAGGCGTCGGCACGTGTCTAAGTCTGTACCACGACGAGTAGTGTAATTCTTGCTTGGTCTTGATCTTAATCTTGATCGTGATCATGAGGAGAGAGATAACGCTGCTTCCCCCGTGTTCCACGTCGGCCTTCTGCGTATCTAATTCTGGGGATTCTTAAACAACTCTGAGGACGATGTGCTCACGCCACAGGAGGATGATAACCGGTATGCTATATACGGCCCCCTACCCTAAACCACATCGAGTTTTGATGAGGGAGGCTGTCCGGTAACTATGTATTTTCACATTTCACATGCTGCTCGCTCACGGCAACGGTGTGCTCTGCTGCTGCATCGCCCAACGACGGCTGGCTCGGTCATCCGACCTCTGGCCACAATATGATTCTGCCAGCATCATCATTCGATCCAACACCGCCCCTGGTAGATAAGTAGACGGTCAAGATGGTCAAGACGGTCAAAGGGACGAAAGGAGCTGCCCGATAGCCAAGAGATCCAAGCCAGGCCAGAAGCTGAAAAAGCCATCTGTCAAGCCAGGGCCGAAGCCTGGGCATCCGTACATTTGGGATGTCGAGATGTCGAGATGATCGCCTCTAGGCGGACGGCCCTGCTCGGCCAGGCACCAGAAAGACCAGCAAGTAGAAAGTGGCGGCGTAGGTACACAGATGGATAGGTAATGCATGATGTCCTCATCGCCAGAGTGACATGCGGGAGATGGAACATGGACGCACGAAGCCCTGTCATTCTCAGGCGGTAAGTGTTGCAAGATGCGCAACGCATCGTGGCGATTGGATGACAGGGCTCGGCACGGTGCGCTGGTCTGGCACGCCAGGCGTTTTACAGGCAATAGCCCCAGGCGCCTATCCCATCACCAACCTTGCCCTAGCCAGGCCCCGCCAGGCCCTGTGGCCAATGGCGTTGCAAGCCCGCGGATCTCGCGGGGCTCTCGCGGGCCACCTGCTAGACCCGTGGTCCTTGCCTGATCTGGGCGAGAGCCTCGAGAGCGGTGCCGTCTTCAGGCTGCTTGTCCAGGCCTGCCCAGCTGGCGTTCATGGCATTTACCTGGGCGTTTGCACTACACCTTCCAGATACTTGGCGATAACCTCGAATTCCCTCTATTTCGAACACCAACCAGAGAGCCTAGAGCCCTGCCTGCCACCTGCCTGCCTGCCTAGAACTTTGCTTGGAATCTACTATATACTTGATATGGGCCTCATCCTAGCACGCACGTCTCCGGCTACAACTACAACAATCTATTCCTATGCGTTCGTTTTTCTTTCTAAACTAGCTACTACATAGTACTTCTGCCCAGATGTGTGGTCTTTAATCGGAAACCACCTAATCTGTCGGTATGGACTCAACCCGGATGGTAATTTAGAGCACCATGGCCTCTTGTGGCTGTAATTGGTCTATGTCAGTATCTAAGCGCCGACGAAGTCGATAGTTTTCATGTGACAGGCCCGACGTGACTACATATGCCAAGTCGTCGTTCTATCCGCAAGACTTCATCCCACGCTGAGTTGAGAGTTGTTCACATTCACGGCGACAAAAATAAACTGTGACGATCATTCTGTGTTCCGGTAACTCGGCCACGTTGCTGGCATGCATTTTCTTTGACTTGCTGTGCCTTGCAGGCCCTCGGGCCTTATCTTCTCCTTTCGTCTGCAAGGTCTAAGATGACGACGCTTATGGTGCAGGCAGAACTATAGGATCCGCACGATTCCTCCGAAACTCGGTAGTAATGGTTTCTGTAATCGGGTATTTGCGTTCATCGGTTGTGTCGAAGGTGGAGGCGAAGACGCTGGGCTCGGATGCGCTGCTTACTTAAACTTGCGCACCGCACAAGCATTGACGAGGAACACATGAATAAAGTTGCAGCGTCGTATGCCGCTCTGTTGATGTGATGATGCTGATCCTCGCTAAGGTAGGTACTGTTACATGCGTATCTACAGCAAGTGGAGTTGGCGATGGTAATGCTGGCGATACAGGATAATGTTCGGCGAATCGGTACTACCTTCAAGCCACAACTGGTTGCCGCACAACCTGCAAGGCACGAACTGCTCGAGACGCAAAGAGCAATGTACTAGTATTGATCGCCAGTGTCTGACGAAAAAGGCCCGGCGGCCCACGCTGCTGTACGGAACAAACTTGACAGCATCCCCCCCTGCCGTGTGCGTCCGTGTTGAAACAGATTGGCCAGATTTTGGAGCCAGCAGGCGGCTCACGGCACGTCAACGCACTACTGTAGGTTCGTCCCAGATCAGGGTGCTACCAGTGTCGTTCCTGATAGAGAAGCTCTGTCGAACAAATTTAGTCTCCGATGTAGCCAGTGTAGGCGACGAACCAACGCATTGACTGATATGACAAGCCTCACTCACTTTCCCCATCAAAGCAACATTAGTGTAACTTGTAAGCGAAGGGAACTACAGACAAATAAATGCCTAGGTTCGGCATTTCAAGATTATTCAGCCCAAAACCTGCGATCTCCGCGGCACAAATCTGGTATATCTTACCAAGACTCAAGTGTTGCTACATACTTACCTAGTACTGTACTTACGATCAGAAACAACAAGTTTTATCGTGAACACCTCCAACAGTACCGTATTGACGAGTAGTCAACTGGGGGGGCTTTTTTTCGCGGGGGTTGATAACAGCTCAATCCCCCATCCCCCCAATCCCCCGTGATTGATTTAGCATACCCCTACCAACTCGGTACTTGTTAGCTCAATCAAAGTGGACATTCGGCAGGATCCGTACCATGGGTTTATCTCCTCGAATGTCTGATGATGGCGGTTCCGGTCGCCGATATGTGGGCCGTTTGAAGCTGTTTCGTCTCCCGAAGAAGCAGCTTTCGCTTTCGTTCACAGAGGCCTGCTAGTCTTACTACTCATGACCGGGACTCGGCTCGCTCACCTTTAGGTCAGCTTTCGCAGCACCTATTGTAAGTACTCTGTGTAGATGTCGTTTCAAAGGCTTGGCTTCCCACGGGTTGGGACGGTAGTTTCCCAAACCGGTCCTTCACGTACCCAGAATGGCGATGCCTTTGGGTGGTCGAAGAGCTCGTCGCCCCATGTACCTAGGTAGATGGCGTGGTGTACCTGCTGGTGGTGCCATTTTATTGAGATATCACACGACGATGCATGGAAGACAGGTGCATCGCATGGGTTTTTGCTGACACCTTATCCGCGTCCACACATTTGGGTCTCCTTTGATGGTATCGGATGTAGCATTCGGTAAACCGAGCACACGCCCGCCAAGAATGATCTGGCGGATGCATCTTTTTACGACAGCCTACCACAAAGGCACGTTCATCCAAATGTGATTTCAGCATTATCCAGAAATAGACAGCCGTCCACAAGGCTGAGAGCTATGTTCTAGACCTCGCGTTGCCTAGGTCTCGTTCGAGGCTGCGCGTTGCGGCTCATGTTGCGATCACCAGTTGGCATATCCCTCATATCATTCCCTTCTTTAATTCATCTCTTCGCTCCTCCCATAGTGTTTTCCCAGTGCATGAGCACACCGTTTTGTCGTTGTCCCACATGCCAGCACTCCTCGCTATGACACCAGTCACGGTGTTTTTATCGTTCTTGATTTCGCCGTGGCTTTCTTCTTGCGAAGTCAGAACCATGGCATGCCCAATCATTTCCCAGATCTGAACATCGTGGTCTAGGAACACGGCACCGCGGCCGTCCTTTCCTACTTCCACCGAACCCAAGAAGCCTCGGGGCTGCGACGGGTCACTGCCGCCAGCCCATATGGGACCTGTGGAAGTTGCGCCGTGCTTCAGGTCGCCGTACTCTCGTATGCTGGCGTAGTACTTTCCAGCCGCAACCCCGCGCAATGTCAGGTCTACCAGTGTGGTCGTGGAGGACACTTGTACCATGCGAGCCAAACCCCTGACCTCTCTATCGCTGGTAGCCGAATCCTCCGTAGAGGCTTCGGGATCCGAGGCGGGCACCAGCGTGTCACCACCACTTTCGTTGCGATGATATGTCTCAAGGATACATACAGCTGCGCCTATTGAACATGACTGAAGTGAGTCTCCGTTCATCTCGCAGGCTGCCACTTCTACACTAGAAGTGTGTCGTGTTTCAAATGCATATATAGTCGCACAGCGAACAGTGAAACCGCCGTAGACAAACAGAAAGTATAAGTCAATGCCGCATGACGATGTCAAGCTGGCACATTGCCATAGGCCAGTACCTGGGCCGGCACGGGAAACACATAGCCGTGAAGAGGAATGATAGGTCCAACTCACTGTTTGATGCGCCTGATCCTCGCAAGATAGCGTCTCGGCCGGTTGCCTCGATGGCACTCACAATAGCAGATGGTGCGGCTATTGGGATCAGATTCCCACATGTCAGCCACCGATTCCCTGCTACGTTTTCGGACGATCTGGTCCGTCGAAGAGAGATAGAACGGGAAGGGTGGCGATCACTTAAAGAGGTAATCCACGCTTCACTCGAGTTGAGGCGGCAAACAAACAAACAAACAAACAAACAGACACCAGAGAAGGAGGATTCCAATCTTACCAGTTCCCTTCACTGCGACCAGCTGGTCTTCTAAATTAGCGTGGACGTTGGCGATTCCATCAAGGCTGTACAATGCATCTGAAACGGACTTGACACAAGAGTCACAAGTCATGTGCACAGCGAAGAGGGTCTATAGTATAAATGCAGGTCTCGTTAGCCTCGCATCTGATGCCATATAAGTATTTGCAGTCGGCCCTAAGCTGAGTAGGTGCATACTCCAAGGCTTTATGAAAGTGCAAGTTGGACATGAATAGAGCAAGCAAGCAAGCAAGCAAGCAGAAATAAGGCGGGAATGAGGGTGCGCTTGGGACCCAACGAACCTCAAACGGGGTTTTGACTTTATTCTGCGTCATGCTGTTGGTAAGGTGGGGGGTGCAGCGACAATGCTGCGCCTGTGGTGGTCCTGAATCCGGCCGTCTTGCTTGTCACGATGCACAGAGTGAAGATACGATGCTGTTATGAGGCCAATGGTAATGGAGGCGGTGGATGTCGCAGGAGACGGCTGAAATTTTGGAGGAATCCTTTTGAAGATGGTAATACTAGTACTAGTACGTACAATGTCTGCAACAAGTCGGAGCTCGCGGGAGCACTTACAAGATTGCTAAATACCTGCCTTGTCTAACCCATCCAGCCCAGCCCATCTTATTGGATGCTCACGGTCTGCTTTGAAATCGAGCAAGCCAACCTGATGGGTCCATCGAAGGCGGCAGCAACTTGAGGAGGGTCTTGCCGAGCAGGCCCGGCATGTACTATGTAGTGCAAAAAATAGATGCAACGTCTACCTAACTTACACATGCCTCAGATCAATATATTCTACCTAATCCCGTGATAACTATCGTTACAACCTGTGGACAGCTTTTAATAGCTTAGTTCTATACCTAACCTTAATCAAGTTGATTTTCACTTCACTTGCCAGGGTACAGCGATACTGCGCATAGGTACTTAGATAGCGGGCCCGCGGGGTTCTTACCTCTCATCGACAAACGTATCCTACGATACTAACATCGACTGTGCTTTACCCCCGCGAGCCCCGTTCAAGTAGCTTTGGATCTGTATAAGGACTTCCAAATGAAAATTTTGACAATTAGTACTAATACTACAGCGCTGTATGTGAAATTTGGGCTTTGCAGTGGGCAGGTGGTGTGCACATGCTGTGTACCTCCTATCACCCTAGGTCGTTTCTGCTCAATTACGGATTATCGATAAGCAAGGATCCCCACGTGATTACCTAAGCTTCATCTTCTTGGCATCAATCCTCCAGGCAGTTAGATCGTGATACCTTAAGTAGAGATGCATTGAACCCATTAAACCACCAACCAGCATCACGACAACCGGCACCCAAGGACACCCGGCCGTCCAACAATACCCTCGTGCCGCGAATTTACATATAGTACTTTGCGGTCAATTGATTCAAAGGAGGGACCAGGTCCCTCGCGAGCCGCCAGCATGTCGCAAACAATAGGGCTTGTAAGCAATGCAATTCCAAAATCCAGCTCTAGCATCGTACTCGAGAAACCATACACACAAAATAAAGAAAAATACATATGCCTGTACATGTACATATAAATATATGCCCTCACGCTGACATCCAATGTCTTCCCAACCATAGACCAAACTGGCCTACTCCCGAGCCTGGCACACGATCTCCGCCTCGACCCCCCACCCGACGCTCTCGACGCAACCGAACGTGACGCCGCCCTCCCTCGGGCGCCTCGCCTCGCGGATCGCCACGATCCTGATGGGCAAGCACAAGCCGATCTGGGACCCGTCGACGGACTGCGGCGACTACGTGGTGGTGACCAACTGCGCGGCGCTGCACGTCACGGGGCGCAAGAAGTGGCAGAAGACGTACTACCGGCACAACACGCGGCCGGGTTCCCTGCGGTCTGTGACCATGGACGTGCTCATGGCCAAGCACGGCGGCGCCGAGGTCCTGCGCAAGGCCGTCTCCGGCATGCTCCCCAAGAACCGCCTGCGCGACAAGCGCCTCGCCCGCATGAAGGCCTTCGAGGGCGACGCCCACCCCTACAAGATGAACCTGCTGCGCTTCGGCGGCGTGCAGGTCGGCCACGAGGGCTGGACCGAGGCCGTCAAGGCCATAAGGGCGGCGGATACGCAGCGGTTATAGTCGAGGGGACCTGTTGAAGTGGGCGAGGGAGAGGGGGGGAAAAAGAGCGGCAATACATTATCTCAATACCTCGAAAAGGGGTAGAAAATCGTGTGAGAGACTGTGAAATCTGCTCATCCAGCTGCTCCTGCGAGCTTGAGCTAGCCTTGTATATCTATACCATTACTACATGTACGCTTGTAATGAACCTCATCATGATATGATCAATGAGATAGACTCGAGTGCTTTCTGTGTACAATATCTACGACGACAGGGGCAGGGAGCACGTGAGCGTAGTCGCTGAGACTGCGAGCAACTATTATGAGTGATCACGACCTGTACATTTATGGGAAATAGCATTGCAACATTAAGTATGAGTTGTATTGTTGTTGTTGAGTCTAGGTCAATGCCGGTGGGGGCCAATATTGTAGTAGCACACACCTTGCTCAGTTGCAATGCATCAGACGCAGTCCAAGTCCCACGAGGGCCATTAATACCTGAGAGTATGCAAAAAACAAAACAAAAAATTACAGGAGAGGTAACGTCAAATGACACACCAAAATCGATGGAAATCGCCACCATATGCGCCGTTTTCGTCACAATTATATCCCGATGCGAAGACATAGACTCGAGGGCTTTACGCACGCGAGACTTCGCATTTGATGAGGCCATTGGGCCCTGATTGCGGAGCGTACACCTCGGCGTTCTTGCCGGTGTTCTCGAGACCTTTGTGCCAAGAGAGGTCTATAACATGGGCAAATTAATTAGCAGGTGCCCTTCTCTCATCACATGTATCTCACAAAAAGAGAATCCCACGGCTAGTGCCGGTGGATGAGGTACGGGGTAGGTATGTAAATAGGGAAGTAGACAAACTCACCGATCTCGAAATAGTGCTTGTTGGGAAGCGCATAGGAGACGGAGGCGACCTCGGGCGCCGCCTCGAGGATCTTCTCGGCCATCTTGTACATAGTGGCCTGGACTGAAGGACTGTCCTCCTCGGCGAAGGTCTTCATGGTGATGGCGCGGGCATCGTCGAAGGCCTTGTCGAAGATGTCGACGTTGTCGCGCAGCGCCTGCAGCGTCGGGATCGTCTTCCACTTCCACGAGGCGTCGATCTCGGTCGACAGGATGCGATCCCACGTCTCCGGCAACGTGGTGAACTCGTCGCGCACGAAGCCGTGGAACTGCGAGCCCGTGCTCTTGAGCACGAGCAGCCCCGCGAGCGAGCTGCGGATCTCGATGCCGTCGGCACGGGACACGCGCACCTCGACATTGCGCGTCTCGTCGCCGTCCCGGTAGAAGCTATGGGGGTGCGGCTGGCCGTCTATCGTCATCCGCGACCACCGCTTGACAGAGACATTGATGTGGGCTACGTCCATTTGCGCATATGTGTCTAGAAAGTGCTGTCCCAGGATGCTGGCATACAGCTCAGGCGGGTTCACCGGGTGCTCTTTTGCCTTGATGTAAATGGTGTTCTTCATGGAATCCGTGGCCACCACGGGGGTGTTGTCCGCCTTGGTGTAGGACTCGTCAACCTTGCCCTCCAACAGACAGCACACGGTCATCTCCGTCACCGTGTGCGTCCCGGTCGCCTCATCCCGGTGCACTTTGTAGACGCGGACATTGTCCTTGCCGTACCGTGCCGACTTGAGAACAGCCATGGTGGTCTATCTGAGGACAGTGTGGCGACGTCCGTGATCTGTGGATTCTCGTGACCAGAGCTCAATACTCTCCCTCTCTCTCTCTCTCAGAAGTTGGAAGGAAACACAAGTTCTTATACGCCAATGACCCGTTTGCGAGAGGACTGCCGGGAGGTGAGCAGCCAAAGGTCCAGGGGAGTTGGAGGCGTACAAAGGGGGTGATCTCGTGTGACGTGTTGCAGATCTGAAGCAAAGCTTTTTCGTGAGTTGCAAACAAGCAATGCAATGCTGTACCGGCTACGAAGTCCGTACAGGTAGGAGAAGGGAGATGATTATAAATAGAATTCAATTGGAAATTATTTCAACGGAAATGACAGGAGGCAACGACGAGGACACAGAACACAGGATGAGTGGTTGTCTGAGTGGAGGAGTTCACAGATGAATATGACGAGACAGCAGCACCGTCGTTGGATCTTTATATCACGGAGGTAGGTACCCAGGACAAGATAAAGTACGTGTACGTGTGTATATGTAGGTCCCGAGGTCTGTATGTAAGTAGCCAGCTAGCAGGCGGCGGTCTCGCTATTTCAAGTGTTTAGTCGGCTTTTGCCCTAGTCTGGGCCGAAGACGAGGATCGCTGGGATCGCAGTCGACGTCGGGACCCGTGACGGGGGGACGTGTCAGTCAGTCTCCAGTTGCTCCAGCTCCAGCTCTAGCAGAAGATGGACAAGATGGACAAGTCCGACGAGGGAGAGCTTCGAGATCCCTGACATGACTGGCATCGACATGCCTCCGTCCCCACGAATGGGATCCTTGGCGGTTTGGTCCGAACTACCTATGTGTACCTAGTAGCAGCTTCGAGTACCTCTTGCATACCTTGGATGAGGAGAGGTACATACTGATGCTAAGGCAAGGTAAAGAAAGGTACGTAATCAACTAACACCGTGGACACTGCTCGCTACCTCCAGAGTCTGCATTATCGCTTCTGCAGGCCGACGCCGGGGAAACGCTGTACGTACATATGCGTAAAGTTCGAGGTTAGGTAGGTACATGTACCCAGACGAGACAGCGTAGTATTCCGTATCCGCAAAGTACCTGAGGCGGTGTTGCTGTAGGGCTGCGCTCTGGTTGGCCTGTGGGCGACTTGGAGGCTGTCGGAGAACGCCATCAGCAGTGCCGTCGAGCGCCTGTGGGTGCCGGCAGAAGGCCGAGCAAGGCCGAGCAGGAGCTGAGTTGGTGCCTGAGTTTAGCGCAGTGGTGCCGGAAGACGCCGCCTCCCAGCCATTGCCAGGCACCGCCGCTAGCAGCTCCCAGTAGGAAGCCTGCAAAACGCAGCCAGTCCAGCCAGTTCCCAGGGGACCTGTACCCACCCGCCGCCTGTGGCCCCTCCGAGCCCCTCTTTCCCTCTTCCCCCATGGCCCTCTCCGGCCGGCGATAGCGCCATGTGCTCCTGTAAGTCCTGTCTGTCTGGTCGACTTCCTCTGCCCAAAAACAACAACGCCAATGCAAAACAGCACCATTCTCAGTGCCCGACCCATGCTTGTCGCCTTTCTGAGCATGTCCCATAGGTTGGAATCGAGTGGCTTACATGATTTCCCTTATCAAACTCTTTGAACATCCCATCCCATCCCATCCCCTCCCCTCCGTCTCTACCACGTCAGGCAATCCGAACCATTCATATAAGCATTCGCCATCTTGGCGTGTACAACGTCCCGTCGTCACAATCATCACCTGCCGTAGAGTAGCACGCAAGAGCACCGGTAGTGTTCCGCGAAGCGGACACGGTGCGGAGCGTTGCATCTCAAGTCTGCTCGTCTAAGGACCCGTCAGCTTGGTTGCGCATGTTTTTCAACAAGCATCCATGTCTTAAAGACGATGCTTACGATACCTCACTTATATAGTACCTAGGTACTACCTACCAGCTAGGCTTGGTGCAGGCCTGTACCACGTCTGTCTTCCACACTGATACCAATTTGCCCACGAAAATTGTGACAAATAAATTGATACCATGTGATCACGAGGGCGGAGGGCAAACCACGGCTTAACGGGGCTGCATCATCAGTAAATTTGATAGACAGCTGATCGACCTTGTGAGCATGGATGAGGTCGCAACAAGCGGTGTATGTGTTGAGATAGTATCAATTGTGTAGACCGACGCCGTGAAGCCAAAACCGCCTCTCTTCATTCTCTTTGTTCATTATTATTTACCTCTAGGTTCTAAACCAAGATAATGCGAGCGTTGTAGAATATTAGTAATAAGACCTGTGATCCGTGACACTTGCCCGCCTCCTCCCAAGCGCAGGATCCATCCAAACCCCTCGTCTATGGTCTATGTATGACTATGGGGCAACAGTCAAACCCCCTCTACTATATGAGGTGCCCATCTGTCTACCTCCCGCAGGTACCGTATTCCTGAGGGAAGCACTGGCCGAACAGACATAGACGACTGCAGCGTTGCGTTATGCTGTTGCAGCACTCGCCGTACCTCGAGTCCGTGCAGGTCGTGCCGAATCTCGGTCCACACCAACCGTCTCTCGAGATCGGCTTGGAGGTCGGGCCCGGTGGGGGCGGCGGGGGGCTCTTCGTGGTGGTTGTGGTGGTTGTGGTGGCCTTGGTGGTGGTCGTGGTGGCCTTGGTGGTGGTTGTGGTGGCCTTGGTAGTCGTGGTGGTGGTCGTGGTGGTCGTGGAGGATGAGGCGGGTGGCTGCGAATCCTAGAGTACTCTTAGTATTGTAAATCCATACGACGAATATACCTATTCCGGCGTTGGACCAGTTTCACGGCATGCTAGTACTGGGTTAGGTAGAGGGAAAGGGGGGAGGGGGACTACAGCCAGGGGCTGAGGGCATCAACAGCAATATGCGTTGCCTATGTGTAATCGTACCTTGCATCCGTTGCCGAAAGCCGGCTGGCATCCAGCTAAGCAGTAGTCGTCGGTACCTCCACAGAAGCTATATCTACAGCGCCACAATGGTTAGTAATCGCAACATGTACGTACGCTCTACACGTCGTCATGGCTCATGGCTACTGATAAAACAGTTGCAAGGCAGCGAGGTTCAAGTTTATGAACTCTATCTAGAGCCACTGATAGATCGTCCGCGCCGTTTCTCTCAACCTCTTTTTTCTTTTTGTTTTAATTTCAACGCCAACACTTACTGGGAGCAACAGTTTCCAAATTCAGAACCTTGACAAGTTATGCCGTTCCCGCATGTTCCATCGACTGAGACCTGAAAAGAAAAGTTTTTGTTAGTCGGGGCTGGTCCTAGGGTATTCTTGGAGATGATATTCAATCATCTGGATCGTCAGGTATCGGAGCGTCACTACACAAGGCACATATGTCAGTCTCCATCCTGTTGGTATCAGAGCAACAAATGACACTACGGACTGGCTCCGTGTCTCTCTGCTCAACAAGTAGATGTGGGCAATGCACTGACCTTGGGAGAGGGTCGTCGCCAGCAGAGCAACTACCGAACTGGGCATTACAACCGTTGCCGCAGTAATCGATAGAAGCTCCACAGTATTTGTTGACAGAACAACCTGGGCCTATTAGTTGCCGCTCAAACCAACTGCTGGGCTGTGGGATACTTACAATTACCGTACACCGACCCTTGGCAAGTGACGCCCGAACCACAGTTTCCGTCTGTACTCACTTTCAATGTGCTCGTTGGTCCGGGAGCGGCGGTTGACGTAGCTGTCTGCGTCAAGCAAGGCCATGTGCCAGTCGCCGGGCGAGGCGTGAAGGTGTACTGGGGCACTGGCTTGCTGCCGGCTCGGTACCAGTTCTCAGGCGCGTCGCCGAGACACTGGCCGACGGTCACGGACCTGTATCCGCTCTTCACGAGCGAATCGAGGAAGTAATCTGTGAGGTTGTAGACGGTCTGGTAATGAATGTCGTGCTCGATCTGTAGGTAGCTCGTTCTGCATGGGTTGGACCCGGGAACAGTCTTGTCCCAGATATTCTTGCTAATCTGGATCTGTGTCGGGTCGTCATGCAGGTAGCCCTCAGTATCGAGATCGAAGTAAATGGCGTGGTAGCCAAGATCGGCCAACTGGGATCCGCAAGTATTCGCCGGGCAGATCGAATAAGGGGGCCTGCCAGCAGAACATCGTCAGCTTTGAACTAGGTAAAACAATGTGCGGAAAGCTTAGTCCTTACCGCATGTAAGTGGGGATGTAGCCGAGAATGTCATTCAAGGCAATCTCGTTCCAGTAAATCTGGTTCTTGTATTGAGCCGTAGTCAATTGGCTGTAGTTCTCGTGAGACCAGGTGTGGCTCGCCACTTGGTGACCTTCGGCGGCCATACGCTGTCCTCTATCAGCATTGTTCACAAGGACCTTCATATAGGGAAACTTACCTGGATAACAGAGGGCCAAGGCGTGGCGGGATCGTTGATCTTTCCCTTGTGCAGATTGGTTCCTGTAATGAAGAATGTAGCCTTCGCTTGATATTTCTAAGCCGTATTGTTAGTATTCTTCTTTGCCGATGTTAAACGACACTGCCACATACCGCAAGCTTGTCCAACAAGTCGTTGGTGTAGTCCCAGGGGCCGTCGTCAAATGTGAGTGCGATGTCTCCATCGTTCACACAGTCGTAAACTCCAACACCGCCGTATCTGACGTTTCCGACTTTGGGTCGTGGAATGTTCGATGTGTCGGCACCCGAGGGCTTCTGGTTTCCATCACAACCACTGCCATAGTTGATCTGACAGTCAGGGGACGTGCAGTATTCTTCGCCTCGACCGCAATATCTTGAAGAACTGTTTAGTACAGAAGAAACAAAGTGCTTTCGGAGATACATACCCTTCATAGGAGCAGCAGTATCCAGTCGCACAAGAGCCATAACGGCTACCGCATCTCCCGTTTGTGTTGCCCTGCCTTGCCTCAATCTCCCCACGCTCTTCCACCTCCCGACGCTCCTTTGATAGAGCCGCGGTGGCCGAGCGAACGGCCTGCTCCCACTTCTTGTCACCCTGGAATTCTCTCATGAATTTCCGGGCACCTGCGAGCCTCGGTACGGGAACGCCACCATCGGCATGAGCAATCGCCTGGCCGGCGCAAAGCGCCAGGGAAACGGCACTCAGAAACCTCATTGCTGCGTACGAAAGCTCAGGATGAAGTTGTGGGCTTGGGCGTGATAAGGTCTAGCAACTAAGCTATACCTCTACCGATTTATTGACCGTCCTGGGAACTGACTTGCGACTTGACGACGCAAAGTGTTGGCGAGGGGTAGCGAGACGACTCGAAGCAACCCATTTTCGAGGAGAGATATCACGAGAATATAAATGCACACACTCAGATGCAAGCCACCGTAGCCACCGTAGCCCCAAAAAATACTAAGCTGTGTAGGGGTAAATGGGCAAACCCCCCCTGACCTGACCTGCAGCTCCGATATCCATCAGGAATGCGATATACCCGGATGCTACCATCACGGCAGCGCACCCACCACGCGGAGCCAACGACTCACGCAGATGTGTGCTGACCAGCATGGACACATTGGAGTACCGTGGTAGTGCAAGTGGTTAGCCAAGTAAACTTGTGAATGGCCGGTCACGGACCCTTGGCCAGACTGCAAGATTCTAGAGGCGCCTTTGGGGGCTAGTAATTGCCCGTCGCATCCGCTGATGGGGAATACGAAGACATGAAAGCGATCTAGACTGGATGCTCTCTGACCTAGAGCAAGGTACCATCACTCACCGTTGTGATCAAAAAGCCCTGGCTATTGCAGAAAGCATAGCATCGTACCCGTAAGGTGGCTATCGTTGGTTATGATCCAAGTCGATCGCTAAGATCAGCAAGGGTAATATACAGTCGTTTAGCTGGCGTGATCTTCAACTTATCCACGGCCCGGCTTGAAGAGCTCACTGAACGGAAGCTCGTGTTCTCTTTGGGCACACTATTCGGGACTGTCGAACGCATTTGGAGCATGACGAATCGCCATCTAATGCCTAACCGCCGGCAAATCGAGCCGCGAGGTGTCCACCATGACACCAAAAACGTGGCATTCCAGATGCAGTACCTGAGCTATTCGAAATGGGAATAAGAACACCGAAGAAAATCCAGAAAAACCCCGATGGCGGTGGAGTCGATGGTCCATGAGCACTGACACCTTGCCAACCCAATATTGCTGATGCCAAGATCCGCCTCGCTTTCCAGCCCACTCTTACCAGTTGGGGGACGGTTGGAGATGCGGTACATTGTAGACGAAGGCCGGGGAAAGCTCGATATTTTTTTTTCTGGTAAAATATCCTAAATCAACGGCACTGCTTGTGCATGGTATACCGTCCCACATTTCGTGCCTTCACTAGCACTGAGGCTTGCAGAAGAGCTCCCCCATCATCCAGTCACGTCGGTAAAAAATTAGATTAATTGGAATGGATCGTTACGTCTTCGTAACTGCGCCTAGAGGCTGCAATGCAACGTGGGCGTCGTCGCTTCCCCTGAGCCTACCTAAGTTTGCGCCACCGTTATGTAGCTAGGAGAACCAGCAATCCCTTCAATTCAGGTACTGCAGTAGACTCGACGAGTCATGGCTGAGAGCAGTTTACGCCAAGCCATGAAGGCTGCATTGTCAGGTCCGATAGATCAGACCAAAAGAACGGGCTGACGTGCTCGGACCTTGGAAATGAACACATGATATGTGCGCTTTCGGTGGGCTAGATGTTGTTCTCACCTTGCGAATAGACCTGGTAATGGAAGGTGACAATGAATTTTAACCGAGAGCCTTAGTCCAGATGCGCTGCTTCGCATGCGTGATGACCAAATCAAGGAACAAGGCAGCCGAAAGCAAAAATAGAAACATACATGCTTCTTGAAAGTCAATAGTTCGGCAACAATTAAGAGTTTTGGGTCTGCAGTAAATATTGTGCTTCAGCGGGTTGAGTATGCATCTTCTCACTGGTTATGTGATGCCGTTGGGTTGACAGTTGCAATGTTCGCAAGTCTTACTCAATGTAGTTGTGCCTTGCCACCAATACCTCCTACTCGGCACTTAGAGGCATGGCACGCTCAAAAGGAAGAGGCAATTATCTCGATTATCACAGTAAAATAGGATACTCAGGCATCGTTCAGCTGTATTTCCCAAACCCCCAGAAGAGCAACAGCAACAAGATCTTAGCTGCTAGTAAGATATCGCAACTCTAACCGACGACAGTTAGCTTCAAGGCCACGTGAACTAGCGAGAGGCCTGAAACGATCTCTGGGCTTGGCAGCAACTGAGGCTACTGTACACTATTCGACTATCAACAAGCTTGCGATCTCCTCAGCTGAATTGCCACCCAGTCGGGCCCTTCCACCACTATGTATGCCATGCCAGTCGCCACTACTGTCCTTCATGGAGCGCTAGCTACAACCTACTACTTGACATCATCCTCATTCTAGACTCTAGTGCTTCGCCGAGCTGCAAAGACCTAATAAACCACTCTATATTATGCGTGGCGTCCAGTTCTCCTCCACAAAGCCGCGTTGTTCCCACCTTTTACGCTCCTCCTTGCCTCTCTTACCCGGACTCTACTGGCTCGACTGGATCGTCCCGTCCCGGTTATCGCCCGGACAGCGTTCACGCTCCAGCTTCATGTCCATGATGAGACTTAGCTCAGGGCAGTAGTTGAAGATAGCTTTCCGCTGGTCTGGATTCTTCCAGACCTGATCCGAGATGCCGTTACCCCCGTCCCTGATATGAAAACCCATCGAGTTCGGCACGTAGGTATCCTCAACGGCTAGTTGCCCGTCCGTGCCAGCTGCTACTTTCGCGCCGGGCAAGACATACTACAACATGCGGAGTCAGCTAAGTCTGGATGCGGACTTGTGGCGGGCTCAGTTGCACTGATATAGTTATCATGCCCCGATGAGGAAACCTGAACCTGAGCGCTGCCAAAACGAGAAAGAAGAATGGTTCCGATCAGTTGTTAGTACTTACTAGTCTAGTGCCAAACCACTCGTCCTCTGCATTCGAGTTATTGTAGCGTTCTTGGAATTTCAGGACGCGCCGGATCATGGACACACGGCGGAGAGACAGGCCGCCATTCCCTGAGAAGTGATCATCTTCCTTCCTGCAGGATACTCTAGTGTCAGCGTTGAAACCGACGAACTACGGATGATATTGAATAGCCTCTCCACGAATTGCGTATAGGATCGATTAATGGGAATTCTCTTCATGACTTGGCTTGACTTACCTCGGCGCTCCGGCCCAGTCCCAGCCCAGCCAGTCGTTGAGGCTCGTGTCCGAGTTGGCGCACAGGATGCTATCGTATTCATACTTGAGTAGCCACTCGACGCCCGGGAGGAACTCGTCGTAGAAGCGAATGTCGGTGAGAGCACGGTGAATTGCTTCCTTGCTATTGATCTCCCACGGCTCCGGCAGCACCATGAGGTCGAGTTTACCGACAGCCTGCTGGTGCTTGGTCGCGTAGCTGCGCCCCACCCTCGTGGTGGATTTAGTCGTACCGATAAAAAGGAATCGCCAGTCGGGCGGCACGACGGAGATCATGTGTAGGATCTGGGGCACCAGATGCGGCAGCGGCCGCGGCTCGATCACTGTGGGACCCGATGTCAGAAACTATTCACTTCGAGATACTGTTGTGGAAACGCGCAAAGCCTATATAACATGATGCCGCCCCTCAACGAGAAGCTCCAAAAAAAAGCGAAAAGAAAAAAAAAACGCAGAATCACTCACTGAGTGCCACTTTGGATGCATTGAAGCGACTCCGCAGGTCTTTGTCAGGCCATTGTGGATGCCAGTCTACTTTAATCTGGGGTATCTTCTGCCGCGCTTCGCTCACTCTCGACCTTATGTGCTCTTCTATTGCCGGTGCGTAGCATGGCATGAGATATGCGATTGTCCATCTGATAGTAGTCACTAGTCAGTATCATCTATCTTGACGTGCCGATGTCTATTTTTATTCCAGGGTGAGCTTGACGGAGGCATTGTTGGTCGTCATACGTAACAACGAGGGAAACGACGACGAAGACTCGCGTCCGCGTAATTGCGTTTATAGCCGGAAGTCGTGATGTCCAGCTTGACATGGTGACGCTCGTGGCTCCTCCACGGACGAGAGTAACGTTACCAGATAGGGCCCGTTGCAGTAACAAAGCGAGGCTGTAACGATAGTTAATATGGCGATAGTTACATTTGCTTGTTCGCTTACGACTTGAGCAAAATATCTCCCGATAAAGGCTCTCAAATGCCGCCAATGTCAACCGTCAGTATACGTTGATTGCGCGATGAGGATTTGCCGCTTGTAGCGCAAAGATCAAAGCGGTGCAAGATAGCGAGGGAAACCTAGGTAATGAGAGACGTACGAGACTTGATGATTTTGCTGGGACCCCATCCGATGAACCTAGTAAAGTCCTGCAAGATAAACTTTGATAAGCACTCACAGTCCACGGACACGGCGAGACCAAATCTAAAACCTAGATACACAAAACCACCCAAGTCCCCCTTTTGCTGACATTTTGGTACCCTCAAACAGTGTCTGACTTTATGCTGACACATATGATACAGTGGTCGGTCTGTGAGTCTACAAGGTTGGTGCAAAGTACTACTACTTGTAGTGCACGCGGAGTTGAGCCGCAAAGGCTCGAGACACATATCTTTGCCGTCGCGAAGCAGACAAGCTCGGTAGGTATTCTGGTGAGTTTCCATTGAACTCTCCACAAGTTTATAAGAACGATACAATCTCCTCTATCGTCATGATTCCCACACATACAAACTTTCTACCCCCCAGTTTCCCGACAAGTGAGACGTGGTTTTTTATATAATGAAACTGACTATGCAGCTCCGCTCCGTATCAATAAACTCACCTCCGCTCAGTCAATGGCATTGACCCTTGTCCCACGTCATGTAGCTAGTTGGGCGCTGATGTCCTACGGTGTCAGTACTACAGGACACCGCCATACGGCTGTCTCGATTCCATGTGTTTCAATATCGTACTATATGGCGAGAAACATTGATTATTAGTTAAGGCCGTTTCTTTTACGTTCCTCATAATGCGGCAGGTAACGACAAGATGGCCCTTTTTATCTGTGGCGATGCTCTACTAGACTGACTGTATAACGTGCATGAGTATACTGCTTATCTAGGTATCTTGGTCTTGCGTCTTCATCGGTGTTCGGCATGAGAATGTTTCGTCTGATATTATGAATAGAAAGTTCCTGTGTGCAGGTGATAAGAACTTTATTCCTCGTTGTGACAACGATAGACGGATCATTTCCGGCTCTTCGGATGAGGGAAAAATACATTACATCACAGTAGTAGACAGATAGTAGCACTCCGATCTCGACCACGCAAGCATTACTGCAGTCCACCAAGCGATACTCTCGGTAGACGAGACATCCCTTTCGATATATACAATATGGGACTCGCCACTATTGCCGCGAAGGCCACCAAAGTCTCTCTGCTGAAGTGCTCGCAAGTATGTGAGGCGAGCACAGCCGCATTGACGGGAGTATGGAGAATAATGGGCCGACGCTGGCGGTTCATGATAGGAATTATAGTCGTTCTCCTCAGCCTCACCGTTGTCTTGACCCAGACGAACCTGGATCGCCGCGTGCCGCGCCTACGATTCGAATACGCCCACGAGTCATCGCCAACCGAGCCCGAAGTGGCGACAATCCCGACATCTTTCAAACCGCAGGACTCTCCCTTTAACCAGTCCAAGGTCGCGCTGCTGATCGAGAACCGCCCACAACCCCTGCTCGCACCGCTACTGTTGCACTTCATCGCCGTGGTGCCGCCGGACTGGCGCTTCCGATTCAGTATGCAGCCCGCCCCAATCCTATACATATGCCTCTGTTCGAGAAATCTCCGATCCCAAAACACCTGCACTCTCCTCAATCATATAGCATACATGATCATACGCGGACATTCACTGACATGAACGGCCAAAGTGGGATCGGACGAATCCGTGGCGGCAGTGAACAAGTCGCAAGCCGTGCGCGCGCAGGTCGCCTCGGGGAAGCTGGACCTGACGCTCATCCCGGCCAACATGAGCACCATGGGGCAGGAGGCGATCTCGCAGTTCCTGACGACGCTGTGGCTGTACGAGACGGTGCTGCAGCCGGCCGAGTGGCTGCTCGTGTTCCAGACCGACAGCATCCTCTGCGCCAACTCGCGTCAGAACCTCAACGACTACCTCGACTACGACTGGGTCGGCGCGCCGTGGAATCCCAGCGGCCGCTTCGGCGGGAACGGGGGGCTCTCTATGAGGAGGGTCAGTGCTATCAGTAAGCCTTTTCCCTCGCGCTCGCCCCTATCCCCTGATCAAGTAGTTATTTGTCATACATTGGGCAGAATCATGGTATTTAAAAAAAAACAAAAAAAAACCTTCCCGGAAGCGAGTTCTGTACTCGTGTTGAACCGCTGTGCTCTGCTCCGTGCAAATATGATGAAAGCAACATTCTGACTCAATCTCTTCGCCACATAGTCGAGGTCCTCCGCGATCAGGTGCGCGCTGATAACTCGGAAGCCGAAGACGTCTGGCTCACAGAGCGCCTCGGGCACAGGCCGGGAGCACGCATGGCGAACGGCAGCCTATCACTGACTTTCAGCGGCGAGATCAACCCAGGGGATCCTTCTTCGCCCGCGGCAGATGATGAAGGATACTACCTCAAAGGCTCAGATGATTTGCGTGAGGGTTTCTACGAGCCAATGGTGAGTTTGCTGGTGTTTTTTTCTTAAGATATTGGGGCAGTGTTAACTCTTGGTGAATGATGCTGATTCCAATGCCATTACAGGGCTACCATACCGGTGGTGGCGGTGCGTTGTTAGTATATCCGAGTCTTTGATTCCCTGATTCGGCAAAAGTTCTGCTCTTAGATGCTGCATAGTTATGCATGCGCTTGAGACACCTGATTAATGAGTTAAAACTTCCCCACAGACGGCAGATTCTAACTCATTTTCTCTAATAGTCTGCATGGCAAGGTGTGGGGAGAACCCCGTCTTCGGAAACATATAGTGAGTACCTACCTACCTAGTAGTTCACAACTATAATCCCAAACCAATTAACTGACTGATGCATAGTGGGACTACTGCCCCGAGGTCAAAATGACTCTGGCCATGGATGCAGCCAAGTTCGTGCCCGGTGACTGCGGGGCTCAATGGCCAAGGAAGCGAGATGAGTCAGGCCCTGCCAATATCGGTTCCTTAAGCCTCGAGGACGTAGGGTATGGCACTGAATTAATCGACGGACACGAATATCCAAAGCTGCCGCCAAATCTAGTGCCATGGTAAATCAGTTGATCAAGTTGCAGATAACACGCTGTCATCGCGGCCACCAGAAGTAGAAAGGGGGAAATGTGAGGAATCTTGATGTGGTCTATGATATATACTTTGTTGTAATTCCAGCTTTTCTTCCTATTCCAGCAAATGGTATGATATGGTATAATATGCCGATCCCGATGCTGGTAACTATCTCGTACACGATTGTAGTACAGACGAACAAAATCGTGTGAACATTGAATTCTAATGTTGGTCATTTGACCGTATCTGTATATATGGCTGTTTGTAGCCTTCTGTCATCGCCGCGGTATTGGGTGTTCACAGCGCCTCACCCACTATGTTGCCAATGGCACCGCCGATTTCGCCGAATAAAACACCTTTAAAGATGGTTTCGCCCATGTCTTCCATCCAATGACCCGACTTCTTGAGTCGCTCTTTCCACAAGTCCTGGTCTTTCTTTTCGAGATTTTCCCACGAGGTGGCTGGCCCGTGGGCTTCTTCATCGTGAACGTTGACATGCAAATCCGGAAGTCCGTCTAGACCAACGGCTCCCAAGTCGCTTTGCTTAATGACTATTTGCTGAGATTCGTCGGCGTTTATACTGGAGATGAGCTTCTCGAGGGTCTCTGGTTCAAGTGGCTTTTGTATCTCCACTGCTTCTTGTATCCTCGGAACTTTGCGTAGCGGGACTGTCCACGAGGCAGGAAGATAGTCCCTGGCCCCAAGTATGGGCTCGCTGATGCCCTTGGCTTCGTTTACGACCTGGCCGACTAGTGCTAGTATGAGGAACACGAGCGACACCGCAGTGATGACAAATGCAGGCGATTCGCCCTTGGACTTCAAGGCGACAACATAGCGCGCGGCCCTTGAAGCCTCCCCGGTCTTCGTCGAAGTCGACTTGTTGATGTGCTTCTTGAGAGGGATATTATGTACAACTGTGGAGCAGCCAACTGATACGCTGGCGAGCTTGACACACAGTTCTGATGGCGAATTTGAGGATCCATTCGGCGATGCGAAGGTAGAGATGGCGAGGTTCGTGATGCTCGAGGGGTGGACGGACTTGAGGACTTGGAACGGGGCGAGGTCAGACAAGACCTCGGAGTCGAAAGCGCTCTTGTGTTCTAGAGTGTAGAGGGAGATGGATGAGTCATTGCCGGCGACAGCGATGACGAACTGGGCTTCGCCCTGCTTGTCCGACGGCAACGGGACGGGAGATAGGTTGCGCACGGCCAGACTGGTGGCTTTCGACACACTGCTGGGCAGCTTGGCGCGGATGGCCAGGCGCGCATTGTCTTCTTCGTGCTTGGGGAGCCTCAGGCCGTGGAGGGCGACGCCGCGGGACTGGGGGTTGTTGACGACGGTGATGAGGAAGCCGGGCGTCAGGTAGCGCAGCGACTTGAACGAGGCCTTGACGGACTCGCCCAGTTCGGGCTCGATGGTGTAGACGCACCGGGGCTCCGAGACCTCGGCCTTGGAGACCTCGACGGTGAAGACGTCGTGGTCGTCGCAGTAGGCGAGCTGGTAGGTGTCGGGGCCGGTCTGAATCACGTCGAGATCCATAGCTTCGCGGTCCGGCTCCAACCTGCCCCTCGTTTTCCACCGCGGGCTGTTAGTGCTGGGTACATCGAACAGAGCAATCTGAGGCTGCTTGGATAGGCCGGTGGCAGCGGCGCCTAAACGCGGGGATGTCGTGAGGCCCTCGTAGGCGGGGGAGAGCCTGAGGATGCGCTGGTAGGTGTCTCTGTCTTTATGCACGAACAGCGCATCGCGCGCGAGCTCGGAGAATTTCACACCGCCAGTTCCGCCGGTGCCGCCTGTTTTAGCCGCCGACTTGCCCGGTTGGGAGATGGTTAGCGCGCGGAGGTGCTTGTTGTGGCCCTTGTTCACGTCGGCCGGGCTCGAGTTGACGCCTGCCAGGACCGTCGTGGTGCCGGGGCGGTCTCTCTGGGCGCCGACGACGACCAGGGACATGACATTGTCCTCGTTGGGGCTCAGCTCCAGCTCGGCCACCTCGGTGAGCTGGGTTGCATCGGATGTGTCGAGCAGGGTCTGCAGCATGGAGCGTAGCGCAAAGCCCGCCAGTTAGCCCACCTCACCCGACCGGCTTGCTTGGCTACCTAGTCTCACGACCGATGATGGCAAGAAACGAGAGAGGTGAAAAGGGAATGAAAAGGGAAAGCGAAGAGAGGATATGGTGATACGACGGGGGGGGGACTACGACAGCGACATCACCAACGACAACGACAGCTGCAGACGATGGGGAGCGACACATGAAAGAAACGAGAGGCCCTTACGATCTTGTTGCCGACTCCATTGCGCCCAGGCCCGCCGCCGCCTGCGATCACAAGGTTCTCGGGATCTGCAAAGTCGCAGCAGTACAAGGGATACGTTGACTGGAAGCTGGCACCGGGTATTTGTTTCACCATGGTCGCTTTGGTCGCTGTTGTTGTTGTTGTTGTTGTTGTTGTTGTTGTTGCTATGAGCGGGTGTAAGAGCAAGCACGAAGTATAATGACCGATGGAACAGTAGTATTGAGAACAACAATAGGCCGTTGGGCGGGCTGTTGGGGATTGTGAATTAGACAATTAAGATTAGGAGGATGAACGCGGTCTCTTCAGCTAGCCTGGGCGACACCCCATGACGCGAACATCGCCTGGTGCTAGGGTGGCTCTTAGGATGGACGGATACGGATAGGATACCTCTCCAGATGACGGCCACATTGGTTGGCGAGTGAGATGTTAGGTTGGGTGTGAGATAGGTTCGAAATCTAGAGCCAGAGAGACGGGAATCGGTCGAGGACCCTAGGCCGCCTGATCTGTTTGCCTGAAGCCAGAAAGCTGTAAGCCTCGGCCCTACCGTCAGAGCCCAGGTAACTTGGAAGTACTTGCTGAAGTGAAGCAGTTAGAAAGGAATTTGAGGTTAGTACTGCCTACATGTCTCGAAACGGGCATGCTGTATGTTGCCTAAGGTTGTACTGCTGCTTTAGAATACCTAGAGAGAGTTGCGCCCAGGAGAGGCCACCTAGCCCTTAGGTTGCACAGGCAGTGACTCGGCTAGGTAGGGCCTGTAGGTGCCTGGACTGTAGGTACCCCTAAGTTACCTACTAACAGAACGCCGAGCGCCATCTGCGTAGTACAACAGCCGCAATATCAACCAACCACGAGGATACCACCTTCAAACCAGATGCAGTTGTTGTTTTGCCTGGTCTTGACATTCAAAGGCACGACATGTGAAGACAGGCCTCCGATGCATCTTCCCAACCAAAATCTATCACGAGCTGGAAGATAGGAGCTAACACCCAAACCCAAACGAGACAACTAAATCAAAGAATCTGCATCTGCATCTGCATCATCATGTTTGATACCACCACCTACGTGTGTGGAACTAACGACGAACCTCCAATAGACCTGACCATGGATGTTTGAAACCCAGTCATGTATAATTTATTGTTCTTCTTGTCTACCACCCAGGTAGGTACCTAAGCTACTAGCTACTCTACCTCCATCAACAATCTTCATCTTGATCTTCATCCGTTCAAACCTCCCTCAGCGCAAAATCATACGTGAGCTCCCACTTCGCCTTGTCGTCCCCTTTCCTCTCCTTGAACTCGACCAGCAGCTCCTTCTTGACCGCGAACACGGCGTCGTCGGTCGTGTACTTGTCGTCGCTATCGAACACCTGCGTCACCAGCGTCCCGTGGTCTGAGGCCGTCACGATGAAGTGGATGTGCGCCGGCCGGTACGGGTGGCGGTCGAGCATCGTCAGCAGGCGACCCGCGGGGCCGTCGAACGGGATCGGGTACGCCGTCGGCCGCAGCGCGTACATCTCGTAGCGGCCTTCCTCGTCCGTCCGGAAGCGGCCCCGCAGGTTCATGTCCGGCTGCGTCGGGTCTTGCTGCTCGTACAGCCCGTTCGGCCCCGCCAGCCAGACGTCCACCACGGCGTCGCGGATCGGCTTCTGCGTCGACGCCGACACCACCTGTCCTGAGATGTGCGCCAGCAGGGGCTCCGCCTCCTTGTACCACGGCGTGTCCTGCGTCTTGGGCGACACGATGCTGCTCCCGTTCGCCAGGATCGGCGCGTCGGCGCGGTAGAAAGGGCCGAGAATCGCGGACGGCGTCGGCGCGTTGGCCTTGCCGCTTTCACGCAGCAACAGCTTCGAGGTGATCTCGTCGACGAGGGATTCGAGGCCCAGGATGTCGCAGATCAGCTGCGTCTCGTTTCGTTTATCTGTCGACATGCGGCCCGCCTCGTTGATCTAGGAACCCCATGTTAGCACGCTGAGAATTAGAAGGTGAGGCAACAAAAGCCACACGGGATGTCCAGTGAGACAACTGCTTCTTGTTTTCTATCTTCATGCGGACTCGGAAACGCTTCCCTCGAAGTCGCTTGAGTTGGAGGGGAATCCAAGATGTGTGAGATCAGTGTGAGTTTCCACTTACCATGTCGACACATGCTAGCCACTCAGCAACTGTGAGATCGATCTCTCGCGCGAAGTCATGCAAATGTCGGAGTAATGCCGGCATTGCTTGCGCTAATCGTGGATTGGCATTGCGACCCGTGGCAGCAATCACGTTATCCGTGAAGTTTGGATCATATTTGCTGCTGCTCTCGCCTTCACCGCTCATCTTGATGATTTATCGTGATTCGATGTGGCAATTTCAAAAAGTTTGACCTGCTCTACACCGGGTAGAGGCTCGCATTGACTATGGTTGTTGTTTCTAAACTTGTTTGAGATGGTGGTTCCCTTGGACGGAGCCACGGCTTGATTGGCGGTAAAGTATTGAGCCGGTTTCTTTGAGCTGTTACCTAGCTTCCTGCTGGTGGCTCGAAAGTTATTGCTTTGAGCTTGCCACTAAGCTGGTTGTTTCTCCGATCTTGCTGCTTTGGGCTTGTTGATTTGAGCTTTCGTCCTGCCTTAAGGCTTGTTGGTTCGTGTAAGCTGAAGTGTCCGAAGGGATAACGAACTTCCTACCTCCGAGTAAGCAGCAGATAGATAAGACCGACCATTCAAGGATGTGAGGAGCTCTCGTTCACCATGAGCCGTAAGGGCCACGTGCTAGCGGAAATGTTTTATCATGTGGTATCTCCGTGCTGCATCTTCCAAGTGCAACGAGCACTGCGGTAAATCCAGCAATGTGGCTTCCTCGCCCGCTTCAATCACATTGAGCGAATTACTAAACCATCCTCCACCTCTCATGTTCTTCTAGCGTGTTTCAATCGTTGTCTCCGCACCGGGGCATCTTTTCGATGTCTATGTAGTCAGTGCCTCCTGACTATCGCGGTAGCACGACGACCGAAGGCGCGGGACGCGGCATTGCAGACAAACACAACGGCCGAAAAACGTCCCACAGGAAACGGTATGAGCCAAGGGAAGCTACATGCCCTCAAAGCCCAACCTTATGCATAGATCAGCTGTCTGTGCGTCCTAACTATTCGGTCCATCCAATCCATTCGTTCACCGACAATTGCGAGAACGTATGATGGCGTGCTGAAGGGCCCGGCAGCTCCAGCAAGGGCGAGGGGGCCATTGCGGTGCAAGTCGTGGCTCAACCGTTTTTGGTGGTTGTATCAATGCCGAGTCTTGTACCCGTCGTGATGGGTAAGAAGGCGGAGAAAGCACATAGCTACTCCCGGCATCTGGGTCCAGCCAGCCAGGTAGAGGCAACAAGCCGATGATCCGTTGATCCGGTTCGAATAGCTTGCATTTCGATCCTATGAAATCAGTCAATCGTATCGGGCTTGATTGGCATGATTGCTCGAATGTAGGGATATAATTATATATTTGCGAATTTTGCAGTGTTACCAAATAAAGTGGATTTTTTTCACGATGCTTATAGAATTGCTGGACCTAAACTTTATATGAGTCAACTCTAGCCGATTGTTCGTACTCCCAGTAGTCGGTACGACATTATTAGGCGTGGCAGTGTGATACAATTCATCAGACATCTGCGGTGCATCGTCTATCGACGTTTTACGTGCGTAATTTGGACGACCTGGGCCTGTGAAAGAGCCACACTGTTTGTGGCCCTATCGGCGCGGCAAGCCAACCATTTTCTTGCTCTTGGGCATGATACAACATATGGGGTGGTAAGCTTCGGACACATATTATCACTCGCGAGGTAGATGGTCAATCAGTATACTTTGTCGTCGCCTAGTGCGGACATGAGCTAGGAACCCTAAGCCCAAAGCTACTTCCGATGACACTGGGTTGTCGAATATTTTGTTATATGATGCAAAATGGTGCTCGCTATGCTCGAATCTATCTTTAGTTCATAGTCGCCTCGTGTATCCCATTCGTCTCTGCTATGCTCTGCTCTGGTGCCTCGGTCATGTCGAGGAAGCCATCCTCCACGGCGGTTTCATCGATTTCTGCTTCTGTCGTCTCCTCATCTGTGTTATTTGTGCGCAGGAGGCTTTGCAAGTCATCTTCGCTGATGATGCTCTCAATGCTACCTCGTCTGGCGCTTGACCGAGTATTGCGCCTTCCCTGCTCAATTAAACGCTCTATCTTCAATCTGTTCTCGATGAACTTGAGTTTCGGAAATGCACTTTGTTGGCCTTCGTGCAGCATACGCGCGAGACGATGTTGATCTGGATCTGCTAGAACCTTCCAAATGTCTGACAATTGCGACTGCGGCCAGATTGTAATTGTACCGCTGAACTGCTGCAGCCACAACTGAGACCAGTCCTGGCCAAGTGGGCGAGGCAATAGTTCGAGATGCTTCAACACCTTCAGCCATTTGTTGAGATCCAGTTTAATGAACTGCTCTGCAGCAGAACCAAGAAAGCCGCCCCGCCAACCGCGACCTTTTCGGTGAGTAACCGGAGATCCCACCGTCCCCCTGATGAGAAAAAGAACAATGATATATGTGGGTTTACTTGGCTGACTATAGTGAAGTTGACATTGAAATGAAGGTTGAGCGCCTTGATTGGAATATCTGTTCTCAGGCTTCCGTCTTTCCACTGTGCAAGGGTGTTAGTCATTCAAATACCGTAATTGACAGAGTTTGGTGTGAAACGCAGAGAGGACTACAAACCTTGTGACCAAATGAATACGGAACCAGGGTGTCGCCTTTTTTCATCATGAGCACGACAGGGTTCAGGATTCCCGGAACGGCAGCACTTGCCAATACGGCAGACCAAATCACACAGTCGGGTGACGTAAGATAATTACACAGGATAGTGGGCGAGTGAGGATCAGCCGGGACGCAGGAAACATTCAAAATCCGCCCAGTTCTTTCATATGCTTCTCTGAATGTCATCGACCCGCGCGACCACCAGCTAGCCTGGCGTGCCCAGTCGACAGAATCAAACCTCGCTCCGGTGCTCCACCACCTTGGGAACCACGTAGTAATAGGCTCGGAGCAAGCCTTGATATTGTGAGCGAGGGCGGGGACGAGTAGTTGCTTCAGCTCCTCGTTCGTTCGAGTCGCCACTAGAGCAGCCACCAGAGCACCTCCGCTCGTGCCCGTGATCACCTCGGGGACGAGGTCTGCTTCCAGCAGCGCCTTTACCACACCAAAATGATAATATGCAAACGACTGCAATGTCAACAGTTAGTGAAATGGTCCCTTAGTACCCAGATGGATATGACGAGGGGTCAAATTTTGCGATGCTTACAGCTCCTCCGGATAGACACAGTGCTGTCCGGCCGTAGTTGGCGTGCATCCTTTTGAACAGAGCGCGCTTCTCATCTAAGGGTAGCTGTCGCGAATTCATCAAGAAACGAGTGCTTCTTTCCACTGCGTATCAGGTTAGCCAGCCTAGCCAAAACAGGCTGAAATGAGAGACAAGAGCCATCCGACCTTCATCTATGAAATGCTGCACCAAATTCTTGGTGCCGTAGTAGGTCTGACTGTATAGCCTGGGGTTCTCGACACCCACAAAATTGTTCTTGACGCAAGCCTCTGTTAGAGCTTTGAGAGTCTCGACCGCTTGCTTGCTCCCGCCCCCCGAAGCCGACTCCTCCGCTTCTTGCTCGGCCGCTTTCCGATGCTTGCGAATCTGCTCGTACACTCGGCGCACAGTTTTGGAGTCGTAGTAGGCGTATTCGTTCTCTTCCTTCCATTGCTCATTGCCTAAGTAGGCGTCCAGATTTTTCGCAGCACGCACCCAGTCGTTGTATTTACTCGTGGCGCGCACGGAGCGCCGCAGCCTCTCTCGCTTCCCAGTCCAGGCTATGTAGTGTTCGTAAAGAAAAATGTAAAATCTCGTGGCGATATAGGCAATGCCGAGGCCAATGATCCATAGCACTACAGACAATAGGAACGGCCACTTCAATATGCCATAGAAATAGCCCTCGCGGGTTTCGTCTACGGTGCGACGACCGATGCTGATCTTCTTCCTCTTCTTCCTACTGCGACGTCGATTCTTGACTTTCTCGTTCACGGGGGCCCAGTCGTTCTGGGCGGTGATGAACATGCGGCTTTGCGAGCCATTGGGGTGGATAGACTCAGACGAGGCTGCCGCATCGACAGAGACAGAGCGAGTATAGTCGAACCCAACTAGGCTCTGGTCGGTCGGGCTTCGTGCAGCTGATGTCGATGCATCGTCGGCGGAGGGCACGGGGTCGGGGGCGGAGAGGGCCTGGGCAAAGGCGGCGAGGTGCTCGTCGGAGAGGAACTGGCGGTCGATGTCGGGGAGAGTGGTATAATCGAAAGACTCTGGCGGGTAGCCGTAGTTGTGGTGTGGCTTGCCGGTGACGAGGGACAGCATTGATCGTTTGCTGGTGGCCATGTTGAGTGGTGAGGTCGGTGGTCAGGGGCGAGCAAGAGCAAGCATGGCGAGAGAAGATCTCGCCAGCGGAAGCGACCGTCACTGTCTACCGTCTACCAGAGACCATCGAGGAGGTGAAGGAGGTATGTCCCGTGCTCGTGGTGTGCTCTCGTAGCTCTCGTAGCTCGCGTGGTCCCTTGATCTCGTGCTCCTGTGGTCCCGTGCGGATGCGCATTCGCATGGATGGGCAGGCAAAAAGAAGCTGAGGCTGATAATTGAGGCTGATGTTCGATACTACCTTGGCTCGCTTGCCAACTATGTTCGACGGCGATAGGAATTCGAGCGCAGCTTATCATCTAATAAGGTGAGGTTTGTAGGGACCAGCGCTGGATCGGAAGGCCCAATGGTTGGCTGCAGGGATGTTGTTGGGGAAGTATTGGAGGGCGGAAACTCGGAGTCGGAATACACAGGCACGACAGGCACCTTACCACCTATCCGACGTCATTTGCGCGCCCTCGCCTTCGAGGCTAGTACAGTCCCGTCATAGCGCCGACTCCCCAGAGCAACGTACAAACACCTCTCTCACTGCTGCCTCTTAAGGTACATGTAGGTAGGTACCTGCCGAGGTATTCCCCCAAAACGCTGCCTTTTGGGTACGTCTGCATATCGTACCGAAAACGTATTCCGTCTCTTCTTCAGGATTCTATCGCCTTTATGTCTTATAATAGATGGGTTGATTGTCGTGTGCTGTCTGATTGGATTCTGCAATGTGCTTCCTACAGATCGTGTGAAGAATCATTGGCTGTGTACTTGGGCAGGAGCCCAGAATGCAGGTGGTATCGTGATTGTTTATGTACCTAATTGGTAGATATGCTCAGGTTGAGATCTGGAAAGTTGATATCCAGACACTAACACGTGCAGAGAGTGTGGTTATGGTGAAAAATGGATGCAGCCTCTCTAGCAGACCATGTCTACTTAAGTAGTAGTTGTACCTATCACCTGAGCTGTGCATACATTTGTACATAACGCTCATCTGAGCAGACATCCATTGGGCCTTTGCGATCTATCTAGGCTAGCATTGTGCTATGCAACCGGAGGAAATCCAACTGCCAGAGTGTATTGAGACTGTATTCGAAACAGTCACGTGCGCAAAACGCGTAGAAGCTACGCATGGCTAACAGTCCCATATCCCATTACTTTCCGAGGCGAGAAGTTGGAGTTACATGAGGCATGGACGTTCCAAAGCAGCTAAGGCAAGGATTGCCATCAAGTCACTAGTTGCCGCTCGGTACGTTGTGCACTTTGGCATCGTTGCCCTTTTCAAGGAGGGACCGGTCGTAGACTCAGAGGTGGCCTATTGGGTTGCGCCACATTCGGCACTGCGACTGTCGTCCTCCAGGTCGCGAGGTCAATGTTATCGAGATCGAAGATGTTTAGAAAGGTTTGGCATTTGGCATGATTGCCTCTAGTCGTCGACTCCATTAAAACACCCCCGTAAGCCTAGCCAGAGTTGAGAAACAAGCAAGCTGCCACTTATAAAAAACTCCATATGTGCGTACAGTTCCCCTATCCATCGTCCGCATGTTTCTGTTATAAGTGAGCACCCGTCAGATAGGTATTAGTGCTGAGATGTAGAATGCGGTTGCTTCTAGACATATTGCGAGAGCCACCTGATTCCGTCACCGTATCCTTCGTCATACGTCAGCACAAAGTGAAGGGCGCAAACTGGGATGGAAGCTAGCTCACCTTGTCTCATGACAACTGAGCACATGAAGACCTCGATGGGTCGGATGCCCTCTAGCGGAACCTTGCCCTTTCCGGTGGTCTGGTAGAGACCGAGCTCGTGGCGGAGTTGGTCCTCTGACACAGCATCGGGGTGATCAATCTTGTTCCCCAAGACAACAAATGGGACCTTAGCCAGCTCCTCCATGGCGAGCAGAGCATCAAGCTCAGCTTTAGATTCGGACAGACGTTCATGGTCCTTGGCGTCAACAAGAAAGACGATACCGTTCACTTCCGGAAAGTAGTCCTTCCAGAGTCGGCGGGCTATCAAGCAAGAGTAATCAGCGGCTAGAATGTCGGTAGTATGGCTAGTCATGGCGGCGTACCTTGTTGATGGCCACCGAGGTCAAATGTTGTAAAGCGAACGTTGCCGATGGCAAGTTCCTCGGATGCTGCAAGCTGCTCGTCAGCGATATGTGATGGTGGATGGGGAAAGCCGAGAACACAGGCATCGTTGTCGGTCACGTACTGGGGTGGAGGGTAGGCTGAAGGATTGCGACACGGTCGTTCTACAAATACAGAGGTTAGCCTCTTGCTGTCGGGGGGGAAGTCATGCGCAACCCCCAAAGGTATGGGATCGCGCGATCAGACCCTGTGGGCATTGTGGCATCGAGGGAGAGGTCGCCCAGGGACGGCGGACAAGCTCGGTGTGGCGGGAGTCGAACCTTCAGCATGTGTAACAAGGTCGTCTTTCCTGCGTTGTCGAGACCAAGAAAGAGCAGCTTGGCGTGCTTGTTCATCAACCCAAGGTTGGAGAGAACATCGTAGACTAAGAAGCCAACGTGTCAGTAGAGACGAAGCATAACGACACCAACGCAGGCGGGAGGCCGGGAGAGTAAGGCAAACGAACACCACTGAACAATCCACATCTTGGCGATGAACCGCTTGTGCTGGGATATATCGCAATGCTAGATAGAATCAGAATTTCGAATGTCGTCGATAGCAAGTTTCGGTTGAGATGGGCAAGCAAGTGTTCCAAGGTTGCAAGTGATGGACGACGAGGGATGATGCTAGCGTTGTTTGGTAGCACTGGATCAGGTAGCTGACCTCAGGTCATCAAACAACCTCCAGGGCTTACTTAGAGGTACCCAGGTACCCAACCCGAGCCAACCCAATATGTCTGACATGGGTGCCTGAGTGGCTGTTTCATTAGCGCTAGCCTCTAGGGGCAGCTCGAGCAACGAAGACGGCACTTGCCACCTGGTCTTGCCACCTGTCCAAGCACCCATGATCACGCCCGCCACGCAGTAGATGTTCTAAGTACCCTATGTACCTCCCACCTATAAGTCTTGGATGCATCATGGATTTATTGTTCAATGGATTGGAATGGCGATATTGAACTGCACACTTCAAGGTTAGGGCCAAGTGGCCGGTTGACCCCAGGGAGGCCAGCTGACCTCACGGAACACGCTACAAATAGCACCTCACTACAGTATCTCTCACACATGCTAAGTCAATTTCATATATGGATCCATGGGAAGTACGAACTCGACTTGGAGAAGTTGGAGCTGACTTCACGGACTAAATCGACGTGGCATCATGCACAACCTCGTTGTCACTAAAGAGGAGATACGACAAGATAGGTAGGGACCTGTGTGTTCAAATCAATCTTCCATACTTGTACCAAGTAGGTATGCTGTAAATATATGTTTCCCAGCGCCAACCAAATGCTAAATGTGAATGTGCCTTTGCCTTGCCTTCCCATTTGGTATCTTGTGACCACCCCCGAATCGAGTCCACTCCTCGTAAAATGACCACCCAGAACAAAAGGAATTCGTAAACATGATATGATGCAAGTAATAAACCAGAAATATGTACATTCGAAGAGGCTCTGTAGTGCAAGGATGCAAAAATGCAAAAATGCTGGACGCCGCTTATCAACGATATGCTAGAAGGCCCTGATATATACACAATGGGCGATGGTACCCATGTCATTCGATAAGGGAGGGGCGCCCTTGAATTTAAATGGACAGGACATATTGATCCGGGTTGTTTTTCCCGGCCGAAAGTAAGCCTATCTCTCTCATCCGTTCGGCGCCTTTGCCCGGTTGAGGCCGCTGCTGGGGAAGCTGGCCTTTTCGCGCCTTGTTATTGTGCTTCTGGAGATATTTCTCCTTGAACTTCTCTCGTCGGCGTTGGCGTTTTTGCTCCAGGCCTTTGACGATGTCTATAGCACCTCGTATATGACCTCCGGCCCCGGCATGGCCGCCGGGCGCCACGGTCTTGCCAGTGCGGCGCTGGTTCTTTATGTGTTGAGGGAAGATGGCCGGGGCTCTGGGAAGAGACTTCGTGTGGGTGAGCCCAGGGCGAAAGGCCAATGTCTTGAACTGGACCTCCTGACATTGTCCGCCTTGGACCAGCGAAGCTGGAGGAGATCGCACGGCTCGGCCAGGCGGCGGCGGCGACAACAACGGCCGACGAGGGGATTGTCTGTCGAAGAGGCGTCTCGGAGAGCGACCTCGAGCTTTGGGTGGTGGGGACCGATACCGTTTGGGCGACGTGTGGCCAGGCTTCTTTTTCCGATGGTCACCATCAAATTCCCTGGCGTGGTGGATGTCTTCTAATGATCCGTGAATCCAAACCTGCTCGTCGCTGTCGTGGCCACGTCTGTGTGGATCCATCTCCTCGTCCTCGGGCTCTGAAGTGGGAAAACTAGGGTCAATGTCTTGCGGGATGAGATGGAGCTTCTCCCGCCGCTTCACCGCCATACAAGAAATGTAGGCATTCTCCAGAACACGATCCTCATCCAGGGTACCACACACAAAGTCGGTACTGTCAGGAAGCTCAGGAGTACCAGGACGAAATTTAATCCGGTTCCGTCTCTCTCGAAGTCTCTTGGCCGAGTTGGGCCGTTCCGACGACGACGAGTCGGACTTTTCCTCTGCCGAGGAACGACGAGAGAGCATCGTGCCGTTTGGCAGTCGAAGAGCCAAGCCGGTACTCGGTGTCCAGAGTTGCAGGTCGCCGTCGTCCTCGTCATCCGAGTCTGCGAAACCGATCTCGTTATCGGTCTTGTACCCGTCGGACCCATATTCAGACTGGACATCAGAGTCTTCGGCTTCTGCGTCTTCATCCTCGTCCTCATCATCATCGTTCGTCGAGTCAACATCTTCTTCAATGTCCAAATCGACCTCGTCATCATCTTGTTCTCTCTCCGCCTCCTCCTCCTCCTCCTCTTCTTCAAGCTCCTCTTCCTCGGCCTCTTTCCCTAAACGACGAATCTCATTCTCTTTGCGCAAAGTGTCATTGATGGTTAGCCGTGCAGATGTAGGCGGAAGATTTTGGCGAATCCAATCCTCCTGTACAGGTTCATCACTTGCGAATTCGTGAAATCGAGATGACTCCGTGTTGAGATCATGGGCATCAGCTGTAAGATATTTAGATGGCCGAGGCGTTACAGGACTTGCGCTGGCAGTTCGATGGTGCCGAATGCGGGTCGCTGAAGGAGACCGATACTTGCGGTTCGTAGCAGGGGAAACAGCCCTCCGTATCGTCGGAGTCTCGACCGATGACGAAATGCATTGCTGCGGTTCGCTCCGAGGCTGCTCAATCCGAAGCGAGGGTTTTGCAGGACAAGCAAACTTGATGCAACTCTTGCGTTGTGGTGTTTTCTGAGCTATGGACGCAGCATCTCCAGCAGGAGGCTGCTCTGGGGATTTCTTCGGTACGGGCTTAGGGCCACAGGCGAAAGAGATGCAGCGTTTCTTCTCAGGAACCTCAACGGTAGAGCCATTTCGTTCGGTGCTCGTTCGCGAGTGGGCTGTGCCTAATGCAGGTGTAGTCTGCTTCTCAGAGGAAGCAGTAATTCCTCGCTTTGCATCGAACAAACCACCATTCAACTGGGCCAGAGAGACCATGGGCGGTGGTGGACTTGGAGTGCTCGTGCGGGCGGGGCTAGTAAGTCCAGTGTCGCTGGTAAGGTCGGCAGTCGATGCAAGGCTGACGTTACTGTTCATGGACCGTCGTCGTGTGGGCGAGTTTCGATGAGGCTTGATGTCCTCGCTCTCCTCGCTGGTACGATGGAGAGCTCTTGTCAACAAAGATTCAGAATGATCGGCGATTTTTGGAACAACGGTCCTCTTGAACTGACTCCTGGCAGAGTTCAGGTCGAATCCCAAGTCTGGCGGCTCGTCTGCATCAACAACTACGTCGTCATCCATCATGTTTTGTGATTGTGCCCCATGCGATGTCCAAGCCAGGATATTCGAAAGACCCCGGTCGTTCGCCCTTTCGTTCGCCATCGTGATATAGTCAAGAAAAATAAAGTGATGATTTGGAGGAGGTAGGTTGATAGTGGCCGAGCTTCTCGCTTTCACGGAAACCCCTCAGTTGCGGTTCCTTCGAGAACCACACAATAATATGGCACAGCTATGAGCTGATGCCAGCTGTGAAAAAGATGAAGCTGTATTGCTAGTGGGCAGTATGCAGGCTTCGATTCCTGATTAGCAGAAGCGCATTCCCGTGTGTCCCTAGGGACCGTCTTGCTATAACAGTATCACCATAATGATTGTTTGGAGTTTTGCGAGTCGGGAGCCAAGAGTTGATATAAGTAGATATATGAGCCGCAGTATTTGGTCTGGCAAGGCAACAACGGAAGTTTGAATAGGCAGTTGGTCAAGTTGAGAGAATGACGAACGCCCTGGCAGTTAAGTCAAGCCAGACGTCCACGTATGGGAGGTACCTGAGTGCCTGATTAACTGAGCAGGTCTTGGACAGGCTTGGCCGTCACTAAGCCGGGTCTCAAGTCAAGTGGCGCAAAAGGGATCTGCAATGAATCCCGAAGTGGTCGACTGTGCCGTTGGCTGCCAAGGACAGCAGCGCGACAGTGCTAAAGTGCACTAGGCGCCGACAATCTGAGGAAGTTGGAGATTTCTGCAGCCAAGAGGAGGGAATAGGGGAAGGAGGGAGGGAAAAATGTTCTTTGTTGTAAACGTAAATAGCGAAAAAGAAGCGCCCGCCCGGGAGATGAGCAGGTGGGAGACTGAGAGTGGCGGGCAAGGCACCGGCTTGGACTTGTCGGTGGGAAGCGAACCAGGGCAAGAAAACCTTCCCGTATGAATCAGATGCTAGGCACTTGTGATACTTAATACCTCGACTGGGTCGGCATGTACATGATGTATGTATGTATGTAAGACTAACAACTCGGATGAAGTCACAGTGTACTGTACGAGTACTCGTACACACCACGCATGGTGGGCTCTCTTGAATTTTTTTCCCTCTTTCCCACCTCAGCGGTCAGATTAACTCATGGGTACGTACTGAAATAGTCCATAAAATGCTCAGGGCTAAGGGGAGCGAGGGGAGTAACGAATGGGCTTAGTCTGCGGCACCTCGAAACATCGAATCAAAGAAACAACGGCGCCCACACCGACAACTGGTATGAGATGGCCGGACAGGGAACGGCGCAAAACTACCCAAGTTGGTGTACCTACCTAGCGGGCTAACTATACAGTCATTCAGTAGATCGAACATACTGTGCGAGGCGGTATGTGTCCAGGCATGTTGTCGAGGTTGTCTCCCCCTAGACTATCGAGTACGACAAAGGTTAGCAGCTCCCGATGCCATGTCTTTCTACGAGTACTTGGCCCATCGGTAGTCGGTGGGGGCGCAGAGGCGAAGGGCAAAGACAACCTTGAAAGTTCCCAGATTTCACGTGCGGTCATTACTTACTTACCTACCTTACCTTAGTACTACGAGATAGTGTTTCCACAATCCACATGCCCGAAAGAGGGAGCTCTATGCAAGCCGCTATGCTACCCAGATATGTACAGGGCTGGCGGCGCCCAGCTCGCCAGGTTCTGCCCATGTTGCATGCCCGTTCTCGGTCGGCTCGCAAGTAGTCCCTTGCTAGCCTGAGAGAGACACGCTCAACACGTCGTCCTGTTGATGAACTGTCGACTGTTACATCTCGCTCGGCAAGCTTCGAATCGGCAGCGCCCTCTGCCAACACTCCGATGGAAGTACGAGTACTCGTATGCGCTCTTGTCCGCTCTGCCACTCGCCCAGCACCATGACCGTTAACTGTTAAGCTTCCACTAACACCCAAGCCGCATGCAGCCTTTCCTAATAACGACAGATTGCACAGCAAATTGCCCAAGCGCGGCTAATCAGGGCTTGGAAAGGCTTGGAAAGGCTTGGGATGGCTTGGATAATCTTGGCTCGGAAAGACGCTAGGCATATGGTCCAGGGTGAATGAAGGGTCCAAAATCCCTTTTCACCATGACATCCGATCGGAAATGATTGGTGGGAAGTCGACGATTGCTTGCAACCTTGACACGCTCGAATGGCAGCTCATACACTAACCCATTGCGTCGACGCTGTCCAGGATGTACTATTAGTATTTCGATCCAGCGCGAGCCCCCGATCTCGCTCCCACTCGACCACTGTACGGTACTATGTTGGTGTGCAATCTAACTTCATTTTCTCGACATGCGCCGAGCTAATAGAATAAGCCGTGTTGCTTACTTATGGAATGTTTGTGTGCTCGTGTGTGTGTGTGTGTGTGTGTGTGTGTGTGTGGCTGTTAATTGCTTAGTGGTGATACCAGAAGGCCTCGGCCTCGCCCGCCGTCTAACAACACGCCATGTCGAGGTCGAACCTTTTTCGCCGAGTGAGTGCTCACCTGCAGCTTTGGTCAGCCGGCAGGGTCGGCCAAGCCGGGCAAATCACTGCTGCTATGCTCTTGGAATTTTGATCGACTCAGTTTCTGGTTGCCCATTGCTCTGTCCGGGCAACGGTAGCTCCCGGATAGTTACATGTATGATATGGAGCTCTTCTCGTCTCTCCTGGTTTAGAGTGGTAGGGTAGCCATGACGATACTCTGGCTATTAGCGTTTTCACGAGAATCAGCTATGTACGAGTACATGATTTCATCAAAGTTGTGTGTTGATCATAATCAAGCTCGCTTGATACTAGTTTTTTTTTTTTTAATAACCCGATGTCTCACCTACTCCGTACATGCAGTAGTTGGTTGATGGGCTTACAATCTCAATTCGCTTAGCCATGTCACTTTGCTCGCTCTTTTCGAGGTAAAGTACAATGTCTAATTCTGTCATGACCCATATGCACGGTTTGCAATATGCGCGATTAATTCGCAGCACAGCTGCTACTTTGCCTACCCCATCTTCTGCGCATGGCCAGCCAGCCATCCTTCCATCCACCCTTTCATCCATCCATTCACCCACTCATGGGTGACACGAGACTATTCTTAGTGCTACAGTATTGTATCAACTGTGCTATCATACTGCACAGTGATGAACATGCATGCATTGAGCCATGCACCCATGGTGCCCGCATTGCAGCATACAGAGTACAGTGCAGACCTATCTAGTCTAACCAAACTTCATGATCTAGCGGTACGACAAACTGAGCTCGCCCAGGTCAGGTAAGCAAAATGCTCCTATTAAGCGAGGTCATCGAATTTATAATCCGAATTGCATTGTAAACTGCCCTCGTGCTGCGTGCAAGCTGAGGGTGGGACCTTGCTTGCATGCTGGGTGATGCATACTTGCCACTTGCGTCTGGATGTTGCCGCTTGCGTATTTGCAAGGCGCAAAGTAATAGACCGACATACGAGTCACATAACACTTGAGTACCAAGATCTCTCAAGAAATTCGCCTGGACTTGGTGGTCTCACTTGCACCTACCCGAAGATGCGAGCTTGAACCTCATCAGTATGCGTTAATTCAAGTTGACCACTTCAGTCCGTCATCTCAGCATTTGCAACAACAAATATACATTGTGTGCCTCGGTAGCCTACGCCATGCTTTTGCTCCGTGATCCACAACAAACATTCGGTCTAGCGGACAAGTCATACTCTCGTCAGAGCTGACTTCAAGATCGCTCATGATTGTCTATTAATAATTGGCCCTAAACGGCGCGTCTGGGTCTTCTGGTATTATTGCAGCTAATACATCAATATTAGAAAGTAAGTATATAGATGCATCTACTCGTACTATGGGTTGTATGTGTGCCCCATACCAAGTAACTAGTTTATATGGTGGAAAGGGCCATCTCTGACTCGAGATACTACATTTGGTAATCTCTAGAGCCTTTGTTTCAGGCTCCTATTTGGTGCAGCTTGGGAGCTGCTCGCCACTGGCAGATTGTCAGTAGTCGATCTCATCGTGTCCATCCACCACAATGCTTACACGTACACGTGTGGACCAGCATCACTCTGCCATGATCAGCATTTCATTTGAGACACTACATACCTAGGCGAGCTAGGCAGGCGAGGACACAGTCGACAGGCTCTCTTTTCCTCCAAGGCTTGTGGGTGGTACCATACCCATTCAGCTGTGATTCGAGGACACTAGCTCAGTCTACATACACACACATTGTACAGAGGGGCTGTAACATCACAACCCCGCATTATTGGGCTTGTGTTGATGTTTCTGATATACTTGCTATTGTAGGTAATGGATCGCCTCAGGTAGCATACCATCCATCCATGGATTGGGTACAAACAGTCAACCGTCTATTTATCTGGTCGGTTACCAGTCGCAGCACTGCGTTCCATGGCGGTTCAGAATCGCAAGGTCACCAGGGGCATATCAAAAGTTAGCGCAGCGCTAGACTATGGCACAGCAGATGTTTTTGTAGGTCGAGATGGCTGCTATATGGCAGTCGAGGCAGTGTATACTCCGTAAGCAACACACCATTTCATGGTTGATCAGCCTCGGTGATCGATTCTACTATGGGAGCTTCGAGCATAGTAAAAAGAAAGATGGCAGCTCGAGATGAACTTGATAGGTCGGTATGTCACCGTATGTGGTACACTTATGCCAGCACTAACATCATCAAGACAATACTTTATGGTCCGTGGTGGTCCAAGGTTGGGTTGGTCCCTGGCGCTCTGACGCTGACTCTCTGATCCTGCTGACCGTTTGCTTACTTACAAAGTCCTAATAATAACCGGGCTTTTGTCATGCCCTCACGCCGTCTTGTTTCGTAAAAGAATAATGCCTTCAGAGGTATCTATGTTTCACATGGCGAGTCCAGGGTCCTTCTCGATGTCCACGTTACATAGTGCCTGTGCAGTGCAGTGCTGTAACGATGGGCTGCAGGGTAGGCCCTCCTCTCTTGGTCTGACGTTTCCCCAGCTTACAAGTGGTGGCTTGCTCAGTCATACGCAAACAATGATGCAATGGATTCGGGCAGTCTCGGCTTCTGATTCTCAACCAACAGACGCCAGCAGCTGGGAACCCGTATTTCGGCAGAACAGAATAGTAACAACCATCCTTGAAGTACCGGTACGGGAGGAGTAATTGCACGTACGGGAAGGATTGTATGCCTACGTATGAGGTCATTCCCGATGTCCTGTTAAACTTGGGGTTGAATGTAACTCTCGTAATAACGTCCAATCTTGAGGCCCGATACGTCGCTGATTATACCATCCAGCCGCTGCCGCCTTGCGTCCTACGAGGTACTGCTGCTACCTCAGAGGCTCAGGTCGTAAAAACGCACGCATTGACAATATATCGCTTCTAGACTCCCCAGACTCTTCTGGCTATGACTGGCAACATTCTTGTCAGATCACCAAGTCATCAAAGGGCCGATATATAGTGATACATGTCCACTCTGCGAAGTGTCCAGGCATATGCTGCATTGCCGGTTCCTCTCGGCTGGAGGTTTTATGATATGATGTGTTGAGATGCAAGATAGTCGAGGCTGATCAAGTCCAGGTCCCAGGTATGATCTCTCGCATGGGTCGATTAGCCCACCGCCCCAACACATACCTACCAAGGCAGGTACTGCCAGAGTGGCGAGTGGAAGGGATATAGTCAGCCATTCAGCGAGGACAAATATCCTTCGGATGTGCGACTCGGTCGCCAGATCAATTCATGCAACTCTCTCTGCATGCGTACGTAGAGGAGAGAGAGCCGTAAATACCTACCTACCTAGCCAGCCGGACCCAGCAGCACAACTGTTGAGCACCAGCCGCAGCAGGAGCAACAACGACGTCATCATGGGAGGCGCAGGCTCTAGCAGTCTCCGAGGCATCCATCGGCTGCCTGTCTAAGTTGTTTTGGTCTTTGTGCCTCAGCCCCTCAGCCACTCAGCCCCTCAGCTCCTCAGCGAAAGGCACGAGCAGGCTCCGCCTAGACCGGACTGGTGTCCGTCGTAGGAATCACCTAAATATGCCTGGATAAATACTTATGTAGATGTAGCGAAACACGTGACCTCCCGCGTTGTCGAATCGGGCTAGAGCGGCAATGTGCCGACAATCCGTGTCTCCGACCGAGCATCGAATCCCAATTTGCTGCTGTTGCCCATCGTGAGCTGCCAAATCCCCAATTGACCTCGCCCGTCATCATGAATGCCTTCCGCGTCGCCCGCGCCGCTCTGCGCGCCCGTCCCGCTGTTGCGCGGCTCCCCGTCCAGCCTCTGCAGCGAAGGGGCTATGCCGACGCCGCCCCCGACAAGGCTCGTACACACCGATCCCGGCAGACGAAGCTGCTCGGCTAACGAATGTGCGTAGATCAAGCTAAGCTTGTCTCTGCCTCACCAGGTACGATGCCTCTCGCCTCTCGCCCCCCCGCCTGGTCTGCAGCAGTGCGAGACCATGTCCAGCGAGCCAGACGACGGCGCTGCCGGCTGAATGCCACCACCGCCGCCGCCGCCAACGCCGATGCTAATGTTAATTCCCGCACCAGTCCATCTACACGTCGCAAGGCGTTGTCCAGGTCAACCTCCCGGCCGAGTCCGGAGATATGGGTGTTCTTGCCAACCACGTTCCCTCCATCGAGCAACTGAAGCCCGGTCTCATCGAGGTCATCGAGGAAAGCGGCTCCAACAAGCAGTTCTTCCGTACGTACATACTACCACGACCGGCACGGCCACGACCGCAACCACGATCAAGATAGCTGTGGGCATTTCGCTAAGTCTAGTGCTAGTCTCTGGCGGCTTCGCTACCGTCCAGCCTAACTCCGTCCTGAGCGTCAACGCCGTCGAGGGCTACCCCCTAGAGGACTTCAGCGCCGACGCTGTTCGATCCCAGATCGCCGAGGCACAGAAGGTTGCCAACGGCAGTGGCAGTGAGCAGGATATCGCCGAGGCCAAGATCGAGCTGGAGGTAAGGCGCCCACTATCCGATATTGCTATACGGCTGTCTTACTGACGATGTTAGGTCCTGGAAAGCTTGCAAGCTGTCCTGAAATAGACTGTATAGAGGATATATTGGTGATCGCATAGCAACTTGTACATCAGAATAATTCCTACAATACCCAAGAGCAAAGCACAGCGCAGCAGCCTTGTGCCCTTGAAGTCCATACTCGCGCGACTACCCTGATGATGTGAACGCGCCTGCTTGCGATGTTTGTTGCAGCTGCCTTACCTTCGTGTTGCAGATAGCCACTTCCTAGGAATATGTGTCAACGTATCGCCTAAGGATAGACTGTGCACTGCCGGGCTGATGGATCTTGCTCTCATCGGGTAGCACCTCGCCGTCTCCTCCCTATGCTTTGCAGACCGCCAACATCATATCAATATACCAGCCCTCTCCGCGTATTGCGCTAATTGCTGGGCTTTTGGTTTCGATGTATTGATTCTGTTATTCATCATCCCTTTAATCTCAAAGATCTGCTCGTTTTGATGTGAATGATACCAACCAGACTGACTATCCTACTATCGATTCAAATCCTACCGAGACCGTCACATCCCACTCGCATCAACTTTATGCTTCATTTCACCAGATGAGCTCAACCAATAACAATGGCTCCGCTGGACACGCGTGGGCAAACTCGGCTACTGTTTCGCAACATCCGGCCCGTTTCCGAATAGATACTCCCTCAATTCGCTACCTCGACATGCCGGACTTCAGCGCCCCTCCAGCTTCCCAGGTATATGTCTTGCACAACTGCGGACGTATCGAGCAGAACGAGGGACAACCTCAAAATCTCGGGATCCGAACATCATTTATGTTGCAGCCTTCCTCGTGTCGAAGGAGTTTTTCTATGGGTCACTTGTGTGACAGATTTGGCCTCACGGAGATTCGTTCGTCTAGAGGACAACATGCTGACTCGGCTGTCGAAGGAACTCGGTCCAATCCGACTCGAACCCGCGTCTCAACAGCTCCCCTTGGTGGAACGCCACCTTTCATAAACCCATTGCTTCCTATGCAGTCACCAAACTTGCCATCAGTCTCCATCGGCTTGCATGAGACGCCAGATATCGAGCGCTGGAGGTCAGCCCGTGACATGTTCAAACAATACAATGTTAGTAGGCCCTCTGGCTTGTTTTCGAATATCGAAGATCTCTCTCTATCAGGGGATGGAAATGCCAGCCCCCGAAGATACTGCCGTTACTGTCATATCTGCTCGCATCCCACTCTGGCTCCCACACATTGCTCATCTTGTGGGCATCGTTTTTGCGAAAGGTGCAGGTGCGAGGTAATCAGCGGCACTCCACACGGACATGCTGAATCTTCTCATCATCTAAGCCCCAACATTACCAGAGACGGGTCACAATATGCTTCTTCTGGTATGGATTTCAAGTCCACGCAACAAACTTCTCAGGGTCTGGACATGCCTAGTTCTGCTGCTGAAAACCGGCAACAAAGCCGCCTAGGCACGCAACTACAAGAATCCTCAAATATCCGTTCGAATACTAGCTGGCAAAAGAAGCAGAGGCGTGGAAATGAAACCTCCGTGGCGCGTAGCCCTATTGACAATGTTCAGTCGGTGCAATCTATTGACCAAAATCCATTTGTCGTCCAAGACAGGGAGCATAGGGAACAAGGGACTGATCACCATGTCTCTTCGCATACTTCAAACCGAGGAGATTTTGAAGGGCATCTGGGAAAACCGATTCCCAAGCGGCAATATCCCTTTCAGCATGATGAGTCGTATTCCAGACACGAGACTGGGCAGAGCAGGCAGACTGTGGAACCAATCGGCGATTCCAAAGTGACCTCTGAAGTGGCAGCTGGAAAGTCCAATCCCGATAACGGTGCAATGCGAGACGAAAGCAAAGTTCCTCATCGCCATCATTCCGCCAGTTTTCACAGCTCCCACCATATTGTGGAGCACCTTTCGTCGGCAGCTGGCCACAATGCCTACGATCTACATGCAGGTCGCAATGGAGAAAGGAGTAGGCCAATTTCGTCCAGGGCAAGCTTCAAACGGAGCCCGAATCTCCAGCCTCTCACAACGCCGAAGCCAGTCACTCGAATTGATTCGTTTCAGTGGACTCCAGATCCTGTCCATCCAGGCCACCCGCATCGGTCGGGCGAGGGGGGACAACAACTTTCTTCCGCGCTAGAAGTCGCGACAGGAATGTCAAACCGTGAAACTCACGAGGATGCCAATGAGACCACACATATATCTTGGAATACGACTTCAAATGAAGCCAACATTCGGCATGAGCAAAAGGAGACACCTGGTGGTACAGACGTATCTCAGCGTGAGTACGAACCCCGTAGACACCGCTTGGTCAGCCCACCATTATGGTTGAAAAGTCCAACTAGGGAAGTCGCCGGTGCTACCACTGCACCACATCATGCTCATGCGAGGAGTGTTGAAGCGTCTGAGAACGAGCACAATCATGTTGAAAAAAGCAACACTGGCCACAGGAGCGATCAAACAACCTATTCCCCCAATCCCACAAAACAAACGGCAGAAAGCCGAGAACAACACCATTCTCGCTCAATGAGAACACCCAACTCTGCCACTACGGGAGCAAGAGCGATGGGTTCGTCTCACGAAACGTCGAAGGCACCAGTCGAACCGATCTCTACCAAGCAAAAACCTCGATATACTCCCATGGCAGTGTCAAAGCGACGTGAGATATTCGAGTCTGGTCGGGGTCACAGGGATACTCCCCCTTTGATGGGGAATACGAGTCACGTCCGCCAAACGTCTTCTCAGCAGGCTCAACACCGAGACGTAACTCCTACTGCTCATAGTAGACGAGTTCAAGAGCATATAAAAGGCTAGGAAACTCAAAATACGCATTTGGATTCGGACATTCGGTCTCACCATGAAGAGAATGTCTCTAGGTCCCAAGAAACACATCTTCATCGTGGAGGGGCAGAAAGATCATTCAAATCCACAAAACACGGTTCCGAACAACAAGCTGAGCCAAGCTGCCTTCACGAGCGCTCATCAGAGGTGGAAATCACCAAGCCAATGCCCATCGCTCCTCCGAATCATGAGTGTGACTGGAAGGAGAAGTACTGGGCTTTGACGGCTGAGGTCCGTCAGCTTAAGGCTGAGATGTCGGTGACACAGATGTTATCCAAGAGTTCTGATGTACTCACTCCTAGAGAAGAACAGCATGGGGACAATCTGGATCTTCTAGGTGTGACTGTTATACTACACTCCAAGCACAGGGAGGATATCGTGATTAACACTGACGCTACGCACGATGCAGCACCACCTGAGTAAACACCCGTATCACGGGCAACAAGCGAGGAAAGAAAGGGCGGGCAGGGGAATATTCAGAGATGCTTTGGATCCCTAGAGCTTGAGTTACCAACGCATTCGGGTTTGGAGGGTTACGAAATTATAACTAATTCTTTATGAATAGAAAATATCCTTGTACTCCGTACCAATCTCTATCGGTTCCTTCTTCTTTTCTCAAGCACGCAACAAATTAAATGCAAGCAGAAACATCGTGCCTTTAACGAGGGCAATCATGAGGTGTGATAAGTAGCTCTCCCAATGAAGGTCGTGAGACCGACCACCCACTACCCCGGTCGACCGAGGAAAACCTTACATCCCAAAGTCCTAGGGCTCGGCTTTTGTTGTGTCTTTTATGCTCTATGTCTGAAGTCGGGCAACAAGTGCCTCCACTGAATGTCCCACGACCGATATGCTGAAGAGGTTTTTTTCCATTGCTACTGATTACCTATCTGGATAAGGGTGCGCCCCAGTTGAGAGTCAATATGGGATCAGAGGGTGTGCGTGTGTGTCAAAGAGCTCTGCCTTTTGGATACGAGTCCGGTTAGCAGTCTGACACTATTCAGTCGCTTATATGAGTCTGGCTCGGAAACTATCCTTGTGTGAAACATGGATGAGCAGACCCCAGCTTGGGCTTTTATAACTCCATTGTAGTTTCATGATAAATGACTCGTGTACATCAGCTTCAGAGATCATCTCATGCCCTCAACCCTATAGGTACATATAAGGACAATTAAAACAACAGGCAGCGCAACTATCGTCAGTATACCTTCGATGTACTATAGTCCCAAGCGAAAAGGAGATTTGTATTTAGATGAGCATTTCACAGGTCTTTTCTCTATGAGCGTCTGTAGATACCTTGCCAAGGAAGTTTGACCCTGGCATTCTGGGACCAGCTCGTGAAAACCTCCTGAGGCCTTGCAAAATATGTACTCAGAGAACTTGTATTGCTCGGGGACCATGGTTGTCGCCTTGAAGCTATCCACTACCTCATGTATTACCTCATACTAACTAACACTTTGACCTGTACCAACAACCACGAAGCTCTGTACAACCCTACCTATGCACCCCCTAAATCAAACCCTGTACTAACAACCACAAAGCTCAACGCCGCCCGGATGTACCTACTAGGCAGACATGCGGTATGTGTACATGTCCACTAGCTCCCTAGGCACCAACAACCTTGTTCACAATGTCCACCATGTCTGTGGTAGCTGTGAAATGCGGGCAGTGGCCTGTCGCCAGTTTGAAGGTCTGCACCTTGACACCTTCTTTTTCGAGACCGGCTACAAAGTCCTCCTGGTAGTGTATAGGCACCGATGTGTCGTTGGTTGTGTAGACGTAAGATGTGGGGATATCGCGCCAGGCTGCGTGCTCAATGGGCTGGTACATGCCCTTGCCGTTCCATCGAACAAAGGTGGCCAAGTAGGCATCGACTTCGGCGTCGTCCATGTCCTCCACGGGGCCGACCATGATCCCTTTCGGATTATGGAAAAGGCAGGTATCGTCGTCAGCAAAGTCGAAGACGAGGGGGACAAGATCCATGTTGTTCATTCTTTTCACTATATTCATCATGGCATTGCCTTCGGGCACTGCATAGGCCGTCATGTAAATGAGATGAGATATGCCACCTGGGAGGCCTTGCTGCTGGCGTGCTTGGGCGCCGAGCCCATACAAGGCATTCGTCCCAACCTGACCACCATAGGAGTGCAGAATCGCCACAACGTCGCGACCAGCTTCCACAAGGCTCTCAACATAGCTGCGCACGAGATTGCTGTCGCTATACAAATCGGCATTGGGAGGGCGCATGCCGTTGGTAGACGGGAGACGTGGGATGTGGACTTCGTAGCCTTGAGACACAAGCTGCGCTCTCATCTTTTCGTATGAAGCGGGCACGTGGCCGCCTCCGTGCACGATGACGAGTGTTGGCTTGGACTTTGTGCTGGATGCCATTGTGAACGATGTCGGCGGAGTTATCAGTTGCAAGCACGTCGTAGGGGGGCAAGAATCAAGAAGATGGTGTTGATGAGAGTGTTGCGAATCGTTCTAAAGGTGTCGAGTTGCTTTGTTTCCACAAAGTGCAGAGTTGGTTTGTATTGGTTCATGTTGATTTTATATCAAAATAGGCATAAATTCCAAATCAAGGGGCGATGGGTAGAAAGAGGTATACGAACAAAGAAAAACTAACTGGTCCTCATATTACAGATCACAAGGTACTAGTTAGTTATACTATTCTCTGAGCTGGGTTAAAGGTTAATACAGTCCCTTCACAATAACTAGACTCAGCCCGTTATCATACCTTTCAATTCGTCCCTAGGTACCTCACTTAGATAGTTAGTCTTGTTTAATGCATCCTTACCTAGGTATATTATGCATGGAGGTGTGCATAGATAGTCCGAGGCTTTATATGTGACTGAGATACTCTGCAACCTTGGGATAGCACCCGCAGGCCTTTACGAAATGATATACTCCCACGGTCCTTACCCGAGGTATCTAATACCTTCTTATTGCTTAGTAGCAATATTCTTATATTCTATAATTGTAACATATTTCGCTTTTTGACTCATAACTGTTATTCTAGTAAAAGCCCAACAGGCGCCCTTTATGGTCTCTACTGTTACTTTGCCTAGCAGAGTGTGGAGCTATTTACTCATAGCCTCGTTTTCTATTGTTTGCACTAATGTTATATGCAATATGAGTTACACTCGTGCATACTGATGGCGAAGTGCTTCGGTATATTACCCATGTTCTCATTAAGCCCCCTTAACCCGTCTACGGACGCAAGTATGCTGCGAGCTTGCACCCTTTTGGTCGAGAGCTTGTACCCTATGTTGGTCGAAAGCATAAGTCCCGCCCCTACGAGAGTATTAATAAGCGCTATAGGCTATCGGTGTTGTTGTTTGGATATACCTTTCTTAATGCAAAACAATGAGACATTAGCTTTTGCCTACTATAGAAAGGTTCAGGGCTGTGAGGTAGTTTTGGTACCTAGGTAGTGTTGTTAGGCCAGCCGTATTTCGTGTTGTTTTTCACTCATGTGAACCACTATGTATTGGATACAATTGATTCTAATGTGTACCTATAACTTTGTTCAAGGAAAGGGCAAGCCGTCTCGCGCCAGACGTCTTGATAAGGATCAAACCATTATATAATAGACACACATACCCGTATGTTTATATTATACATACTTGCTTGCCTCCTAGATAGATATGATCCTATAAAATCATAGGCGCATTTTGTTTCGTAGCTGCCTCTTCGCCTTAGATACAAGGATGAAAGTGTCAGGACGTTATCTATATGTTTAGGTGGCTTTCGGGCGATAGCTTAGTCATGAGATCACCGACGTATAATTACGTATCCCACCTACCCTCACAGTTCAAGCTTTTGAGAATCCCCATACACCTGGGAGGGGCCACAACTCTGAAAACAGAAAAGAATCAGCATTCCAAAATGTGAGTTCAATGGTAGCGGAGGGTCTATGGATGATGGATAAATCCATACCCGGCAACCAGCTTAACTGCGACCTTCAGCTTTTTCTGATCTGAAATACGTTTTCTCCATTGGACGTTTCCCGTCACGGAGTATTACATAACTACTCTGCAAATTACCTAGGTAGGTAGCAGCCAAGTCGATTAAATTCTGCAGCAGCTTCTTGCGATGCCCGAGCCGTGTGACGTACCAATCCGAATCTAGTTTCTTTGCCTTCCAGGTCACAATGAGACAGCAGTACATATTAAATTAGCCCTGGTAACCACACATGTGATGGAGTAGATATTTGGTTGGCGACGAGGGGTTTTCCGCATCCCGCACTCGGAAAAGCAGACCCGATTAGAGTTCACATTTTCCAACGTACGACATACCGTCACATAGGCAAGATTCATAATGGAGGACTACCAGCCCAATGACACTCTGACTTAGCAAGTAGGATCTTGTCGGCCCTGACGGATATATACGTAGCCTCCCATTATACGTACACTGACAAGACTGAGTCCTGATAATTGATGTCAACGACTGTCTCGTACCTTGTTGTTGATCTGTACCACAGCATCAGCCAAGACGGGTATGGGCAAGATGGTCAACTCAAAGCGGTGCCAAGACATGCCTCCACGGGCAATAAGCTTTGCCAAGTGGCTAGCATCACATCAGGGTTTCCGGTTAACGGCAAATGCTAGTGCAGAGGAGTACTGGCTCGAAGCCAAGACCGCGAACCGAACACTTTCAAATAGCCAACCCTATTGACGAAAATCTTGAAGCGCGGGACCAGCGGGCAGAACAGCGGGTACTTGAGGGCAGCGCATACGAGTAAGCGGCAACACCGTAAGCGTCGAGCCGTGATCCGTAATCCGTGAGCCACGAGCCATTGAGCCACCGTACTATGTACGTCGTATCACATAGCTTGACTGGACAACAGAGTGTGAGAGTAGATGGAAGTCAATCAAGCAATGGACCAAGCAAACTGCAGTTCGAGCCCAAGGGTCTTGGCGATGAGGTGCACGTGCCAGCTGATGCTCTGCAATGATCCGACTTGTTGCGGGGAACGGGAAGCCATCACGTTCAGCCCAGCCCAGCCCACATGGGCAATATTGACGGGTGTTGAGTTGAGTGGACAGGTAGTCGAAGCGAGAGAGGTCAGTACCAACGCGTCTGTTCGCCAGACCTCTTGCTGCACCTGAGGCGGTCAACGCAGTTCTAGACCCCATGCGTGGGCGTCGCTAATCCGAAGTTATCTCCAGTTGCTAACCTCCAAGTCAACTGGAATAGCGAAACCTGCTACACTAGGAGGCACACGAGCACATTAGTACAGCAGGTAGCTTACGTACCGGCTAGGTCCTCCAGATCCCAGTTTCAGCCCTTTTTACTAACTGAGGAACGAGGAACGAGGAATGAGGCATGAGGGCGAGGGTGTGCGCTAAACTTTCCGACGTTGCCCGTTGAAAGGCTCAATACGCCGTGTTCTGCTGTACGTAGAATGTACGAGGTATGCGGATGCGTTGTCCATTGCACGCACCACCGGACAGGTTCTTTCTTTTATTGCTTCTTCGATGTGTGCTTATGTAGACCGGTACATGGTTTGCCTGCGCGTAGGATGCATACGGCGGAGTACTTGACGGATTTGAAATACAACATTGCCAGTGGGCTTCTTTACCACTACGAGCCATGTGCATTTCATTGCACGCTTCGATGCAGGTAGCAGGATTCTTCGGCACTGGATCGCGACCTTCCTCTGCCAGTCATTGGTCCTGCTCGAGAGTCAGAAGATTCAAAATCTGGCTTCGCTCGTCGATTGTGATAGTCTACTGATTCTATGTCCCCGTACGTGTGGCTGTCCCGACGATCTAGACTTGCGCTCCCCATGCATTTCCACGCATGTGTTTTGTTTTCAGCAGATCGCCATGTTTCTGGGTGAGTCTGATCCGTTTCATCGTCACAAGCCGATAGATAGATCGATCTTGCGCAAGCGTTGGGCTGCTCGCCTGTGCCTGTGCCTGTGCTCGACTGTGCTCGACTGTGCTCGACTGTGATCAACGAGCAGGAAACGAGCACTACCTACGGACCGAAACAGGGAAGCGGTGTAGCCGTTTCACACATACCAGGTAGGTCGGTATATACACAAGATTTGGAGGCGGGCTGCGTCACGCTGTTAAGACGAAAAGAAGCCGGGATTCCGATCATTCGACACCATCACATACCACCAGTGTCGGACCAGTTGAAGACGCCTCGCAGGACAGCGATATTCCTCAGTTGTCATCGATGACCTCAAAAAGGCAGCTGAATGTGGACATGAGTGATAAGCGTCCTGATCGATCTTGATCGACCTACCTAACTGCCCGAACCTTGTGCACGGGATGGCGGAGAACAGAGAGGGTGTACTTTAAAGAGTGCTGATCGAGCTGGGAATTGGTTTAGTGCGTGTGAGAAGTGAGAGAGGGAGACGAGGAGAGTGCATTAGGTGGTCCGGTCCACTGCCCTTAGGTGTGCGCTAGACGCAGCACTACAGCATGTAGGTACTTTGGACTAGGTACAAGTGCATGGAGAGCGAATGCTGATTTATAAAACCCCACCATCCACCACACTACAGACCCCTGCGACCCTGTCTGACCACCGTTAGCCGATCCTCTCTGCTCCCAGACATGCACCGTGATGGTGGGGCCTCGGGGCCCCGACAGTGATCCTGACGGGGGCCTGAGCCTACCTGACAGTGCTAAGGTACCTGAGGTAAGCGGTAAGCAGCCCCAGGGCCCACTCGCCCACTGCCTGTCGAGCCTGTCTGTCTGTCAGTCGTGATCGAGCCCAGCGCTGGCCACAGGTAGTCTAGCACAGATCCCCGTGCCCAAGCCAGCCGCTTTTCCCTAGCACCTCTCCCATTTCCCGTCACCCAATCTTGACCGATCCTGCTTTCTCGGCGCCCAGCCTCCAACCATCTTCTCGAACACTCACGGCCACCACCACTGCAGCAACTATTACCGGCGCCCTGACGCCAGATCCTCGACGACAAACCCGACGACAAACCCGCGCGACGGGCATCTCGCCATCACCATTAGTATCTTGGTGTCTTGAATTGCACCAACATACACGCCACGGGGCCCCGACGCGCCACGGCAAACGGTACACGAGTGAGGACGAGGACCGTCCGGAACACCAGAGGATTGATTGATTCACTACCTCGGGTTCGGGGACAGAGGAGGACAGCACGTACGTACGGTCGCACGGGACGAAGCAGTGTGCGACGCGGACCGATCACCATTACGTCTTCCCGCAGCCCTTTGGACCAAGGGCTGTCGTTCCATTCCATGGCGACCAACTTTCGATAACACGACGTCGCTCAATCCCTCCCTGGCGGTGCGCGCATACCGTCTACCTTTTTGCAGCAGTTGCTGCCACTCAGGAACCCCTTCCGCATCGAGCCGTGTCAAATCACCCTCGCGGCCACAGTAGCGAACATGTCGGCTTGTGCGCCATTGACGCTTGCCGCCGGCGGCGTCTACTCTATCGCAGGCGCAGCCCCCACGATTCTCGCCGCCGGGGCTGTTCTCTTCCCCCCGTGTGCCACCCTCGCGCCCATTGCCCAACGCGCTATCATTGTCACCGGAGGCGTGAGCACGGATGAGGCGGAGCCCATATCGCCTGACTACGATGATTTCCGAACCCCTTTTTATGCTACGGTGTTTCCCCAATGCTACGCCTTAGCCGCCACCACCGTGCTGGCGTATATGCTCTTAATCATGCTCGTCATTGCACCGAGATCGTTTCTGGATGGCGGAATTGTGACCTTGGGACGCCGTGGTTTCGCCAATGGCCGTGCCAACGGCATCACCATTGGTGGCCGCCCAACGCTCCAGAAGATCGCCGCCCTTTCGGTTGCCGTATCCCTTACTATCGCGTCTGTTGACACGTTTCGCGTAGCCGAAGAACAGTACGTCCAGGGTTTTCAGGACGCCCACAAGTTGCAAGAGCAAGTGCTTGGTGGCACACAACTGAAAGTCATTCAACTCATTTCCGACACCTTTCTATGGCTGGCACAGGCACAGACCCTAATCCGGCTGTTTCCGCGTCAGCGTGAGAAGATCATCATCAAGTGGACAGCCTTTGCCCTTATCAGCCTTGATCTTGTCTTTGGCGCCCTCAATAGCTTCCAATACATGACACACAGCTTCAAACCCCGCCAGTTTACTGAGGCCGTCCCAGCCCTCAGCTATCTATTCCAACTGTCACTTGGCCTCCTATACGCCGCCTGGGTCCTTTACTATGCGCTGATGAAGAAGCGATACGCGTTCTACCATCCGCTCATGAAGAACATATCATTAATGGCCGCATTCTCTATTGGCTCATTGCTCGTGCCAGTCGTCTTCTTTGTCTTGGATATTGCGGAACCGAAGTTCACTGGCTGGGGTGATTATGTGAGATGGGTTGGTGCAGCCGCTGCCAGCGTCGTTGTTTGGGAGTGGGTGGAACGAATTGAAGCGCTGGAGCGCGAGGAGAAGAAGGATGGCGTTCTAGGGCGTGAGGTATTTGACGGTGACGAGATGATTGACATATCGCCATCAGATCTTACGTGGCCTCGCCGAAGGAAGAGCCCGAAGACCAACGAATCGACCGACGGAGGCGATGGGAACCGCTATAAAGGCTGGCCTGCTACATCATCCATATCCCGGCGATATCGTTTACCGGTAGAAAATAATTCTAACCATACACAAGATGGCACGGCCCGGCAGGTCGCGCCAGGCAGAGAAACGGCCACACGATTTCTGCAGCCACCGCTCTGGGTCTCGAGGCCACCTCCAGCAGTTACTCCTATTAGCAGGACAGACACTGCTAGTGCTGATAGCACAATATATCGGGTTCGGTATCAGCCGCTCACCGAGACCACATCCAGAACAACAGATGACGGCCATCGACCGCCGTCCAGAGAGGATCTTGTTCCTCCCGCTGATTCTGATCCGCCCCTGCAGACTCACGATTCGTCCGACTCTAATGATTTGATTAAAGAACAATCAAAGCCTATAAGTAACGCGGCGGATGGAGCACATCCCGGTTCTCGTGGGCTTTTGGGATCCCTAGCGCCCTGGAATCCGTTTCGTCGCCGATCTCGCGATCCACCAGCTGAAGTCCTTCCTCATACTATGCCTAAAACGGACACACCACAGCGAGACCACGACACACTCTCGCGTTGGGATATCCGTGGCCGAGTGGAAGACTTTGCCGCGACCCAAGCTGAGAGAGTCCTTCAGCGAATACGGCCAACACCAGACACGGAAAGTCTACCAGTCACAGTCATTCCCGCTCCAGCGAGGCGTGGTGCGGCGATGGCTCGCTTACTAGAAGAGGGGGAGCGTGAGAGAGGGACAGCAACATCACCCGATTCGGCAAGCCGAGAGATCAGGAACTACAGACCACCATCGCTCCATCAGCCTGACCACGGTAGTCACAATCCATCCCCCCATGTGTCGCTCGGTAGGCGCTATAGTGGCTCCAGCACCAACGCCTTGGATAGAGACTGCTGAGGACAGGCGGGATGTATGGGGCAGCGGTCGGGGGACAAGATTTCGGCCCGACCGTGGAAAATGAGTGAGCCTGTGTTCTTCTGATCTTGTCGTTTCTGCTTGCTTAGTTTCAACGATGGGGATGCGAGCGTGGCGCTTGGGGTTTTGCATTTCTCGCAGGATTTAGTGAGCGGCATTGCATGGAGTTTGGGATCAAAAGGGATTTTTGATACGTTTCAAGGTTCGAGCCTTGGAACGTGCATGCGTGATTTGGAGGGTGCAGACCGGAGTGCTCCTGAACCCCCATTCTGATGGAATTGGGGGACATCTGTATATACATATACCCAAGCCCGGTTGTGATAACCACTGTATTTTTCCCGACACATAGCGTCATTTGAATATTGAGACTTCCTGAAAGCTTACGCATGTAAGATGTTTCGAAGAAAGTATGATGTGATGCCAGAAATTATACAATATATACGTCGAGAAGTACATCAGGTCTGGATTCTCCTGCTCCTCTACAGATCTACGTATCACGAACGATTGCAAGCCTTCACCTCAGTCAGCTACCTAAGTATTACCGTTCCCGCTTGTGCTCGATCCAGTGCCGAGTGGCTGAGAATGATATTGAGCATTGTCGGACATTCAACCCCAGGACCCTGCCGAGCCTGCCACAGTCTTGTCAGGGCATGGGCCATAACCTTAAATTACATAAGGTAGGTGCAGAGTCAAGTAGTCGGCTTGGCCAGGAGCGCTAGCCCTATTCGTACGCCCACTGGATGTTGGGTGTTTGAAGTACCGAGAATACACTGCACTTGTTTGCTGGCACATTTGATACACGTAGTTGTAGCCCACATTCGCCGTCACTCAAAGCACCGCATTTGTCTCCAATGCCAATCTTGCGGCGAGAAGGTACATACTATAGTAATTACGCAGGGAGCAGAACCCCATCTGAGCAGGCGCGAAATTGGGTTTGGGGACCTCAGCCAATTAACACGCTAGAAATTCGTGCAAGCTAGCCAATCAGAGGCTCAATTCGGGATACCAAAAACCATGTGCGAACCGAGACAAGGGTCCCGGCGGGGTCCTGACGGGTTCTCATGGCGACCGGGAAGGCACCAGGTGTGGGGATTGCGCTGGGCTAAGGGTACCAAGTAAGTACATGCCGAGCACGCCTGCCATGCAGTGCGAGAATTAGATGATACCAGTGGACGCAGAAATCGCTAGTGGCAGGCGAGGCAGGCGAGGCAGGCGAGGCAGGTAGGACCCTTCTATTCTCTCGCGCCCCTGCCTCGCTGGCCTCGCCTGCCGTGTGCCTGCCGTGTGCCTAATTAGGTACTACCTAGGTACCTACCTAACCCGCCTAGGTAGGCACTAGGCACTGTAGTGGGGATAATTCAAGGGCCAATTTCCTCCTGCCTCCTTATCGTCAACCCCGTCTCCGTCCACGTCGGCAATGGTATCTACTCGTATGAGTGTTCCTCTCTATCAGATCTCCAATCATCAATTCTCTCAAAATCTACACAGCAGATACTAGCACTAGACTCTAGTACTTCTGATCCTTGCCTAGCCCGCTCGGAGTCCTCCACTGACGCGTGCTGCTCCCTTCCAAGGAATCGCGTACTCGTCGGTGCTCGATTTTTGACTTTCGACTCCTGCACCCACGTGCTGCATCGCGAACACCTACTGTTGTTGCCTTTGCCGCCTGGCTTGCCAGTGTTTCCAACTCATTCGGTCTTCATTCCTAGATGACTTCACTCCTTTAGCATCTATGGTCTGAAAGTTCTCCGTCACACCGACTCCAACCTCAGCCAGCCCTCTCGAGTTTACCCTCACACTCCCCGATTCCACGGTCCTGCCTGCGAGGTCAACTACCATGACGTCTGCCGAACCGTTTCCTCTCTTCAACGCCGCCGCCGAGCCGCTGGAGCAGACTGCGCGTCGCCGACCTAGAAAGTCGAGCGGGCTGCCGGCTGAGATCCGCGCCGGCGACACTGGCGCCCCGAGTCTGACCAGTCTCGCGAGCGCCGTCCCCGCCTCGCCCGCCCGACCCTCCACCGTCGACGGCAGCGCCAGACGAGGCTCCAAGCGCCGCAAGGCACGCTCCATGCTGCGTCGCTTCAAGCACTTCGCCCTCAAGCATACCTGGGTCTTGCCCCTCATCATCCTCGTCGTCGTCGGTACTCTCTACATCGTCAACCCGACCGAATCGAACCCGATCAATCACTTCATCTTCCTATCCTACAAGCTCCCTCCCGACGCGAATGCCGACCCTGATACCCCCGTCCAGTATGGCAAGGGACTCTGGGATATTGCTTTCGTCACCTTCTACACTGTTGTCCTCTCCTTCACCCGCGAGTTCATCATGCAGGAGTTTCTGCGACCGCTGGCTAAGAAAGCTGGGCTCAAGCGTGCCAAGCAGTCTCGCTTCATGGAGCAGGCCTACACGGCCATCTACTTCGGCTTCCTCGGTCCTGCCGGCATGTACGTCATGAGCCACACTCCCATCTGGTACTTCAACACCCGTGCCATGTACGAGAACTTCCCCCATCGCACCCACGCCGCCGACTTCAAGTTCTACTACCTGTTCCAGGCCGCATACTGGGCCCAGCAGGCCATAGTGCTCTTGCTAGGCTTGGAGGAGCGCAGGAAGGATTTCAAGGAACTCGTTGGACACCACATTGTCTCCTTGTCCTTGATTGGGCTCAGCTATCGATTCCACTTCACGTACATGGGCCTGGCTGTCTATATCACTCACGATATCAGTGACTTCTTCTTGGCGGTAAGTCTAGTGTGGCGCTCGAATTGCGCCCTGGTACTCTCGGTAGAGCCTGATTGCTAATCGTGTTCTGCATAGACCTCGAAGACACTCAACTATATCGATCATTGGGCCACCGGACCTTACTTCTTTGTCTTCATGTGCGTCTGGGGATATCTACGACATTACCTAAATCTGCGCATCATCTGGTCCCTCTTTACCGAGTTCAAGACGGTCGGACCTTACGAGCTCAACTGGGAAACCCAACAGTACAAGTGTGAACTATCCTTCGTCATCACTCTTGCGCTTCTTTCCTCGCTTCAGGCCCTCAATCTGTTCTGGTGGTTCTTCATTGTTAGAATTGCCTACCGCTTTGTGGTATACCAGACAGCCGATGATGACCGATCCGAAGCTGAGTTATCTGACGCTGAGGATGTGCCAGCTGTTTCCGAAAAGGTCACTGGCGCACAACCCAATGGTCACGCCACAGGTATTGACGGCGCTAATGGCGTTGCTGTAAATCGTGCGAATGGATCAACTGTCAAGAAATCAAACTGATTGATCTCATTCGGTGCCATGGTCATCACTTGGAGTTTTGCCTGAGGGCCTTCTCTCCCTCTCATGCATGGTAGGGCAAGAAGTTTGCATGAAACTGAGATGATGGATTTGGATGATGGTACGAGGTGGACTGCGTTGGACGTATTTGATCTACGTTTTGACAGCTACGAACCGTGTCGAGAAGGGGCATGTTGGTTGATTCGTCTGCACTTTCAGTGGGTGTACGGTTCAGATACGCACATTGACTCGCACGGTCAGGAAAACAATGGAGACTGACTACTGGTGCAAGCAGCTTTGAGGAGCTGCTATATGAACTGGTAACTTTGCAGGCATCGGACAGATGTTCCACAGCTATTCGTGTGGTATGGTACGGCCTAATGCTAGAAACAAAAGAATTATGATGAAAACGAGGTCTATAACGGTGCAGTCCCCGGAGGTTCAAGATGAGACGAGTCACGATTAACCCATTCCTTCATACTTATGTCATTACTACCTACCTATATCCCTACATAATACCTCATGGGTATATATCGATGATGTATAGACTCTTATTTATTACGGGACTGGGGGAGACCAGCAGGAGGGGAAATCGGAGCGCCGAGACCTGTGCCGAGACCTACACCGAGATCATTGCTATGTTCTTGTTATAAAGACTAGCTACCTTGGAGTTAACAAACAAATATATTAGTTCGAAAGCACATGCCAATCTATTACTCACGATAGCTATGCCTTGCGGTGAATTACTACACTGTGTTTATGTGATAATGTTCTTATAGATAGATTAATTTGTCCGTGTTTCTCCCTCATTCTTGCTAGCTGTGTATTATATAACAACCGAATGTAGTACCATATGTGTCATGCTAGCTAAGTTCTATGTTCTCACACAATTGGTGTATTTCTTGAAGTCGATGAGTGTGAGCTGATATAAGTCTTCACAGACAGACTGTCTGGTTTATATTGTAAAGGTGCATATATCGCACGGGCACAAGACTAGAGGTAATAGTTTTCGATCCGTGAAATCAGTCAACCTAGATATATGTTCGGCTCCATGAGTTCTTTGTCACAGTCTAGACAACTTAAACATTAAATAGACAAACCTGCAGCGTTTGGTCTAGTTGCTATCTTTCCCTGCTCTACTAAGCCTCACACAAATGAACTTGTGATTTATGATGAAGACATATGGGGAATTCGGCTACGGGTATGGACTCAACATCATGAATCTATGTAATGGTTAATCCATGAATGATGGCATGATCAAAGAGATGTATGTAGTGTCGGAGAGCTACTCGTGATAGCAAGGCGCGGTTGGTGTTGAACATGGAAGGAAATGAAGGGGCTTGTACACAAGGCATGAGGCAGACTTGCAGATTTCACATGATAAAAAGCATCGTAGACGCAGCTGTCACTTTATCTTATTGCAATTTTACCCGTGGATTTGTATAATAATGTGAGCCCCTAGAACGATGAGAGACAAGAGAAGAGCTACAAGACTCATGCTCTAGATTTCACAGCTTACTTGAGTGTGTATGCATGACAATACTGCCTATCCTTGCGACAAGGAGTCTTATTAATATATACATGCAACGAAATCTTTGATAAAGTTGCCGTGACCAATACTGGTGACACTTGCTAATACCCAACATGGGAATTGATTAATCAGTACATTCGAGTATATATGAAGAGGTTTGAATGAATAGGCTCGCTTAAAGCAGTATTGTGACAACAACCTTAGTTGTTTAACCCCTTTCCCTCCCCACTCTGCCTCACCAACTATTACGAAGTACCACTTAACACAACCTGGACCATGGTCCCCTATCTAAAATTCGAATGATTTAATAGGGACAACGATTCAATATAGCTCATCATGCTGGTATTGGAATTGGTTCATAGCTTAAGCCCTATTGCTACATAGCAAAGTTCTAAATGTTGATACAAGGAGTTGGCTTTTCATGTTCCTTTGTGCACCGATTGAATGTATCAAAAGTGATTTGGAAGAATGTCGCAAGTACTTGTCCCAGTATCACACTTTATTTTGATTTATCGGAAGGGCAGGTTTACCTATCCAGGCAGTCTTCGAACTTACTAGAAAGATTATAAATTACTGTAGTCCTTCGTATATTGTCAACAAATCCTGATTCTCGTCGTTCCAGAATATTGAGTGTTCGAGCCCAAGGCGCCATTATATCTTGCTCACGTTCAGTCCAAGCTCTTTTCTGTTGGACTCGGTTGAAAAGTTGTCCACTACCTTGCTTGACTGAAGCCATCGCAACAAGGGAGCCAACGAGTATCTTGATACATCACTTGCATAGGCTTGTGGTCACCTAGCAAGCTAATATATTTCTTTCTATCCATAATACCCGACATCCATAACCTGGTCTCATAGTCAACGTCTGATATCCTCATGGATTCCTTATGGATAGATCTGATACATGCACACCCATCGAGAATCGAGACTACACATACACTATCTACCTTTTAGGTAAACACCGTAACATCGCGGGCCTGCACAGTTCTTCCTCGAGCTAGCTAGCCATCTTGGCTAACCTAAGTTACATATGTAAAGCATACTGGCGTACGTAACCCAACAAGCAGGCATGCGACACTAGTGGGTTTCTAGCTCAGAAGTCGGTCCTTGTCTCCCCAGCCCTCATTCGTCTGTGGCGTTGAGTGCGTACGCGTACGAGTAACTTGATCGTATCCAAAACATTCAAGCATCGCGAGCCGCACCACCAGCAGGGAAGAAAGAGCGAGCGAAAAAAGGTGACAATGGCCGAATGAGGCATGGTATCGTAAGTGCGGTAGGTCGGTAGGGTGATTACCCATACGACACTTCCATACATAGACGGGCAGATCTAAATAGCGCAAGCTGTCACAAAAACATCCAACAAAACCGGCCAATTAAGTAGCGTGGAATTCAGCCTGAAGCAACCATCTCACCTGCGACACGCTCGTGATAGGTAGTGTGCGGGTGAGCAGTCAGTCAGTCAGTAGTCTCCTACGTACATTGATCACCAGCCGAGCCAGCTAGGCGTGCGAGCGTGCTAGGTCAGCGATGGGAAAAACGAGGCTTGAAGAAAGGGTAATCCGGATCAGCGGGGCCGCCACGATCGATCCACACACACACACACACACTACTTTCCTCGCTTTCTTCACTTTCCGAGTATTACTTACTCAGAGCACTACTTACTGACCTGAGCCTGACCCATCCGAGCATCCTCGCCATCCACCACACCATTCCTATCACGGCGACTGTGACCTCGAATCACCATGCCACCTGCGCCCGACCTATCAGGTAGCCAACGCCGTGAATTTGTGCATCGTAGGCATCCGAGGCATCGTAAGCATTTGGGCGCCCCATCTCCCATCTCCCATATCGAAATAACACGAGTCATCGAATCCACTTCCGATGCTCCCATGCGGCTACAGTACATACATACGTACACACATACATTCATACATTCATACCTACATCCAACACAATGCATACCTGCATACACCAATGTAGGTATGTATGAGTGCGTCCGTACATATATGCCTAGGTACGTTACAAACGTACCATGCGTTATACTATTGTATTATTGTAGGTTAGAAGGAGTTCGATTAAGTAAGTATGTGTTACATATAGTATATGTAGCCGCGCCTCAAGACGCCGCGCCATGTACTTCCAATAGCAGCTTCACCCATGTTCTTACCCATCCTCTAAGTGCACAGCCGAGAGCCAGTCAAACTCGTGATGCCCCCCGCCTCGGCCCCTCCTCGCAACGCCACTACTATTTGTTACCACTTAAAACCCACACTTACACAACTACGCGCGCCCGGATCTGCGCTGTCTAGAACATTTTTTTTATCGTACTACCATACCATACAATACCCCAATCCTTCCTTTCACATGCATGCCCATGCGCATTGTCCCAGGGTGGAGCTTTTTGTGGCACACACGCCAGCCAACCAACCCACTCGCGTGGAAGTCGGGCTGATTGATTGATGGATTGATGGGCCATCTTCGAGCAAGGCTCTACGTACTTACTTAGTCTACTGGTATTATCGAGATATCGTTTCATCAACGGGCAACTGACTGACTGACTGGTCATAATATGACTTACTATTGTACGCAAACAATTGCCTAATAGCTGGTCGAGGTCGGCCGAATAAACCGAATAGGTCTCTTTGCATGCATGCATAAAAAAGTACTCACTTACTGTTACTCCTCGACATGGGTATCGAGTATTGTTGGTTTGGTTTGATATGTCTGTCGGTCAAACCAACCAATCCATCGTCGGCCATCGTGACAAACTAGAACGTGAGTGCAGTGGGAAATTGCAGATGCCAAAAATATTTTCCTTGATTGATTGATTGATGTGCCTGCAAAGTGAACTGTCCGGACATCCTATGACTCCCTGGACAGTCTAATGACTGTCTGGACTGTCTGTGTCTGGACTAACTGTCTGTCTGTCTTTTTGAAACTGATCACCATTTTTGCTTTGCTTTCCTGGCAAATGTGTAAAGCAAAAATAATAGCACACCTCATTAATCGCCCCTCCCTCCCTCCTCCATGTTGCATACATTATTTGATTCTAACCATGTATCCCGTCATGTAGTAGTATTCGCAGTAGTACTCTCGCCTGGCCGCTGGCCCGAACACACGTCCACGTAGTCACATCTCATTCGTAGTCTTTTCTCGGCCGTGGTAGCATCGAGCCGTCACACCGGAGAAGAGACATCATTAGGCAGAGGTCAGAGAGACAGCGCATACTCGGAGCCCAACGTGAAAAGCAAAAAAAAATATCCGAACAAGAATGATAATAGCCTCCCTCCCACTAAAAAACGGAAAGAAAGAAGGACAGAAAAACAGTGTCTGATTTTCCACGTTTGGGAGACATCCACGTGCCTGCCTGCCTGAAAAGGCAAACTTGCTCCCCTGCCTAGCGTGTAGGACAAGACAGGGTGGGAGGTCACAGTCAAGATACTGACCAAAGTGACCGGTGGTGCCAATGACAAGTAGTGGTAACCAGGACACGAAAAACAAAAACGTCTTTGGTATCGTCGCATGCAAATGTAAGCAAGCACTGGGCTGCTGCCAACGTCCCTTGAGCGTGCCAAGGTCTCGTGACGTTTTTATGTATGCCACCAACGCCAGCAATGCAATATCCCGTAAAACATGAAAGGTGGATGATTACCGAAGCATGCGTCCATGTATCCATGCTCGTATCAATAATAGTAAGGATGACGATGTTTCCGGGGTAGTTAGAATAATGAGAATAGGGTTGAGTGTAATTTGGGAGTGCTCCTCTCCGTTGAGTTGAGCGGTGCCCAATCATGCGGTGGTTGCTGGCTCATGTGGCGACGAGGACGAGGGCTTGCCACCAGCCGGAGCTGTGGTCGATTCGTCTGATGAGCTGCTAGACTCATCCTGACCCGTTTGGGCCTCGGCACGGCTCTGGTCTCCAGGCGAAGAAATGTTCGCCTTTCTCATCAGCTTCTCTGCTTTGCGGAAAGCGGCTCTAGCATCTTCCGCAGCTCTCTCGGCTTTGGCCTGCCGGTTCCACATTGAAGCATATTTGCCGTTGAGTTCCAGGAGCTCTTCATGCGTTCCCTTCTCCGCGATGGTGCCCTGGTTAAGGACAAGAATCTGGTCGGCATGGGTGATCGTAGACAATCGATGCCTGCATGCAAGAAAATTGTATTAGTGGCAACGTCCAAGGCAACAACGCGGTGGAAAAACTTACGCAATGATTAACATAGTTCGGCCCCGGCCAATGGTGGCAAGCCGAGACTGGATTTGCTGTTCCGTATGAGTATCAAGGGCTGAGGTGGCCTCATCAAGCATGATTATCTTGGGGTTCTTGAGAAGTGTACGCGCAATGGCAACACGCTGTTTCTCGCCGCCGCTGAGCCTCAAACCGCGTTCGCCGACCTTGGTGTTGTACTTGTCAGGGAAGGACATAATCTTGTCGTGAATGCTAGCAGCTTGGCAGGCCGCCATAACCTCCTCATCGGTCGCGTTTTGGTTAGCATAGCGCAGGTTGTACATCAGAGTGTCGTTGAACAGAATGCAGTCTTGCGGCACCACTCCTATGAAGCGCCGTACTGAATCAATCGTGACATCTTTGATGCTGTGTCCATCCACTCGAATATTGCCAGCCTGACAATTGAAATAGCGATACATCAGACGAAACAGTGTGGATTTTCCGCCACCAGACTCGCCAACAAGAGCTGTCGTGGTTCCAGGTTGACACTCGAACGAAAGATTTCGTAGAGCAGGCTTTCTCTTGTCGTAGGCGAATTTGACCTTAGAAAATTCTACGTGACCATTGCAAGAAGTCATTGCCTGGACGCCAGGACGATCTACCACAGAGGGGCGCTGCTTGAAGAGTTCGAGAAGTCGTTCGCCCGAGATCATGGACTGTTGAACTGTTCGGTAGAAGGTGCCAAAGAAATTGAGTGGGCCCTGTAGCTGGTTGAGGTACGTGATGAGAGCGACGAAGTCTCCAACCTTCCGCTGACCTTGTGTGACTTGATAGGCGCCAAGAACCATGGCAGCCAGCAGGCCAGTCATGAAAACCAAGATTTGGTACATGGTCATTAGACTAATGTTCCACGACACCTTTGCCTCGGCCTCCTGAAAGTTCGAAACTGCGGTTCTGTATCGATTGAACTCGTATTCCTCTGCGTTGAAATATTTCACAGTTTCATACGAATGGATGGACTCATTCTTGACGGCCTCCTCTTCTCTGTCCAGATTGGACATGTCTCTTCGCATGTCCGCAGTATTGGACGCTATGCGAACCGTGAGTAGGATGTAGTAGAATGTGATAATGCTCACAATGACAGCGTATAGGGTGTCAAATCGGATGTAGAAGTAGCTGATCGCCACGAACAGGTCAATAATCATGGGGCAAACTTGAAAGGTGACCTGCTCGAGGAAGTTATTAACTGAAGATCCCTTGTTAAGCGCCGAGATGACCTCGCCAGTCCGTTTGCCAAGATGAAAGTCGAGACTCAATGCGTGAACATGCTCAAAGGCAGATGTCGTCAGAGCACGGTATGTATGCTGAGAAACAGGTATCCACAACATCATTCTCCAGGATCCAAGCAGACCAGAATTGCCCTGTAGTAACTTGTACAGCACAAGTAACCCAATCGAAGCCCATGGCATCTGTAGCGAGGACCCTTCGGGCGCATTGGGACCATTGTTGTCGGTCAGCTGATTAGTGACAAGTCCGATCTGGTAAGGTACCATTATGTTCATCCATCTCTGAAGGAGAAGTAGCACAACACAGAGAGCAACTGCGAGTTGCAATCTCAACTGCTTAGATGGCCACATATATGGGAAGAAAACGAGGTACCCGCGAAGATACTCAATCCACGTCATGTGAGGGAGTTTCTCTGGGCGATAGAACCCAGCAGTCTCATCGACGACAGCAAAGGTCGCACTTCTCTCGACATTGGTGGTTAACTCGGGAGAGGAACGAGCGGAGGAGCGGCTGCCTGTGTGATAATCATGCGGGCCTGGAATAAGGAGTGGGGTGCTTTCGTCAGCTTCAGAATGGTACTCTTGCTCTGGCTTTGACTTCGATGTCTCATGCTTCTCTCGACAATGCGTTAGAGCCCATATGATACAAACAATGACACTTCCTGCCATCATGCAGAGACGGGCTCCAGACAAGCTGAGGTCTATGATCTCCCACTGGTCCATCACATTGACAGTGGCGAATCTCGCGGGGACAATGTGCACCATAATCTGATGAGGTGAGGAGAGTATGATAGCATCGCAGGCGAAGATGACTGTCTCCAAGCAGAAGGCAATCGACCACATGAGGATGAATGCCAGTCCCGGCTCGCTCTTTTTCTCAAAGAGCGTGATGAAGACATAGAGATACAGGAATGCTGCGCCCAAAGTATAGACCTATCAGGGTGTTAGTGGATGCTGCTAGAGGGTGCTATAGGAAGGGACACAATTACTAATTTGGGTTCGCCGCACCACCAGGCATGGTCACCTTCAACACTCGTCGCAATCACTGCATGTGCAGAGATGGCTGCGCCTTGGGCAACGAATGTCAGGGTCACTGCAGCGTAGAGGCATTGGAACAGAGCTCTGATAGCAGGCGTGAATCGTGCCTCGGGCTCGGGAGCTTTCTTCTCTGCCGAACGCTTCTTGTTGCCGGGCAAGGGTCGACCTCCGGGGCCAGTGACAACCTTCGGGGCGATGCCATCTCCTTCCTTCTTGAAGACGTAAATAGAGTAGAGAGTTGCGAAGACTAGTAGGAAGCCCAACAGCAACGGTGAATACAGATACTGCGTTTTTGCCAAGATGCTCTTGACCAAACGATTGTTTGGTCCCACGACAGACGCGGCCATAGTGATCTGTTGGTTGACGAGTCAGTATGGCAAGTGTTTAATTTGATCTGGACAATAAGACCGATGTCCGGATGCATGGAGAGGCGGCACGGGGATTGGAAGTGAGATTGCACCGCATGCTGCAAGGTGGGTGTGACCTACATGATTACTGACAACCGTGGCGAAAGGTGTGCATTGCTTGCCGTGTTGACACCACAACTACCGATTCCGACGAATGCTCTCTTCTTCACAGCCGTACTCCGGATGTCGAAGCGCAGAAGGCGACACGGGAGTATGCCTCCCTGAAACGAGAGAAATAAGTGAACGAACGGAAGTTAGACAGATGGATGGTGAATCCAGGCGCAGCGCCTACGGACAATTACTAGATGCAGCTCCAATTAGTACTCGACTTAGTACAGTACAGTGGACAGACCCGGCCTCAGGTGGTGGTGGGGCAGGTCACCGGATGGTGTTAGTGGCAAAAACGACACCGCCGTAGAGGGACCCAGAAGGACTAATAATAACAGGCCGGGACGATGAATTGACAGGCCAGCACTCGTTCCGGCCGAGATCAGCACCTGGGAAACTCACCGAAGCAGTATAGTGCTGCCACGAGACGCTGTCCAGCACCAAGTCCACGGTGGATGGAGATGCCGGGTGGGCGACCGGCCTGCAGAGCACGATGTCGATAGACGTGGTACGGTCTGATAGAAAACAAGATAAGACAGGGTAGTTGACGCAGGAAGGGAAGGGAAGGGATGGGAAGATAAAGAGCAGGTAGGCAGTAAGAAAGAAAAAGAAAAGAACGCGTCGTCAAATATCTATCACGCCGAACGTGAATGTGAAGTGAAGGTGTCCGCTCCGCCAATCGAGCCTAGACAACGGCGGGGATGTGATGTGGTGTGAATTGGACCGAGAGTCAAGGATCTGGCATCCAGCATCCGAGCACGGTAGGTAACCCGGGCTGTGTATGTGTAATACTGTAGCGTAGGTATAATAGGTGTCTGAGTCTATGTATGTGTATGTGTATGTGTACTCGTGTGTGGGTATGGGTGTAGGTGTGGGGGAATTATAGATGTCAGGTGCACTTACGTCTGCTTGCCTGTAGGATATCCGATAGGTAACCGAAGAAAATAGAAAATTAACTTACATACACAAGTTAATCAATCGTATGCAGACCATTCACAACCCAGGCCGTTCTGTCAGGTCCGCTGTGTGCAGTCTATGCAAGCTCGATGGCTCGAGAGCGCCTGGGGGAGAGTGGCACGAGGTCGGAGTTGGATAGGTTGTGCGGGACTCTGGGTAGGGTAAGGATGGTAAAGACCGACAAGTTTGGAGATGATTCTATGAGGTTGTGTGAAGGTGTGAATGTGAAAAGAGGGAACGGGTGAAAAAAAAGGAAAGAAGGTAACGAGTTCCAAGTCGAGTTGGGTTGAGTTGTGGAGGCAGATAAAAGATGCGGTGGTAACGAGGGAGAAGGCACGAAGGAGTTATGGCGGACACGAGGCAACCGGACCGGTGTTTCTTGTTGTTGGTAGAGATGTAAAGACGGTAGTTGTTAGCGGAATGGGGCCTGAGGGTTTGGTATACTTTCGGATGTATATGACAAGGTCAACCTCACGGCAGCGAGGTATTACTATTATGGATGCTATCGAAGCAAAGCCGGCAACGTCGAGTGCTTCGGTCTTGTCCCGTGTGTGGTGTGGCAGTTACCTAGCGCATGCACATTTGGTAACAGGTCACCGGCACGGCAATGTCATCGCATCCAGCGGGCATACACGGTAGCGTGTAATTATTATTGGCATTGCTGCTTAAGCTATTGTAAGATACTAACTAACTGTCTGTCCTTGCCTCATACAAAGCATCCCCGATATCAACATAACCTTCGTGCCTGCTCTCTCCCCTCCTCACTCGTTTGTGTCTTTTTGTCTTCCCATCAGGCTCGCCGTCCTGCATCTGCCCGACTTCTCGTTGCTAGCGAGGAAGAGAGAAGAAAAAAAGAGAGAGCTGGCTCGATCTGCCGAGGGAGTTCCACCGAAGGAATACATGGGACAGGTGAGTACGTATGCTCGCTGCTGTGAACACAGATGCCATGAAACAACCATGTTTCGAGGCACCCCGGGGGCGCGTGATAAAGAGGTGTGTAGATGAGTGATATGGCCAACCCTGCAACTGCAACGGTGGCCCCTGGAACCAAGCATCAAGCATCAAGCATCAAGGACGAGTAAGTATCGTGCCCAGCCTGGTATATATCTACTTACCTAGGGCCCGAGATGTAAGTGCAGCTTCTCGTCCAGTCCGCTAGAGGCGACAACCTTGAATCCGGAAGCAGGAGAGGCGTAACAGGTCGACGGGCTGTATAGAGACGGGTCAGGTTCCAGTCGACTGCAGAGTGTCGGCAGCGGGCCAAACGGCTCGCAGCCTTTCTCACCGCCTGGGTGAAGGAGCCCTCACCTAGTGGCTGTCGAGTTGTCGAGCTGTCTTCTCAGAAGGAGGATACCACCGGCTGCCCTTGTGATTGATGCGGCATGCATGCATGAGAGGAGACTGAGGAGTCCTGGAAGAGGAAACATGAGCCGTAGATGTTCAGTCCACAGGGTAGGGCACCTGAGGCAGGTATAAAGGGAGGTACCGTACAGTACAGGCCAGACGGGATGGGCCATTAGGTGATACTTAGACAGGACCTCATGGATGCACGCTAATGTGCCTTTCTCTAGCGTACCAGTCTAGGTACCTAGTCGCGCTAGACACAGAACTGCGACAGGGGTAAGCGACCAGGATACGGATGTACTTAAGTACCTAAGTATCTGCCCAGGTGCCCCATGTGGTCCCTGGCGGCGGAGGCCTGGCAAGCCTGGCACCCCAGCACGCCTGGCGGCCGAGCGAGGGCCGCTCAGGTGGGAGGTGGAGGCGGGCGTGGCGGGGTAGACACGGCTGGTAGAGTGGCATGTGGAAAGGCACAGGCACGGGCTCGACAGGGTGTAATTACAATACAAAGTACCTGCCTACTTACCTACCTTACATTTATTTCCCTGCTCGTGTGCTCATGTGCTCACGTACACACACCTACACCGTCTTGAACACTCAGCCCTCAATGCAGCATATGTAGGGCGATATCACCTCAAGAGAGCGTGAGCGTGTGCTGTCATTGTATTATTAGCCGCAAACACAAGGTCCATGGCTTGCATGGCTATTTATGCTACGCTACAGGACCGAGAGGACCTACATCGGCTGCTGAGGGTGTGTAGCTACTGGAGACCAGGTACGCTATCTAGAGCCCCAGAGGCAATGCGACCCCCCCAGTTTATCACGATCAGGTTTCGATCGATTTGAGGCATTGTTATTGCTTGGGAATATGACCTGTCGTCTCGACTGCAATTCGATGGCAGCCCAAAACCCGGGAAACCGGGCTGGTCCATCAGTAGCATCGGGATTCGGGAGTGGCAGCACACACACAACAATGCAGCCAGACGAGCAGATACTACTCGTATACCTCGTAGGCCTCATTACATACTATATAGTGGTTTGGTGACTGTGAAGGGATATATATAATATTGTGCCAAGCTTACATGCAAGTTGGTGCCAGTAGCACAAGAGCCTTCTCGGTCTAGAATCGTCTCTGATGTTGTCCGAGACAGTTGAGCTCAATAAGTTGTATTAGTCGTATTAGGTAGGTACAGTAGGTGGCTATTATGGGTTGGAAATCACAATTGCCTACAGAAAGGGCTTGGCATTCACGATTCCATGTGCCTTGTGCCTGTTACATCTCACAACGAGATGGCAGTACTATATATGTCTGTGATCAATTCTGATCAATGGTGGACCTTATCCATGTAGTTGCATTGTCCTCGAGGGAAGAGAAGACTCGTCATCAAATTGCCAGAACAGGCGTAAAACCCAGAGTTATCTCATGGACTATCTGAAGAAGTAGTTTCATACCCGCCAATTGATATTTGCTCTTTTATGATGAATACATAGAACGGACCTACGTACAGGCAATGTTGATCATGTTCAACACTAATTGGAGTTGTTGTTGTCACCACGAAGCTTCTGTGTAACCGACAAACAATACCGTACCACCTGTCATTCGTGCTAGTAGCTTATATACAAGGGTATCACGTTCTTGTTGCTCACTGGCTGACCCTGAAGGTGTTCGATGCAGGATGCTTCGCAGATGCTTGACTGCAATCAAATTGGCAGCTCGCCTAAGGGACACTGCCGGGCTGGTAATGGTAAGTAGGTGTGCCAGGACACCGTGAGATGGTGAGGCGAGTAATTCATCCAGTTACTGTACTCGTCAATGGTGTAGGTACAGTAGGGGTTTGCAAGCGAAGCCACGCCCCCTGACCCCTGGCCACCCATCGCGGTCCGCCTCCCCAAATTTCCCCATTCTCCCCCATCCGGAATCCCCAACCTGCCAGACAGTTTGGGGGTTTCCTGCAACGCCTGCTGCTGGGTCTGCTGTCTGCTACTGTGCTGTGAAACATTGGAACCTACCTAGCTTTGGATCTTATACCGACCGTCCGAATATCCTAAGTGCACATCAAACAACCGTCCACACCCTGACCTGAGATGTTTATACTAGGTTCAATACTACCTACCCTAGACTCAAGTCGTCAAGTTCAGCTCCCCCTCGAACCGACCCTTAACCCCTTCTCTCACGGCGAGACATTGCATTTTCGAACCTCGCATACCACCCTTGATCTCGCTCACTCTCCATATCCAAGCGTAACTCTACCAGGGACCAACCGTGGCAGAATAGCATGCAGCCACATCATGAAAGCGCTCTTGCATGTATCTGTGCGCATAGTGGCTGTGGCTTGTTCCGAGCAGCTCGGAGCCGGAAGCGATCGTTTGACTTAATGCCTAGGTTAGCTGGGTGTTGGCCATCATATGATAGTCCTTACTCCAACCATTGGGATTTTGCTCATCAGCGATCACCTTCATATCAAGTCGGTCATGGGTCGTCGTTTCTCTGCGGCTACTGTGAGATCAAAGTGGACTACTCCAACATCGGCGTTTGCCAGCTCATCACGTCGGCGGCATACCGCCTCTCAGCAGCATCAACAACTAATATGTCAGTGTCCATCGCAATGGAGCCACCTGGCTCTGCAATCTATAACTCTCGGGTTAATGGATCCACAAGCGTCCTCTGTCTTCCCATGTCCAAACCAAACTTCCCTTCAGTCGCTCTCCCAGATAAATCCTGGGTTGGTTCGTTTTATTTTGCCGCGAGAACATTGTCTGTGCGATCCATAGACTCTCGGCGTTGACGGCCCCGATGGTATCAGATTTGTATAGCCCAGTTCAGCCACAATGCCAAGCTTCCGCATCCTTACGTAGCTAGCTATCGAGGCTGTCAATGACATGCGTATAGTTCCAGAGGTTGGGTAACGGTGGCAGTTTCATCACCTTCGTGCGGCATGTTTCTCTTTGATCAGCGTTGATAGCGTAGTTTAAGCTATAAGCTAAGCCCTGCAGGTCATGTGCATATGTCAAAAAAGCATGGTCAATTAGCATGCCGTTCCATGCTGCCCATCAACCCACAACAGCTTACCAGTCTCGCCAGTTTCGCAACCAACCTTCTCTACACCTTCGCTTGTCCCGTCCCGAAAGTTGTCGTACCCTGTTCGAGTATTCCTTGGCATCTCAGACCGAATTTCCTTGTTCAGATCTTACTGTATGTATTAAGGAACCGGTCAGGACATTGCATCAACTGCCTTGCAGCGGAAACCGGGGTCTACATGGAGTACGTAGGTGCTGTAGTCGGTACAGCCCATGCTACCCACAGCTTCACGAGACTCTATGTATGCGATACATCCGTGGAGCATCACCAGAGGATATAGCACGATAATGTGCACGTCGACTACCTGCTAAGTAGGTAGTATGTATACCTCGCACCCCTGTAGACCACGCGTATGCTGTCTATACATGTCGTACATATTCGCGCAAACCAAGCGCATCACAAACTCGGCTCTAGGCTAAATTGATGGGTTGACGCGGCGCTCTCTCTATTGGAAAATTACGGTTTGAAAAGCCAAGTTCTTGTTCCCTTCAACGTCCTTTTACCAGTTGATGCTCGCCCATGGTCTGGCATGATGCAGTTCACGGCCCTGGTCTGTCTGGAAACCTCAACGGCCCTGCATGTGGTTGGCATCGCGGCCCCAGCTGATGAGTAACGGTGTTTCCGTCCTCTTATCCCATGCCCCTAGTACTATCCGGCGCGGGAACGGATGCATAAGTTGGCAAAGCAGTTTCCCTTTCCGGACGGAGCAGGTCGTCGGAGTCGACGACTGCTGGAGGTACGGTCCGTTGCAACACCGTTGCGGGGGGACATTCCTGATCCGGCTCTACATATGATGACATGCAGCTGCGGGTTAGCATTTCGAAAGGACCCTGTACATTATGCTCATGTCAGGAGTGCCTGCATCGAGGTTGATCGTCTTTTTGGAGTATGGAGAGCTTTCTCGCCACCCAGCACTGCGAGGCTGAAACCGGAAAACCACCACATCCACAAAGGCTTATGCGACACCGCAACTTCACTCCAGGTGTGTTCCGGTAATTTAGCATTGGGTTACCTCGCGCATGGAAATGAGTTATCATTTACTGTTTCATCATCGGGCCTATCTGTTCACACAGACATGCTGTCCACGTCATCCATGGGTCACAGTTGTGACCGATAAACCTGAAAGGCGTACTCAGTCACTCGTATTAGCCATGAAATACGTGGTTGTAATACCGATATTTCACCGTCCATTGGATAGCTAAGGTGCGTGTGGCCGTCTTTGGCCTTGGAGAAACCATCATTCAAGCCTCGAGCGCTCCATTGCCCGGTCCTTGAACCTGGCAGACTTCACTGGGCATCCGTTCAACACCGAATGCAACACAGCTGTGTACTCTCTTCGGATCCGAGGCAAGCGTTATGATGTCAGATAGTCTTACTTACACGTCAAGTTTAACCGATGGTTTTGTAGCAGCAAAAAAACACCTACCAGGCATGTTCTATGAGCGTAGAGGACAACATGGTACTTTCACATTCTCCAAATAACATTATCTTTTGTTTATGATATATTATCCTGTTAGACCTTGGGGCACCCTATCAGTCCGAAGCTGGCAACGCGAAAGGTAGTTTATGACTAATGCAACCTCAGTTAAGGTTGGCTATATGGAGTCGGCTTTGAGGCATCCGTATAAATTATTACCTACCTAGGTACTTACTTAGTATGTACAAATGCGAAAAGTTAGAGGGTAAACGAGACGTTATTGAGGAGCTGAAGCATATCTATGGATTCTGGACACTACTTAGGTAGTTGTATACATGTCCCTCCCTATCTTGACATCGAGCTTGCTGCACCAAAAATATACAACTAATACCATTGCCGTGTTTTGCCGTTTCGCAGCATGGGGGGTAATCATTCCGGTGGGTTATTTATGCAGCGTCTAAGTGTAAGTGCAAGCAGCGATAGGCCAATCATCTTCGAATGAATTCCCAACTATAAGTTGAGAAATCTAGTTCTAAACCGCCTACGATCAGCTCTCGTTCTCTCATTCTCGTTTCTTTTCCTAGCTATAGCCGTCGTTATTACTGGAAGTCGACTTCATCGTGCTAGTCAAAACGAAAGAGGACTTCTCTGACCATCAATTGACTACTCGAGTCATGACTGAATAATACGTAAGAGTTTCTGTAGTATGCAATAACATTAGTCGCTTTCTCATAAAACCAACGAACCACATATCAGTGGCTCAATAGTATATAACACGCTGATGCTAATTGCATAGCGCGGGCCAATCAGCTGGCCGTGAGTGTAATTTGAACGTTTGCATATGCTCAGGACGTTATGACCCTGAAAATGGCCAATTGGGCTACGAGTATCAATGTTGTATATCACGAGGGGAACCCAATCAGCAACGAGACGTACAACATGTAGCATGAACCCCGTCAGCATGGTGTAGCACAGCATATTCTGGACTCGGCCGAATAGCCTATGGTAGTACTTGTGTGATGGGAGTAATCATAGAAACCTCATATGATGCCATGGAATATCCGAGGAGTAAATCTGCAGTTGTTGGTGGTCAATACTGCGCTCTCTGTCTCAAAATCCACGCCGTCCGTCACGCGAATATTGCGAGCTTGGTGTATCAAAAGACCACCGCCTCGCCTTCCTGTATCACCCACGAGATCTATCGGGCCGCAACAAGCCGAGTCGTGTCATGCCATCAACCGATGCCATCGGCCATCGTCGCAGAGACCCGAGTCCACAAGGGAGCGGAGAATAGGCACACGTGCTTCCAAGAGCAAGCCATCTCAGTCTGGCACCCCACGCGTGTGTACCCCCAATGTTGAGCACTCCCCAGCTGTGCTACCTACTTCCTCTTCGAGCAGGCTGCACTAGGGTGTGGTTGACCCGGCTGTGGCCTCGACTCCCGGCCGGCCGGGAACTACTGCAATGCAGAGGCTCCTAACCTACCTACCTGCTTTGGGTATTGCCATTCTCGTTCTAGCGAGGAGGGCCTTGGTGGTACCCTCTGCTGCGGAGTGCATGTGACGGGCAACCCACTCAGAACGATGGTATTCCCTATCCCACCACACCTCATCTGCGAGAATGCTACATCAGATCGATGCGGCATGTGATGGTTAGCCTACAAAGGGGCCCAGCTCGTAGCAGGGAGTAACACACAATCTGACCAGCCCAGACTAGTATCTTGGTATCGTACGGTCCTGATCGGGGAACTTGGGAATGGCAAGGGAAGCTTATGCAGCTGTCTCATGCATGGTAAGACCAGCGAACTGTCTGGCTACCCAGCTAGGTAAACCATTCGTGCTTGGCTTGACGTTAGAAATACATTTTTTGCCTCTACCCGACCCAACCGCGCTCATCTACTCAATTCCTCGGACAACCCCAACCTCTTTTTCTTTCACCGCCCTCCCAACTAGCAGAGGTTCCAGGAGACAGCCAAACTACCGCATCGGAACCATTGGATGGGCTCTCTCTCTCGTTCGTTATGGGTTCTAGACTACCTACTTATGATGTTATGACCCGATCCCTTGGAGACACGAACGGCGGTGTAAACACGTGTGACGTTCTACGCTGTGTCAATCAGCGCAACTACAACAACAGTTTGCGAAAGGATGGTGTAGCCAGGTTCATTGCCATTTGGGTCCCTTCAAACGGCTCATATGCTCGCAAACGATGTCAACGAACCTGTACGCGTCTGACCGGTCACAGGAAATAGCCTATGTGATCATCTTACGACCACCCACGACATGGTTACATCGAATACTATATTGTGTCGTCTCGGACACTCACCTCACCCTACGAGTGTAGATAGTGTTGTTGTGGTCTTAGACTCTCAGTAGTCGGCCCTCCAATCTACCAGTGAGGGCAGGGGGCTCGGGGGGAGTCACTAGGAGTATAAGACGAACCCAATCTCGACTTGAGGCACCGTTGCGCAGAGCTATTCGGCCCAACCCGCGTCAGCAATTCTTTCGATTGGAATACTTCACCTCGTTGATAGATACTTTCCTCCAATGGCCGGTCATGCTACGCGAACTACTCCCGGTCGTGAGCAGGGCACCAGTAACGGCCTTCCCAGTCAGGCCAGACAATCTTTGCGGGATCTTGCGGGATCTTGCGGTCAACCGCCGATCAGAGGCGAAGGGCCGGCAGAAGAGACGACCCTATCATCACTGAACGTGGTCTAATCCTTCAACCCCATCCCTGGAAGCAGCCCTGGCGAGATAAGACGACGAAACCCGAGAAAGGGCAAAAAAGAAGAGAAGGCGTGTTGTGTCAGACCTCCAAGCCAGCCGTCAGGGATTAAAGAGAGGCAGGATACATCCGTGGATGGCTGATGTATGCAGGACGCGCAGCTGTCCACATTAACAGACCAATCAACGAACCACAAGCAGCAACGGAACAGACGGGGAGCGACTAACCGCCATCCTCCAGCAAGAAGAAGAAAATGAGAACTAAAATAAGAAAAGAAAAGAAAGGAAAGAAAAAGGATTTAAGCGCTTGACGAGGCTTGGGGCTAAGGTAACGAAGCCGCGACTTCCGCTGCCGCGGGTTATCACAGCCGCAGAAGCAGTAGCGGCAGGAGGGCAAGCTGTGCGGCGCGCGCCTCGACCAGGGCTTGCGACTAACGTGCCGCAGACGAGGCAGCGGATAGGCCGGCGGGAGGCCGAAAGGGTGGCTAGCGATGCACAGGAAAGAAGCGGCGTTATTCTGGGCTCCTCCTGATGATTGTACGTGAGCACAGTAGGCTACGAGGCGAGAAGAGGCGAGAAAGCCGCCGAAGAGGTCGATGATGCTCACGTCAGACTGCTAATGCTTATCAATATCAATTGCCAAGATGCATCTTGCATCGGTAGTTGACGGGAGATGAAGGTCTACCGGGTCAGCCAACTTACCTAACCTTGCCTATTTGAGGGTGTGAGAAATCTACTGGATGTAAGTAAGCTGATGTGTGTGGTCAGTACTTCACATCGACATCTAGATATCTATTACCTGCAATGGATATCTGAGGATCATCGCGAGGGACAGATAGCGTTCAGCGATGGCGTTCCATGTTTCCCGACGTGGCATTGCTTTACAGTTGGATGATTGATGAGATAGACAAGTATTAGTCGTAAATGGTACTTATGGACTGCCACACTTCGTTATCGGTATTGCAACCAATAAGTTACCTTCACTTCTGTGCAGAGACCTGTAGATAATTGAGCGTGGGATGAGGATCGGTGTAGCTTCCAAGGTTTCCAAGGTGCATAGAAGTATGTAGGTACAGGTGGAAAAGGCAACCTCAGGCTTCCATGGTACCTAGGCCCTTACAGGGTAGGTTCCGCCGCAGGCCAGCCTGCCAGGCATGGGCAAGGACACCCCACTCGGGCTTATTGGGTTTCCCCCTACCTAGCACCCTAGCAGTGGACCCCAGTACCCCGCTTTATTAGGAAAGTGTACAGTACCATATGTGCAGGACCTACTACCGGTCAACCGGTAGCTCTACGGCAAAGCTGCGTCGATACGTCCCAAGTTAGAAGCTGAGAGACCTGGTGCACGAAAGCCTGGCCAGGCGGGGACCCGGCATATCAGGCTTTGCATACCTATGTGGCATGGAAATAAGCCTCGGAAAAGCACGGCTGAATATGTGGAAGGGGGGATTGGGAAATGAAGAATGCACATACAGATGTTGTTCATCATAAGGTAGGCACCTGAGTACTGCCTAGGTATTTGCCTAGACAGGGTAGCTGGCTCAAGATTAGGTAAGCCCACCCGGTACAAGGGATTACGTAACTCGTCTTTCGCTCTTCTTAGCCTGCCGCGTGCCTAGCAACTAAAGTAACTACTAGTAGACACAGAGGCTAACTAAACAAAACAAAAGTTGCCCCACGCCTCCCGGCCGTTGTCTCCTCAGCCTCGCCATATTCCCAGCTTCCCCAACATCCCTCAGCCTCGCCTATGCAGCCATTGCCCGACTCGCTTCAGACGACATCGCGAGCTCGATTGCTGATTATCCGGGATCTACTCGATTCACACGACCCAAACATGCTATAGGGGACATCGCTCACCCCATCTCTTCGCGAACAAAGCGGCCCGCCTCGTGCGTGTGATAGCGCAGCGTTGTCTGTAGAGGTGGTTGGTGCTATCTCCCGAGTCCCTACCTGGCTTCATGAGCTTTTGGCAGGCTCGCCTCTTCGACGCTGAGTATCTGAACCAGAAGCTCTAGATTGTGCAGGATCCCTAGTCCCACGACGCTGGCGGATATCGTTTGTTCGCTCGTTCGTCCGCCCTCCACACATCGCAACCATCCCGCAGCACCGTTCGCCGCCAATGTCGCATCCACCAGCAACGCCGGCCAAGGTGCCGGCATCGGCAGCCACTTACACGCCCGCGACCCTGGACCCCGATTTGCGGGCGCAGATCAACAGTCTCTTGTTACGGGAGGGCCACGCCACCAAGTAAGCAAAGCCTTACTTTACTTACCTATTCAGTCACGCCCCTCTATATATCCACGTATATATATGCATCCATCGATCTACTCATCATGGCCATATGTTCCCCCGATCGTACACGTATACAAATATACACGCGTGTAATTATTTCCTCTTGCTGATTTATCCCCGTGGCGTGCCTCCACCGCAGAATCCAAGAGCACTTCCTCCACTCCCTCAACGCGCACAGCTCCAACTGGCCCTCGACCATACAAGCGCACGCGCTGGCCCTGCTGCGGTCCGACGAGATCAGCACGTTCCCGGCGCTGGTGCGAAGGGTCCTCGAGGACGTGCAGCGTGACACCGCCACGGCTGCCGCTACCATCGCTTCGAATAATGCGAACGAGAACGGCGGCAAGGACGGCGCTAACGGGTCCGCCGCTGCGGCTGGGGTTAATGGCACCAGCAAAACGAACGGCAGCGCCGCCGCGGCGGCAGCAGCAGCGGCGGGTGCAGACAGCACTCCCAACCTAGCTATCCCGCCGAGTGTCCTGGAGGCCGTGCTGAAGGTGGTCAGGGACAGTCTGGAGGATGTGTGCGAGATAGGCTCGGACGGGTCAGCGGGCGGCTGATCTTGGCTTGGACATACAAATACAATGAATGATCTAATAACAACATCCACCTACCTAACCATGACCAACGAACCCACCAACCGACAAACATACCGAACCACCAACCTAAGAAGCTCGCCGTGATTTATCAGTCCGGCAGCAGATGTCCAACCCCCAGCAGTCACATAACTAGAAGCCCGTGTCGGAGAAATGATACATCGCCCAGCTTCTGCCCAAATAGGCATCTCATCATCAGAGCATCCCATGTATAACCAAGCGGCTTGCCGATCAAACTCAAGCATAAATACATCTTGCCATCGCCTGCCTGGACAGAGCATGATACCGTAAAAGAAGGCCAAAAAAACAAGCGAGATAAAGAATGATCCGCTCATCTGGGCACGAAACCCCACGAAATCGGTCAAATCAGATCCACCATGGCCACCATCGATCAATTGTCCTTCGAAAAAAGTAGTATACTGTGCCTTAATATTAAAATAGATAATCGCCATTTAGTCTGTCTCTATTTACGACACACAACGATCAATGAATTCGCGTTTTGAGTGACTTCTTTCCCGTAGGTACTTGATTTAGTGTCTATCCTCCCATCCCATTTTTCCAGCGACATATCATATATAGTCTGCCTTGAGTCCCACTCCAGACTATCTGGGGCCCTGGTATCATGGTCAATGGGACGAGTGTTGCTTGCTTTCGGCAAGATGAAAAAAAAGCCATCGAATGAAAGCCACCTTGGACGAGAAGACTTGTGAAGTCTAAAACGATGGCAATCAACGCTTGCGAGACTGCCCTCCAGAAATGCACCGAACAAGTTTCTACGAGTGATACTACTTACTAGCTCATTTTAGAACATTCTTATCGCATTAACACATCTAGGGTGAGCTCATACTACCTAGTAGTAGATCCATCCTTATTTCGTGATGAGAGGGTCGGTACATTCAGGTCAAATTAGACGTCAATTGAATCATATCTATTACCATGGAATCCGCTGTTTGCTACCACACAGCTTCTGCTGAATCCTGCTGTTACGCTTACGTTCGGGTTTGAGACGGGCACTCCTCCTAATGGATTCAAATTGTGAAGATTATCTGTGGACGATGATCCCTGTCTAGTATGAAAACCACAGTCTATCAGTAGTGTGTGTTAATGTCCCTTGGCAGAACCATCAGTCGCGACCTATGGACTCCTCAGGCGTAGCAAATTGCCTAGTTTGAGGACCATCAAATCCAGACCAGTCGCTCAATGCGGGTGTGAGCGGCCTCAGCATAACTAAATTACAGATGTGGCACTCTATGCACCACAAAGAAAGAGGGATATCGGTATCGCTTAGTCGTAGAGACCATCATCGTCGCCGGCTTGACCAAAGTTGTTGTCATCACCGCCAGCGGCAGCACCATCGCTACCGGGGAACTTGAAGAAAGCACCGGGTCCCGCATTCTTCATTTGCTGCGCAAAAGCCTCGTACCGTCGGATTTCGACATCGTTGACGGATTTGCGGGCCATCTGCATCGCCTCCTCGAAATGGCGCTTGGTCAGCTCCGGCACGGGGTCCTCCTCATCTTCGTCGACATCCATATCCCCAGCACCTTCAGCCTCACGCGCACGTTGGCGCTCGATGTCCAGGGTAATGGACTCCTTGATAGCGATTTTGACTGCTCGTTGAGTGATGAAACCCAGATCGGCACCAGAGAAACCGTGTGTCTTTGATGCAATGTAGTTGAGGTCAACGTCAGCAGCAACAGGTGTCTTGCGGAGCTGAGCGGATAGAATGCCAAGACGGCCAGCCTCGTCAGGCAGGGGCACGTAGATTAGAGAATCCAAACGCCCGGGACGGCACAGAGCAGGATCTAGCTGCTCAGGTCTGTTTGTGGCACCAATGACGAAGACGTTCTTCTTGGATGTCATTCCATCCATTTCTATGGTAAAGTTAGCACATGTACTGGACACAATATAGATTGTTCAAGCTTACCCGTCAGAAGCTGGTTGACAACACGGTCCGAAGCACCACCAGCGTCGCCTACAGATCCACCACGAGCCTTGGCGATGGAGTCTAATTCGTCTAGGAAGACGACACAAGGAGCAGCAGCGCGAGCCTTGTCGAAGATGTCTCGGATATTGCTTTCGGACTCACCAAACCACATACTGAGCAATTCTGGCCCCTTGACGGAGATGAAGTTGGCGGCACATTCGTTTGCGACAGCTTTAGCCAACATCGTCTTACCAGTACCGGGGGGTCCGTAAAACAGGACACCGCGGGACGGCGAGAGACCAAACTTGAGGAACTTCTCGGGGTGGTCAACAGGATATTGCACGCTTTCCTTGAGATCCTGCTTAACGCTTTCCAATCCTCCAATGTCTTCCCAGCGAACATTTGGTACCTCAACGACGGCAACCTCACGGAGAGCCGAGGGGTTAGAGACACCAAGGGCAAAGCGGAAGTTCTCCATTGTGACACCTAGGGAATCTAGGACTTCGGCATCAATGGTATCCTCATCGAGATCGATGAGATCCATCTTTTCTCTAATTTGCTGCATGGCAGCCTCAGAGCAAAGCGCGGCGACATCGGAACCGACGTAACCGTGGGTCTCAGCTGCAATTTGCTCGAGATCGACGTCGTCACCAAGCTTCATGTTCTTGGTGTGAATCTGCAGAATCTCCAGACGACCGGTAGGGTCGGGGATACCAATATCGACCTCTCGGTCGAAACGGCCGAAGCGACGTAGGGCAGGATCAATCGAATTAGGTCTGTTGGTGGCGGCCATAACGACGACGTTTGAGCGCGCCTTCATGCCGTCCATGAGGGTAAGAAGCTGCGAGACTACACGTCGCTCGACCTCACCGTTGGTCTTCTCTCGCTTTGGGGCGATAGAGTCGATTTCGTCGATAAAGATGATGGCGGGCGAGTTCTTCTCGGCTTCTTCGAACGCCTTTCGCAAGTTGGACTCGGATTCACCAGCCATCTTTGACATGATTTCAGGGCCGTTGATAAGGAAAAAGAAAGCGCCCGTTTCGTTGGCAACTGCTCGCGCCATGAGTGTCTTACCGGTACCCGGAGGACCGTATAGCAAGACACCACGCGGCGGCTTGATACCAATGGACTTGAACAGCTGAGGATGACGCAAAGGCAGCTCGACCATCTCTCGGATTTGAGCCATCTGCTTCCGGCAGCCGCCAATATCGTCGTAGCCAACTTCGTTCAGGTTGTTCTCCTCCTCCTCGCGCTGGATTGGCTCGCCCTCGCAATGGATAACGGTATCTTGGGCCACAATGCCGTACTCGGGAGGGTCGACCTCGACAACCTTGAACTCGACTTGGCGCATACCACCACGGACGATGAATAGATCACCTTGGCGAACAGGGCGATAAGCTTCTCGGAAGTATGGGGCGAGGAAAACGTCGAAGAGTGAGCCAGTGATGCCCTCGACGGTATCAGCGATGGGCAGAACCGCGATCCGCTTAGCCTAATGCCGAAGTCAGCATCCAAACTCCAGCACGAAAGCCTTTCCAGTGTGATGTAGGCTGGGACCTACATATTTAATATCGGGACACGGGTGGATGGTGATCATGTCGCCGTGCTTCACCCGGAGGTTGTGTCGGACAACGCGGTTGATCCGGGCACTGCCGTCATCAAGGTCATCGTCGGCTAGGACGATCAGGACAGTGTCCTTCCGCTTCTTGCCACGAACCAAAACTGTGTCACCACGGAACAGCTGGAGCTGCTCCATGGTGTTGTTGGAAAGGGCGATGATGGAGTTGTCATCGTTGACGGCATCCGTCACCCTACGCCGCAGGGGTCAGCACGGCATCCAATAATAGTCTTGAAAATCACAAGAAAGCCTACATTAACTGGTTGGGCTTCTTCTTCTTTTTTAGAATAGCAGTGGACACATCATTCTCCTAAGCGAAGATTAGCTAGACGTCATGGGCAGTCGCCGTTTGAGGGAGCGCACATCTTTGGGTTCAGCACCGGATACGTCACTGTATGCTTGCGTTAGCTTGGCGGGGCAGCTTGATGATGGATTGCGAAGATATCATCACTCACGCCAAATTGACCTTCTTCTTGTGCTCAGGCTCGGACGCCATGATGTCTGGGATACTGATGGAAAGGAAAAGATGATAGGTGGCAGACTGGGAGTAGCGGCGGTGGAGCTGCAACAACAGATACGCCTCGATTCGATGGGATATATCCACCTGATGGCAGGATATCTTTATACGTCTGGAGGCGAGACGTGTGTGAATTCTGGATGGGGGAATGAGGATGGGAGCGGTACGGGAAGTGGGAGGAGAGGTTGTGAAGGTGAAGGTTAGGTTCAGGTTCAGAGGCGAGAGAGGCTACTTCACTGCTGTTGCGGTTTGCGGTGCAGGTACTACCGTACAGGTTGCAGCTGATGACGAGACATCTTGGGAGCTCGGACCAGCCAGAGACCCACCCTGCGTGTTACAAGCTGGCCGCCCGCCAGCCCGGGCTCGCCCGCCACCTTCTAATGCCTTCCACCACCGCCGTTGCTGACTTAGGCCCCCAGGTAGGTACTTGCCTAAGGCAGGCACCTGCAGCTTACGAGTAGGTACCTACCGAGGTCCGGTCAGCACAGCACACCTTGCAGGTGCTCACAGCGCCACAGGTACCTTACCGGGAGACTGATAAGGCTGCTGAGACCGCTAATCGCACCCGCCCATGATGGTATTCGTCAACAGCGCCTGCCTAGCGAACTGCCTTCCCCAGCCAAAATGCCGGACGATTTTCTTAGCCGAGTCACGGCATGAATGGTGAAGCAAGGATCGCCTGGCTCTTGTGGTAACCACGAAGCAGGTAAAGTACCTATGTACCCCTCCTCGATCCCCATACTCCTCCTCCCTTTCAAGGCAGGCAGACAAACCTCGTACGTAAGCAAAAACACTTCTTCTTACCTTCACATGACTAAGGTGTCTGAATTCAATATGTCCCTCAACATGCCATCCGTGATGTTAATGTGAAGCGCTAGGTAGGTATCCATATATGCTTTGTTGGCACACCAGACCAACTCAACTGTATGTGTCCAGTACCCGGAAGCCCGGTTGAACAGGAACGCATTGGACTGCTAACTTGAGGTTATGGAGCTTGCTAATTCTGGTACAGACAATGCACTGAAATAGTCAAGTACTCATGAAATACAACACATACACAAGTCGTCCGTGAGAGCAATACTACGAGACCGAAAATGATGTTGTCTGTTAGGAGTCAAGATTTCACTAATGTGTACTACAGGATAGACATCGTGAACCTAGAACGTAAGGTTGCCATCCAGGCATCCACGTACGCCAGTGAGCAACTCCAAATGGACCATGCGTATATGCTAACCTACCTAGACTAACTACCAAGTACGTAGCCGGCCAGAAGCTGAGCTGGGCATGTGATGCCGAAGAATCACCCTTCCCTTGCCACTATTCACGTACTCAAAGCCACCTTGTATTCACAATGCGGGCACTGAGGGGGCCGCTAAAGGCTGCTAGTCTCATATCAAGTGGTGAAGAAGGTATTGTTGAGGCTTAATGAATGTCCCGTGAGAACTCGATGGCATGCTACCTAATAGGCAAATACATCATCAATCAGCCTCCATCTATCCATCTATCCATCTATCTATGCCAGTACCACCGCCTGGGTGGCATACGCTACCGAGCTACCAAGGAATGAATGCACAAACAAGCCAAACCCCCTTCTTTCTATACAGATAATATATACACACATGTCTTACCAGACAACCAAGAATTGTTAAGAAAAAGGTCCCCGACAGGGGAAGCTCGCTTATCTTGTAAGCAGATTAGGTTCGCGATTTGCCGTTGGGGCTCTCCACAGAGTTGAAGCGTTAGGGTGTGAATGTCGCTGATACCAACGTCCATTTTAGCTGCAGTTCGCAGAGCAAAACAAAAGAAACCCTTTCACGAATCGAAGATTGCGCCAAAGGCAGGGATGCCACGGGCCTCGAGGCGGTACACCAGTTGTCTATCACCACCCGCACGTTAGTATGGATTACTCTTGGAAAATTGAAATGGAAAAAAATGTCAGGGTGGATACATACTGCGTGACTCTCTTATTTGAAATGATGCACACGGCTTCGGCGCCGCTTTCCTTGTACATTTGGTACGCAAGCGCAGTCAGGTCGGGTTTGCCCTGGGTTCGAGTGTTCCAGATGATCGCTTCCGGGTCTGCTCGCATCACATCGTCGATGATGCCTTGGCCGAACGTCTCCTCAGGGTGTGGGGTGGACCAGAGGACACGGGCAGGTATCTTGCCCTCGTACAGCACCGGCAAGCAGGGCCCGATACCTGAACCTGTCGCCACAAGGACGACTTTCTTGAACAGAGGCGCGATCGTGAGGACTCCTGCGGCGAGTGTTCCTCGTGTCCACAGCTGTTGCGGCGCTCCATCAATCGTCTTCCGTGTCCAGTCACCTGCGTTCGATACGATGACCGAGAAGCCCTTGGTACCCGGCTTATCAATGGCGGCGAAAGCATGCCATTCGCGCAGTGGCTTGTCAGATAGCCGGATTCCTTTGCCTGCGATAGGCGTCTTCTCGTCATCGAAGTGTAGTCGAATGGCATGTTTGGAAAGCGGTTCCGGACGGACGGTGACGCGCCTGAGTCGGATCCAGGGCAACGCAATGCTCAGTGTGATGAGCCCCAGGAGGTAGACCGCGGGGGAGCGAGCGACAGTCTCGGAGAGTGATTGGTCTTTCGGTCGTAGGGAATCAGCGGCCACAAACAAGTGGGCGTAACTGAAGATCCAAAGTTAGTCGTCATTGGTTTCAAGGTAGTTCGATTTCACTTACACAAGACCTGTAGCAGTCCAGCCAGCAAATCGGTGTGTCCATTCGAACTGATCGTGGAACTTAACGCGCATGTCAGGGTGAGCCATGCCGATGATAGCCAACAAGAGGGCGAGGATGATATAACTGAGAGCTATCGTTGCTGTGTTGATGTGCTCCTCTTCGGTGTTTCGGGCGTAGTTGAATGTGGCGCCAATGGTGAAGGCGAGCCACCAAAGCACAGCGGAAACGGCGGCACCAGAGTGAACGCCGCCGATATGGTATACCCGAGCGCAGTGACGTCTGATCGCCAGGGGCGCCCAGGTAGGCACGCGAGTGAACAACCAGTACAGAAAGTTGATACAGTATTCTTGCCGCATTGCAACCGCCACGAGTAGGTTCACTGCGATGGCCGTGGAAAATTGAGACAGTGGCAGGGTACCCCTATCCCACGACTTCCACCAGACAAGCGCAAATGCGAGGAGGTTGGCAAAGAAGATGAAGGAGAAGAACCGCCGGTAGAGAGAGAAGAAGCGGTGTCGAAGCCATCTCTGACCATGGAAGCCATTCTTCTTTGGAAGCTCGTACTTGACGCCCTCTTCCACTGCGGATGGGGAAATGTCCTTCTCGAAGACTGCTGGACTCTTCCCCAGATCGACCGTGCTCGTTGACGGTGTAGATCCCTCCGACCCAATGATAGTGGAAGGTGCCAAACTTGCCAGGGTTTCGGAGCTGACAACCTCCCTGAGTCGTCTCTGTGTATGAGCCTCGGCCATCTCCTTCAACTTCCGCTTGTCAAATTTACCATTAGCGGTCAGGGGAATGGAAGAAATATGCAGCCACTCGGTTGGGACCGCATAGTAATTCATCGTCTTCCCAAGAAGTTCGGCCATGTTGACTTCATCGAGCCGGTAAGGGGACGAGTAAAATCCCCATAGCTTGTCATTGATGACTAGAGCAACAGCCTTCGTCACGGATGGGACTTTTTCAATGGCAGCAGAAACACCGTCAAGCTCAACACGGAATCCCTACCAAATTGGTTAGCTTTGTTGCTCTGTTTGCAGCTCTTCATGACGAAGCTTGCCTTGATCTTGACTTGCTCATCCTTTCGGCCAAGCGGTACAAGTTTACCATCAGGTGTCCATCGAGCAAGGTCTCCGGTGTTGAACATTCTGGCACTAAATACAGGGTGTCTGGTTAGCGGAGTCAGAAAGAGCTGAACAATACAAGACAACTTACCCATCTCGTGTGAATTTGTCAAGCTTGTATCTTTGTGCCGTCAATTCTGGCAAATTCACGTATCCTGCGGAGACGCAAGGACCAGACGCCCACATCAAACCAGGCTGCCCGATAGGAACGGGGTTCTCATCGTCGTCTAGAACATAGACTCTGGTATTTGGCAATGGTTTTCCGATGGTTAACAGATCGCCACGCTTGTGCAGATGTGCGGTGTTCAAGATACTGATCTCCGTCGGGCCGCAAACGTTCCAGAAATCCGCATGAGGAGCCCACTGGTCGGCCAAGGCCACTGGGCAAGGCTCACCACCAACAGCAACTGTCTTGACATTAGGGTATTCGGCTTGGGGAAACTTTGCGAGGATCGTCGGTGTCGCGATAACAGTGTCCACCCGTCGAAGTGTATCAGCCCAATCTCCATTGCGGATATGTAATGTTCCTCCGTTCATCAAGGTCGCGAGCATTTCCCATTGGGCTGTGAGAGAAGCATCAGTACGGGCTCAAGCAAAGTTGACGAATGTTTGGGTAGTATGTACGCACCCATGTCGAACGAGATATTAAGAAGCTGGCCAACGTTTTTGCCGATGGTGATTTTCATCTTCGCTGGTTCCACCAGAAGGTTGTTGACGAGACCTCGGTGCCTGACGTCAACTCCCTTTGGATTACCAGTGGTACCAGATGTATAAATCATGTATGAGCCGAAGCTAGTGTCCATGTTGACCTTGGGGCGTTCATCGTTACCAAATAGAATCTTGGGATCTTGACCGTCGAGTTCCACGATTAATGACCCAGTATCACGGGCATGAATCTCGACTTTTGAGACGAACTTGCCGAGACATAGTACCACTTAAGATCATTAAAGTTAGTAATATTCCTTACAAATGGATGAATTGCAGATGAGTCCAGAACAATCTAGAGTTAGAGCAGAGATACCCATTCAAAGTATAACAAGCCTCGAGAAATTGCTGAAAAGGGGCAACAAAGGATCTCAGTGGTTAATACTTACTACGAGGCCTGGCATCGTGGAAAATATGCTCCAGGGCAGAATCGGCAACCACACCACCGTCTAACGGTACATATTGTGCGCCAGCCTTGAGAACGGCAAGAATTCCCACAAGAAGCTCGATGGAACGAGAAACGACGATGGCAACTCGATCGTTTGGACGAAGACCGCGTTGTATCAGCTCGTTACTCAGAATGTTGGCTCGTCTCTCCAATGCTTGATACGTGATTGATGTTCCGTCATGATGACGAGCAGCTGTTACTTGAGGGTATCTGTCGACGATATTTTCAAAAGCTTTGTGGACGAGATCGAATGGAATGTCGGCGCGAGGGCCTTGACTAAACTGTTTGAAGAGTACTTGGTCCTCCGGGGACAAGTTTTCAATAGAATGGAACGACATTGTGGCTGTTAACCGTGACTGGTGGTGAGTTGAACGAGATTTGCCCTGGACATCATGGGTCATGGTTTCGTGGGTTTATTCTCCATTGCCCTTTTATATATGTCTGTTGGCAATCCTATTAGAGAAGGTCTTTTGGGCGTATTCCATGGAATAGAATCCACCTCTTCAAAGCTTACTCCCCGTAACTTGTCAATATGTCCGAGTTTAGTATACCACATCGAAATGAAAGAGCATGGGTGTCTACCTAGCCAACTCCGCCCTGGTGAATTTTCCCTGGCTCCCTCTCTCGCCTCTCTCTCATTATTTCCCATCCCCTCACGTTCTATCTTGGTTCTTCCACAGGCACCCCAGAAGCGAGAGCTAGGCAGACTGAGAGTGGAGAGGAACGTTTTTTTCTGCCGAACCCAATCAGAGGCTGTGCCAGCAACTGCCACAGACATATTGCCGCACATGGATGCCTCCACAACTAGCCTTAGATGAGGGCCTTGAAATGCTGACAATTTCCGTCAAAGCGGGTTTATTCTCCCAGCTCGTGGACGCTACTACTCGTCCCACGGGGGTGCACCTTGTAATTGTTTCATTCATCGTTTATGTGGCTTAAACATATTTGCGTTCTGGAACACAAAAGGAAAATAAGACCCCGAGAGAGGCAGTTGTCATCATCTGCAGGCTAAAGTTGAGATCGAAGCAAGGTTCATCTAGGACGACGGAGCTTGCTGTCGTTTCAAACATTCGACGACCAGACGACCTGTCGAGCCTGTGTTGTAAACGATCACATCAAGTGCTACGATAGTTTGTAACAGCCGGGTTTGGGGAGATCTTCCCCGGTACCCATTATTTTGACGGCTGTTCCTTGTTGAAAGTCGCTGTCCTGGAATTTTCCGAACTGTGACTATGCAGTGACGTACCTACGTAGTAGCTGCGAATGCATCAGCTGGGGCTGAAGGACAAGGCAAGATGTCGTCTGACAAAACGGCCGTCTTACCGAGATGTTTACGCTCTATATTAGTGTGCCCGTGCCTTAGTACACTAAAATCCTGCTCCACCTCTGCGGCAAAGGATCAGTTAAATTTATCAGCTTCCGCGATCGGCGCTAACATCGTCGGCGATCAAGCGTCCGTTATGAGATGGCATCTTTTGGGGGTTACTTGGCATGTCAGCACTTTGGCACGCTATCGCATCAATCAGACGATCCAAGAAAGTACCTTGCTTGCATTGGACAATGTGTCCTACTCTCCACGATGCTACGGTAGCGTTGGGATTTTGACATGTCGTGAAACCTTATCCACAACAGTTGTGAGAGTTACTGTATGTAGACATCGTCAGACTTCGTTTGCGACACCTTGCAGTTAGACTCTACAAGTACTACGGGCCTGCATGACCCAGCTACGGCTGTTCTTCCCAATTCTGATGTAGCGGGCCATATAGAGGCTGTTAAGTCACATGCTTTTCATTAAGTCATGTTTGAACCCAACTCTGCTCAGGAAAGGGTCCGACGAGAAATTTCCCTAATACGGGTTAGCCAGCGACATCAAAGCTTACTAACACCCACAGTTCGTGCTGGTGCGTCTTGGTGTGTCTTGGATAGGCCAGCCTTAAGGAAACAATTTATCCATCCAGCCAGCCCCTGTCATCTTTTGACAAACGACAACCTTAAGCGCGAGGTACAGTAGCATACGTATCTCGCGTACCACTTTGTATTACCAATGGAAACTCCACCATGCAGCAATCAATCCACCACGTTCACGGCCCCGAACGCAAACTATCCTTTAGGAATGTCGAGATGCCATTCCTGTCCTCCTTACGGCTTCACCTGCGGCTGTGACAGCTCCGGGCACGCATCTGTCCATTGTCCAGCCTATTCGAGCTTCGCGCAACTCGGCGTGACGGGCCCGGACAACTTTATGAACGCGCGGTACGACGCATCCTACGCGCTTTGACAGATGCGGTCACCGAGCCCTCCGCAATTACGTTATCAAATTGCGGCCATGCAACGATGGTAGTGATTAACGTCTTAGTCGAGTCTTACTCATGGCCCTGGAAAGCAGGAAAACATCACGCCTTGCTGCCTTGGCGTTCAGCCCAGACTCGCGAAACGTTGGCGTCTTGGTTGCTTGGTATTTTAGCGAGTGCTAGCTGCAACGCCGTGGGTCTGGCATTGATGGTCATGTTTCGTCAAAATTCGAATCAGGCAGTTGTAAGCTGAAAGCTTTCTTGACCGGCCCAGCAGGCCTGTCTGTCACATGACCTCTGGTTTAGGGGCCGTAGGAGTCGGGACATTGACACGCCTTCGTGATGCGGTAGTTCTGGTGGTAACCTCGTCGCCAGGACTATGCTGTCGTACCTGCATCTGGCCCCGCGTTGATCCCACGTGGAATCTGCCCTGACGATTGGACCGCGGAGCGACGGAGGACAAGGTTCGATCGACCTTCATCTCCCCTATTCACCGATTGTAACAACACATCCTGAGCCCGCCGAGCCCACCGAGCCCGCCGAGCTCGCTGAGCCTCTTGTATCCTTCGCGGCACAGGTACGACATGTGGTATTCATTGTGGACAGTGACTACGCGTCGCTGATAGATAAAAACAACCTTCATGATTTCCGACTCGCGATGTGGCGTCGACTGCCTACACATACACCCGGGGCTTTGGATTCGGCCCATTATTACCGACTAATTATAGCGCCCGAGAAATAGGCAGCTCGAAACTTTGGTGCACGGCGTTCTGTTTCGGACAAAGTAAGGCTGTCGGGCAATTTACAGTAAGACGTTCCAACTCCCGTTTCTGCGAGTATCATGAAAATAGCATTTACCTTCCACAGTAGTTTGTTGTACAATGCGACATCGAAAACAGGTATCCAGGTGAATTGACGAGGAAATCATCCTCATGCATCGCGACCCTGGTCAGGGAAATAGCGAGGCCCCATTGCCCGCTTACCCGCCCAACGACTGGGGCGCAGACAATGGACACCGGCAGGCTGCATTGTGCTGGACCTGGCCGTAATCAAATGCGGTCATGTCTCAGTCTCGCTGGAGCTGAATGCCTTATTCTTGCTCGCAGTCGGTTTATATATCAAGACGTTCTGGTGAGCAGCTGATCAGGGCATTCTGGCCATCACCTCTCACATCTTCAAGGACTAACTCATCGCCTCCACCAGACTTACCGGACCGCATTCTAGATCTTGCTTGCTCTTTTCAGCTATACCCTCAACAGGAAACCACAACCGCCATAAGCAAAATGCAGGCCTCAGTCCCACTTCGTTCGCAAGCCACTGCTTTGCCGGACTTCGAAGGACTCGAGTCATTGTCTCTGCCCGCAGGCCAGGAAAGCAATGACCTAATCGTCGGCATCGACCGCGCAGCGGCTGTTGCTGTCATACAGATGAACCGCCCCGCAAAACGCAATGCCCTCAGCCACGAGATGATGATTCAACTACCTGCTCTGCTGGGCGAGCTCGACCGCAACGATGCGGTGAGAGCCGTCGTCCTAATGGGCACTAGGAAGGGCGCCTTCTCAGGTCAGTGTAACATGGCAGCAATTCACCCGCTGAACGACATGCCCCTTTTCTGAGCCCTGCTGACCAGAAGTCCTAGCTGGTGCCGATATCAAACAGTTGAACAATCTGACGACCAACTCGGCACACGAGCGGAAATTCCTGACCAACTTGAATGACGGCTTTGAAAGCTTCTCCAAGCCCCTCATCGCAGCTGTCGAGGGCTTTGCTGTAAGTCTGATCTATGAATAGATAGTGGCGGACCTTCTGGCTGGGTATTCGCTGACGGATCAAATGCAGCTGGGAGGCGGGTTCGAAGTTGCTCTAGCTGTAAGTATTGCGCCTACGTTGGTCTACCTGTCGACGAGATCTAACACATGTTGTAGTGCGATATGATCTACGCAACAGAGGATGCCAAATTCGGTCTTCCCGAGGTGTCTATTGGATGCATCCCCGGCGCTGGTGGCACCCAAAGACTCGCAAGAGCTCTGGGCAAGCACAAGGTGAGCAGCTAATTGCAATGGACAACGGACAACCATGACGACGCAGTTCAGCTAACGTGGGGGTTGGTAGGCGATGGAGCTCATCCTCCAAAGCCAGACGATTAGCGGCAAGGAGCTTGCCGAGCACGGCATCGTCAACAAAGCCTGCAGAGGAGACGAGGATGTGATGGTAGAAGCAATGAAAGTTGCCACTCGCATCGCTACATTCTCTCGGCCAGTCGTCCGCATAGCAAAGGAAGCTGTGCTAACGGGTACGTCGTCTGAGATTCCACCTCGTTTGAAAGGATTGATACTGACTTCGCCCTCTGTAGCCGAGAACAACCACCTGAACGCGGGCATGATCCTGGAGAAGCGGCTGTACTATATGACCTTTGCCCTCGACGACTTCAAGATCGGAACGCAGGCTTTTCTAGACAAGAAGCAGCCAAACTTCAAGCACGAGTGATGGATTCAATCATGGCTTAGGCAGATATGATGATTGGCGGAAGGGAAGAGCCACGACTGGTGTTGGCAATGGAAACGTGTCAAAGAAAGGGTAGCGTTATCTCTATGATGGAGCCCTGCGATTAGAAGGTCGGCCCCAAGTAGCAGCTGGATGTGAAGGGGTTCCGGAACACGGTATACGAAGTGCGTGCCTACATAGTACCGTTGCACTAGACAGCAGCTATCTATATGAATGTTATGATTGAAGTCACGCCTACTTGTTATTGTACGCGATCATGAGCAAAACGAGCTCAAGTCTCTCGAGTTGCACAGGTCGAAAGCGAGCCGTGGCAAAAGAGCCTGTCGCCTGGTAGGCTTGATGTCGCATCGAGGGCAATATGCGAACCCTTAGATGTGTATCACGAGAAGCAGAAAAAAAAGGTAGGATCCCTGCATGTAATGCACCATTGCATCAACTCGCATGTTATTGGCCAATTGGAGCTAGCTTAGGTGGGGGAATCTGCCGGCCAAGATCTATCGCTGCCTACAAGTACTTACCTAGGTAACCGTACCCCACATGCCCACCACTATCATGCATCGTTTAATCGGTTACGTACAGCACCATAGGCTCGATAGATACCTCTCTCGCCTCTAAGGCCAGCTTAGATATCCAAGAACCAAGGCCGGCTTAGATGTAAGTATTCTGCTATGCTATCGCCTTCACCCGGGCAGTCACCGAATTAGGTAACTTGCATGGATTAGATGATTCTTATCAGCCTCCCACTTCCTCTCGCAAACCTTCTCCACCATCCATTATCCATGGTGATCCAACGCCTCCGAGGACCACCTGTATCTAAATCCTGCTGCACACAATAACCATATATGGTATTGATATGCGTCGTCCGAGCCGCACCTTGTCTTCTTGCAAGACACACGTGACGGCAAAAGGGAGATGACCTCGACAGTGACATTCTTGTTCTCTGTCAATCGCGTACATTCCAGAACGCCCACTCCCTGATGTTAATGTAGGTGTTGTGCACGGCGCGCAGGTGTATCCAGCTCCGTCCCTCGTCCTATGCTATGCGATGCGCTGAGCGCGCTTCATCGACGTTACTATCGTGAACTTCAAGATGCCCATATAGAGTATCTATCTGCTAACCCACACAGCTCGAACCCTGTCCGCCCAGACGCCAAAACCAACTGGCTACCAACCACCAGCACTACGGCCGTATAGTATCATAGCGAGCCCCACCACCGTTCCTATACTACTGTACATTGAAGCTTGCACTACCGAGGACTACTCGTACCTAGCAAAGCGGGAATAGGTAGGAAGTCATTAGTAGCTCCTTTCAAGTGCGGGCGTCGATCACGCGCGCAACAGATCGATCAGTTCTGGGTGCTTGAGAGCTCACCCTCATCTCGCCTCCTCGATTCCTGGATTCCTGTCTTCTCCAGTCCGTCGTGTGACTATCTACCATGGATGCCAGAGACCCCACGACCTGGTTCGGCCACGAGCGAGGGACATCGCCAGCAGGCCGCAGCAACAGCCCATCGTCTGTCGGCCACCAGAGCGTAGCTTTCGAAGACGACCCTCTTCTTGGTGATCACGAGGCGCAAATACGAGACGATGGTTTCCCCCACCGCCGGCGACGAAGGTAATGGCATTTGTAGCTTGCATCCAAACTCGTCAACCCAACACAGCGTCGGCTAACGAGAGTCTCTGCAAAAGGTCGTCCGTAACAAATACCTTTGCTCATATCGGAGACATTGGCGGTGTCAATTCCATACGCTCTTTCGGTCGAAGCTTTCAGCGAGCTGCGGCATTTCCCGAGATCATCCCCCAACGACCGTCTTTCGTCTTCGCCCCGGGCCAAGAACCCTTACAAGCCGGCGACATCGAGGACACCGCCGCTCACGATGCTCCGCCTCACGGTCTTCTTCACCACCACCACCACCATCTCGGCGCCACCCCCTCCGACAGCGCCATTACTGATGCAGATCCGGAGGACAGCTCTGCGATAACACATATTGATAGTCGATTAAGCGAGCGGAAGCGCCTTGGGAGCGGGGATTTGCACAGGGTCATATCACCTTCGGGTTCCATGCGCAGCAATTCGATATTCTCCACGCCACCCTTACTCTCCGCGCCCCCTATATTCGGCAGCTATGGTTCCGTTGGAAGTTATGGCACTGTGGAGGATCTCGAATCGGAGGCGAGCCATGCGTCGATGAGAGAGGCAGCCGAACTGTGGCGACACCAGCAAGAATCGGGCACAAATCTACCAGACGGAGAGAGGCCCCCTGTGCTCGTGAAGGAGGTCGAGCAGGACGGTAAGATCGTGCTGGCCGTCTCTGGCCAGTCTACTCTACCGCAAACAGTAGTCAATTCCACCAAGTAAGACGACACGTTCTGGCTAGAGATCGCAGTAGCTAACCCACGATAGCGTTCTCATCGGAGTGGGGCTTCTCAGCTTGCCCATGGGTTTGAAATACGCCGGTTGGATTGTCGGTGTCATTGCCCTGGTACTTTGCGGTCTCACAACCAGCTGGACAGCGAAGCTCCTGGCAAGGTGTATGGATCTCGACCCCACAATCATAACCTTTTCCGACATTGCCTACATCTCCTTTGGTCGGAGGGCACGCATCGCAACTGCTGTCCTCTTCACGCTGGAGCTGCTCGCTGCATGCGTAGCGCTTATCGTGCTTTTTGCCGATAGTTTGGCGCTGCTTTTTCCTGGCAGCTTGAGTACAACCGGCTTCAAAATCGTCTGTACCATCGTGTTGATACCCCTTCAGTTTGCTCCTCTTGCACTTCTTAGTGTCACGAGCTTTGTGGGCATTTTTTGCTGCCTGGGCAGTAAGTGTCATCCACTTTCCAGTTTGATTGCGAGCAACTTTCCTGACCAAATCTTGATAGTCGGAGTTATTGTTGTACTCGATGGCTTGATCAAACAAACGACCCCAGGCTCGCTTGTTCAACCAGCCATCACATATCTCTTTCCCGCAAACTGGCTGACGCTCCCGTTATCCTTCGGCCTGCTCATGTCTCCGTGGGGTGGACATAGTGTTTTCCCAAATGTACGTACAAAAGGAACTACCCCTTTCGCTTTTCAAACTAACTTTGGCCCCATAGATCTATCGGGATATGCGTCACCCTCAAAAGTATACTAAGGTTGGTGAATTGTTACAGCTTCGAGTATTGTGCTAAACTAATGTTGCTGTAGGCTGTCGGCTATACATTTTCGTTCACGCTACTCGTAGATGCGTCTGTAGCGATAGTCGGACTGTTGATGTTCGGTGATGGCGTTCGTGACGAGATTACAGCTAACATACTCGGAACCACTGGCTACCCAAACGCGCTCAACATTCTTCTTGTTATCTTCATCGCCATCATTCCGCTCACAAAGGTCCCACTCAATGCACAGCCCATAATCACCACAGCCGAAGTGCTTTTCGGACTCCGACAACAGGTCGTCGCAGAAGAGACGCCGCTAGTCGGGCTCTCCAGTACCTCTAGGGGGCTTCTCAAGGCCCTGATCAGGGTGGTCGTACTAGCAGTATTCCTGGCCATCGCCATCCTGTTCCCGGCATTCGATTCCATCATGGCCTTTATGGGCAGCGCTCTCTGTTTCACAATTTGTGTGACGTAAGTCAAACAGTCCCTGGTCCCCTTGGAATACCATCCCCTTCCTTCCATGTCAAACATCGTTCTGACGAACCGGCTAGGCTTCCGCTCGCCTTTTATCTCAAACTCTTCGGCTCCGAGATCGCCGCGGGCGAGCGCATCCTCTGCTGGTCAGTCATGCTGCTATCTAGCCTCATTTCCATTATAGGGACCGTGTGGGCTTTCCTGCCCAAGCAGTTGATCGGGGCCGAATAGCCGCTATATCCCACAAAGTATAATCCGATGGATGGTATGAATTGCCGGATTGGCTTACATACTTCTTATACACCGATATACTTTCTAGCAGAAATAGCTTTGGGAGTGAAGTGTGGAGATATAAATTGTTTAATAACCCACCGGGTGTATCTATCAAGCAGGTGTCCTTGGATTTGATATGATTTACTGATTGTGCGCAAAACGGGCATTACAAACGAGTCCTTGCATTGGGGGTTGGGGAAATCAGGATAGGATTCATCTCTTGCATCTTGGTTGCAGAAAACGGTCAATGCAATGCATTTTCAAAACGAGGGATTCACATAGTAAGCATGTCAGCAGACCGGTGACGGTTGGATTCACTATTCAATGGTAGCATTATCAACACAAATCTGTCAAAACAAAATACAGCAGTTGTGAGAGGTGATCAGATTAAATCGGTCCCGAATAGAAGTAGTCAGGTGACCTGCTTCTTTTTTCGGTGGTTCTACTTCAATCCACCTTGTTTTGCAAGGAATCTGTCGGTCTACATACTGTAGAAGCTACGATATGCCAAGCAGACAAGAGTCTGGTAGATCCAGGATGGAAATCATCTCATCTCGGTTCTAGGTCACCCATAGCTACCTAGTCCACTTCGGCCAAGTAAAACCCCATACATGCATGCACTCTCACTACCCAGTCAAAGACGCGCTCTCTCGTATGACTGGCACAGATGATTTGACACCACATGGCATCCCTAATAGCTTCTTCCGAACATGGTCCAGGACTTGGCAACGGCCGAGCACTCAGGGCTTAAGCACTTGGTCTCTGGGGCCAAATCTTGGGGCTAGAAGGGTGAGAGTACGGGTCAGTTTCGATTCTTAGACCAGCCTCGCTGAATTCCAACTCACCTGCTTGAAAGGAATGCATAGACTCTTCATGCCCATGGTAGGCTGCTTCTCGTGAGGAGCGCCCTCCTTAGGTTCCTCGCTCTTGGTGATTTCCTTGATCCTGTCCTCGCAGGCTACCGCCTCGCAGAAAGGAATGATGACGACGTTCTTGTCATCCAGAGCAGGAACTACCTTGGTCCAATCGGTCAAGACCAACCTGTGAGACGAGAATGCGGCTTCGGCCTTTTCGTAAAGTGACCTTTGAATTGTCTCGAGAAGTTCCGGCACTTCAGTGGCAAGCTCGTCGAGAGAAATTGTGCCCTTCTCTCCCGAGTCACGGCGCGCGTAAGAAATGACGTTGTTCGCTGCGTCTTTGGGTCCAAACTCGATTCGCAATGGAACGCCCCTGTAAAGTTGAGAAAATGTGATGTCAGTCATGAAGAAATATATCTCTCCATCGCCATTCGTCCTGCTATAGGCACGGTGAGATTTCACTTACTATTGGAAATGTCAGTCGTAATACACCAATTGAGTCGTTTGAAGGATATGAAAGAGAAGATACAAGGCAAGGCATATAAGGGGGCTTCATTGCATACCTTGAGTTCCCATTCGGCGAACTTGAATCCTGGGGTGCTGTTGTGATGTAAGCTACAGAATCTTTTACTTTTAACCGATAAACAAGTGGACTTACTGGCCATCACGACTGTCGACATCGATTCGAACACCAGCTTTCTTCAAAGTGTCGTAAAGTTCATCCACCTTCTTGCCATGACTGGCTTTGTCTTCAGCACTCATCTTGTTGGTAATTCCCACTGGGATGATGATTGCTTGAAGTCTAGCCACCCTGGGAGGCGTAACCAGGCCCTCTTTAGCACAATAGAGTCAGTAAATTGCGATGTTAGATAATCCATTGAGAGACAGAGCAACGAACTATTGTCTGAGTGTATCATCGCCATCACACCGATGACTCTCGTGGATAGCCCCCTTTAATTGATTGTTAGTATATGAAATAAACCTGGCGGCGGAGAGAGTCTATACCAAGAGTTTTGCCAGACGTGGATCTTCTCTCCTTTCTTGTCCGGGTCCTCTACGGTTACGTCGAACTATAAAATTGTCAGCCAGAGTCACCTTGATGAGCCCAGAGGTAGGCTTGCCATTTTGCTGAAGTTCTGGCCAAGACAGCTACAAGAGTTAGGACACAGCATAAAAAGATTCAATCGTTATTTTGCTCTTACTGCGAGGTTGCTCCTTGAATTCCTCGACCATTGGTAGGAATGAATCCCTCCCTAAAATGAATCAGTAGTTGCCAACGCGAAGATGGGGTCCAATGTATAGTAGCAGAGAGACTTACACAGTTGTTGTCCAGTGGCCGCCGGCAAACTTTTCAGCCTCTGTCTTCCTACAGTCCGGTCAATGGTAAGGAACCAGGACATGGGCAGTTCAGTCGATCAAACTTACTTGCCACGTACGACAGGAACGGCAAGAAGTTCCTTTTCCAAACATCAGCGACTCGCACTCTATACAAGTTTCATAACAAGTTCACACCTCATAGACAGCTGCGTAGAGCTCGAGGATCTCGAGCACTTCCTTCGATGCTGATTCTTCGGTCAAATGGGCGCTGGTGGAAATGTGAGCTGCATATCAGAATCAAGAACTTATCGACTAACGTGTGTCCTTCCTGCCATAAGAATTCGCGCGCTCTCAGGAATGGGGTGGTCTGCTTGGCTTCCCAACGAACAACGTTGTTCCACTGATTCAGACGGCTTCATAACAATGTTAGCATATTCTAGGGAGAGATTCGAGTTGTGCATGAAAACCTGCGGAGCACCGGACGATGAATTGAGCATGACTGGGGTTTTGTATATTGGAAGTAATGGATGTTTGGGAAGGTTCCGTTTTGGTACTCACAAAGGAAGGTCTCGGTGTGACCGAATCCATTTGGCGTAGTATGGATACATGACGGCCTCTGTTGAAGTCGCGTCAGCTTGTCTCTTGCGACGACATTAGATTGCAGAGGCTTACCCGAAGTCGGACGCACAGCGACAGGAACCTTAACTGGTCAGCTTTTTCAACCTGGGAGGTATGCCAGAGGTCCTTACTTCTAAGTCCTTATCTCCGCTGCGATGCCACTTGATGTTAATACACCAAGTTCTGCCAGAAGAGAAGTGGAGGGATTCTTACGCCTTGGTAACCCAGGCAAGTTCAGGAGCAAATCCCTGTTTAGGTAATTTAGACGCGCGTTTCTAACCGAGTGCTCGGTAAATTACCTCGACGTGGTCCCTAATTCGTTATCGTCAGCCTCAAGTCAAAATATTGTATGGGCTGGAGGACGGCAAATCGAGTTGGGATGGAAGGGCCAGGGTGGTGGCTGGCGAGCAGGGAGCCATACTTTTCCTGAAGTGCTTGTTAGTATACGAACTCAGTAAGGTCAAGTCGTCCGGATGTGTCAGTTTCGGGAATGCGCGCCTTTTCTCTTTTTACTTACTTTTTCCAGTGACTTGGAAGACAAAAACATGGGGAAACTCGTCTCTTCCACACCCATGGCCTCGATCTTCTCCTGGAACCATTTCCGGATAGTATTCCAGGTGTACATGGCAGAGGCTGCGTGTCAGACCGTGTCAGCCAGAGTCGCAGTCATGGTTGCGGCGAACCATGGGTGTGAGGTTTGGGCGTGGGCGCAGGCGTCGACGTAGGCGCAGGCGTGGGGACTCACGTCGTAGGATGTAAAAACCAGAAATCTAGTGATAGAGTCGTGGTCAGCTTCATGGGCCTATGTTTCTGTTCGGGGCGCATCGAGGCGCATCGAGGTGCATCGGGGCGCGCGTGCGCGTGTCGCATTCTCTTACCTCGCTGTAGTATTCAACCATCTCGCCCTTCACAACCAACTCCTGGTACCACTGGCTGAAGTCGGTCTCCTTGGCGGCGGTTATGCCGATAATTTCCTTGCCGCTGTCCTTCTTTCCGCCAACAACAGGGAGCTCCTTGGAAGCGGCCTTCTCAGCCTTGCCAGCCATTTTGGCGGCTTTCTTGAGAGCGCTCTTGGAAGTCTGGACTGCGTCCGCCATTGTGGACGGAAATGTGGTCGTAGAGGGCTAGGGTGGGAATCTGCGGGCTTTCGCGTGTCGTCGTGGTCCGGGGGAAAACACGACTGAAGGGGAACAAGTAAAAAAAAATGACTTGTACACAGCGACTATGACTCTCTCGCCGGTTGACAAGGACCACCTGGCAAAATCAGGAGCCGGAGCAGGAGGGAGACGTTGCCCCGCATCAGATGCGCGACGGGGTGAAACCCTTCAGCTGCCCCGCGGCACCTGATTGGCGCATAGCAGCAGATAGATCCAGCTCACTGGGAAGAGAACCGATAGACGGACCCAAGCCGAGCAAGCCCCCCAAGCCTCCCCAAGATGACCACCCCGAGCCACCCTTATCTGCTGCCGTGGCGACTGCTCGACTGGATCTAGGCACCCTCGGCACCCTCGGCACCCAGGTCCCTCTTACCTAGTACTCACCTGCTTAACCCAACCTCCCGCTCTACACAGTTTGCGGGCTCTTTCCCAGTAGAGGGCATTCTGGACCTTATATGTCCAGGTACCAATGCAATTATCTAACAAACAGGAGATCGCATGTGTTCCATTGTGTTGGATACTATCTACATGTACTGTACAACGCACATCTACACACTTGATAAATATATCAATAAAATGCCCAAGTTGCCTGCTACAAGGCCTGCTGGCCAATCATATCCATGCCAAGAGCCCGATCGAGTTAGAAACAACAAGCCCCTGGAGAGAACCCCTCGCTCGCCTCGTGCCCCTAATCTTGGTAGTCTCCCTCCCAGCTTCACGCTTCGCCGCGTTTCGTCGTGGTCTCGCATTCAATTCTTTTTTCGGAGGCGTTCAATTATGCCTCATAGTATAACTTTTGGGTACGGTACAGTTATGAGTGGGTAGGAAGTTTCGTGCCGGTAAATATGCCACCCGGAGTCATTTGCGTGACAAGACCTGGGGAATCATTTGATGTGTCACTCAAAACCCCTACATAGAAAATTGTGTCTTCGTTGACAAACAATCGCATTGATGTTAACAAAGTAACTACTTACCTACCTAGCCGAGAGCTAGGGTTAAGAGAGCTCCAACCTCAGAGCATCATATTGGACATAGATGGATCCAGGGAGGACGGCTGTCTCCACGTTTGTCGCGTTGAACGGGAGGCTCAGCACGAACTCATTCAGACCCTCCCTCAACAACTCACTCGAGAAGACGAACTTGTGGCCAAAGTTCTGGCACACGATGCCGCTTCGCACCCCGCACGACCCGCTGCGGTAAGACGGGATGATCCAGGTCTCGACGTCTCCTCCGTTGACTGCCACCGTGTAAGGCACATTCGAGTATTTCTCGGCCGGCAGCGTCGCCCACTTGTTGTTCCCATTCGCCGTCTTCACGCCAGCGAGATCGACTGTGAACGTCGCTTTCTGCATCCCAGACAGTTGCGAGTCGGACAGATTGAACTGGATCGTCCAGTTGTTGACATTTTCATAGACAGGCCGTGGATGCAGGTAGTTCGCGTACCCCGGGAACCAGCTCCAATGGATGTAGTTGAAGTCTTCGCTTTCGACGCTCTGCCCAACTTTGAAGACAACCCCGTCAGGGAAATCAGACGAGAAGTCCCATTTGCCCCAGTAAATCCGATACTGCTCTGGCTGTAGAGGCTTGCTCGTGTCGGGTGCGTTGCCGTGCCTATACTCGCCAGAGGACTTGTCGGGCGTGCCAATCCGCCAAATCTCTTGACCGGCGGTCTCGGACCTCCATTCGAACGTCGACGGCGCGTTAGTCCTCGACACCACAACATCGTCTTGGATGAACCATCCGAAGATCCCGTCGGCGTATACAGTGAGTCGGTACGTGCCTTCCTTCACCATCGGAATTTCCACGCTGCCGCTTTCGGGATCAACATCGGCCCAATACTGCCGGCTTAAATGGTCGAATGTATTGAGCTGAAAGTCTTGTTGGTTTTCTGAAAGAACGGCGATGGGACGCTTGGCACCACTAGGCAACTGGATCGTTGCTTTGAACAAGGCACGTTCCGACTTTGGCGCGTAGTTCGGCACGTACTCCGCGATGCTGTCATAGAAGTCGCCATTCCATTCTGGATGAGCATAGTAGGCCGCATCTGCTCTGAGCTCGGCCAGTGTTGTGTTGGGCGCTCCTTTATTGAAATGATAATATTGCGGCCCCCATGTCCTGTCGAAGCCATGTGTTATATTGGGTACTGGAGCGCCATAATGGCCGCTCACCAGATAGTTGTACTGTGAAGCATTAGTAACCATATCTGGTTCTATCAGCGCCATTTTATCTTGAGTCCGCGCCCGGCTTTCGTGATGACGATGGGGTATATAGGCACAGTGTGTACATCCACCTAATCGTTTTATAGGAGATTCGCAAACAGTCTATCGACTTACCACAATGCCATCAACGACAATGTCGTAATGTAGAGGCCCTCCATAGTACGTATCGCGTGTATTGTGTACCAACCAAGCACCGTAAGTGTTTCCATCGGAGCTCGTTGTCCCATCCGAGTACTGGCCGTGGACTTTATGGTCGCGCCAAAGCTCGGAGAAGCTGTACTTGGTCCAGTAGTCCGAATAGTTCTGGACATACGGGTCCTGAGGGGTCTTTCCAAGGTACCACGAAGCATCTTGAACAACGACCTGGTTTCGCAAAGCATCTGCCCCTGGAATTGGGGCGTAGTTCCCGTCGCTGCCAGAAAGATGCGTGTACAGCTTAGTGTTGGGACGGAATAACGTTCGTAGCTCACCCAATTCACGAAGAAAGGGTGTTTTCTGGTTCAAATAGAGGACACGGGTGAAGACGTGTAAGCCAGTCTCTCCCTCTCGGAGAAACCACCATTGTTCGATGGTCTGATTTGTCGACTTGAAGGTGTCGCTCATCTTCACACCGCCCCACGGTGTCCCTGTGACATCAATGCCCTTGAGAAGTTGGAACTTAGCGGTCCCTCCTGGCGTCCAGAATCCCGAAGGCGTGCAAGAACAGTCAACATAAGGCCCCTTGCCTGTATTGCCACTCACTGGACCCAGCATGTCCTGTGTGTCAAGAACAACGTCCTCAACCTGACCGGTACTCTTGCTGACTGCGACGAGCAGTCGATCATTTTGAAGGACGAATTGGCCAGCTGTCTCTGTGGCAGTGAGAAAGGCAACAGACGCCTTCAACAGAGTGACCAGAGTCAACAGCTTCCATTTCGACCAAGACATCTTGAAGCTGAATGTCGACTGACCCCGACTACTTCGACGTTGACTAGGTTAAAGTCAAATATTCAATCGCAGTCCGGAGGAAACCCCTCAGGGCGGCGCCTTCACCCCATTTTGCCGGTCGCAACGACACAGAATCCGATGACTTGAGTGGCCGGTCACTTCAACCGTCACTTTCGGTTGGTCTCATGCCGACAGAACAGACCGCACAATTCATGACATATATGGGGGGCCAAGACATTTCTTGTCGGTCAAAGCGCAGGCGAGGACGAAGTCTTTAATTTCGAGCCCAGACGCAAAAAAGTCACGGGGAGCTTTTGAGCAACGGTTCACGGTCTTTGGACTTATGAAATGCAACTTTTTGAACAACTAACTGGCCAAATACCCGTTTAGACAACAGTCATAAACATACACCCAACCATCCGGATTAGGTATCCCATCTCCACAGCGACCAGACACAACTTTGAGTTTAGCGCAACGGGCATCTACCCACTCGAATCAACCGAGGTGGTTCGTGAGGGAGCATGAGGGGCGGCTGTGCGCGACAGCTATTCCACCCCACGGAAGATTTGCCTGTCGAGCTGTGAAGAGATGATACTGGAATTCGGATTGACAAATCTAGAAGAAGATCACAAGTTGATGGTGTTGGTGACTGAATGGTTCGTCATCGTATGACCCTTGCAAGATGTGGCTTTGCGGTAGCTGGAACTTTCGAACACATTTGAGCGACTTCTCGTCTTGGTTAGGTTCGCGCATGAAGGTGACGCGCGGGCTGATCATCGCTCTTCGGATCTTGGGGTGGAGGGCGAAGTAGGCCTGGTTATTTGGCAAGGGGAAGAAGAACTTGATCATCTCTGCCTGAGATACATGCGCTACGCGAGGCACAGAATCACCCAACCCAGAGGGTTAATGAGCACCCGAGAGACGGAAATTCATGGACACAGTACCTATGACATTGAACCCCATTACAGTTCGAGGAATACCAGGTTGAAAGATGATTTTGTAAGGGTCTCGAGGACCGAGCAAGGGGCTTAAACTTCCGGCTCGGAACCCGCTGGTGCTTACTATTAGGGTCTTATCTAATGCAGTGACAAATCGCGACACCACGTACCTAGACGATGAAGTCATAGGTCGGTTGCCAAACGATGATGTCGAGCGAGCTAACGTGCGGCCGCGAATGTTGATTTGTCTGGGAGGCCGAATTCATGCTCGATATCGCCGAGTTGGACTTCGAGGGAACAATACTTAAATACCACGAGTTCGCTGGCTACTCCAAGAGAAAGGAAATTTGCATCTTCAACAAAATCACCCATTAATCCTGCTGGCCATACTGTTTCGAAAAACACAGATTCCACACATTCACAATCAACCTCAGTCATAAGCAAACCCCTAACTTCAATCATGACGAACGTTATCGAGAAGATCAAGGACGCCGTCCATCACCATGAACACAAAGGCGAGAATGACCATGTCAAGGACAAGAAGCATGCAAGTAAGCATATAACATCCTCCAGGATCTATATTCCCTCGAATCCCTTACTAATCCTTGTTTTTTTTTTTTTCAACTTTAGCTTCCCAACAACCGCACACAGCCCGCAATGATCTCGACTTGAACGGTGCCCGCCCTTCCACACATGCGCCCGCTGACTTGACCGGCCGCCACACGGAGCCCGATCAACGAGACATCGACGGCCGTCGTCGCTCGCACGCGCACAATGCCCCAGACCTCACGGGCCCGCACATTGACACCCAAAACGTGGATATAAACGGCCACCACCCCAGCACCCACAACCCGCCCGACCTAAACAGCCCTACCGCCAGCCCCACCTCACGTCATTAGGGGGAGGGTTCATGGCAATAGGAGGATGAGTCCGGGCTCTACATATTACAGCGAAGAAAGCGGAGATACCCTGGGAATTTAGAGCGCAGAATCACGATGCCAATGTCTATATAATATGAATAAATAATGCTATTGTTATCACCAGCAAACATATATGTTTCCTAGTCGCAATGTGACTGCAGATTGAATTGGGATGAGGATAGGAAAAAAAGGACTTTTTTGATGGCCAACGAGGGAGTTGAACCCTCATCACCTATGGATAATACGCTCGTGCAGTGGCTTTTACCGCTATACCAAACAATCGCTAGGCCGCACCGACTCGGCCAATGGACTCCTAGACTGATTGGAATAATATAGTCGGGTGCTCGCTGGAGGTAAGGCCGACAGGCCGGCAAGTAGGCAGTTTTAAGATTCTATTATGCATTGGCGCTCGCGGAAGCAGACGCTGGATAGGTAGGTACCTAAGGATTTGAAAGATAGCACATGAGGGGCGGGCGAACCAGGTGGAATGATGATGCACGCTACCTTGCTTTGATTCTATGAATTCAGCAGACAAACGTCATGATGAACATCCCGATAGATAACGCGATGTCAATATCAATATTGATGAGCGGTATCTATAGCCCCTCCCTCGCCTTATGACAAGGCTGAGAACACCGACGGCATGACAAGGCCTTCGTCAATTACTTCTCCTACACGATCCCTTATCCATGATTCCCCTTTCTGCCTCAACAGGGGTCCTAAAGCTTGTTGGATCTGCTCTGGAGATGCCGGGGTTGCGGTTGAACCACCCTGGCCTGAGCTACTCCCAGACGTAGTGAGCTGTAGGAGAATTCCAACTACAGCGTCTTTGAATTCACAGGTCAATCTCTCGTCGTCGAATTCGCCACCGAGTGAGCCGAACAGCTTGCTCGCGTTCCGGTAGTAGATCTGGGCGTTCTGCAATACCTGCGCCGTCGTGTTCTGCGCCTGTGAGTGAGAAACAGGGGAATATGCTAGGATTTGCATAGATAATGAGATATCTCCTCTCAACGAATGCGATTTGGCAACGGTGTCCTTTTCGATGTCTTTTAGGCCTGCGAGAGAACGGAGATGTGATAATGCATCGCCCAGCACTTTCCATCGGACAGAAGCGTGAGACGCTGCGGTGCCAGCATCAATCCCCCCCGAGGCCACGAGCTCGCGGAGTGTGCTGTTTAGCGCACACAGGGCAACAGACCTGTCCATGAGGACATCCTCATCGTTGGCAGCAATTCCAGGATACGTAAACGCCGTAACGATATTCTCCGCGTACTTATTGACATCAATTGTGGAATGTCTGAAGGCTATATCGGAGAAATGGCTGATAAACACGGCTCTCCGCAACATTACGCCGGAGATATCGGGCCCAAGGCTCCTGGTCTCCTCGATGAGGGCTGGCAGTGTTCGGTGAAGCAAGTTATCAGAATGCGACGAAATCCATGAGCGGGCGTTGTCGGTGATATGATGCCATTCAGGGGACGAGGCTTGAGAAGAACTCAAAATGCTGCAAGCGACAGTAAGAGGTCCAAACTGAGCACCAAGTGTATCGAGTAAAGTCTCCGAGGTGACCGGCTCTTCGATAGCAGCCCACTGCTCCTCCTCCTGATCCACGCTCTGCGTGTCGGCAGTGGAGTCCATGGTCACTGGCTCGCTGTCAAGCTGCATCGTAGGATCCTCGGCCGTCTCACCCATGGCCATGTCAAACGTGATACGATTCTTTACAAACTCCGCTTGCTGAAGCTCAAAGCAACGGCCCTGCAAATCTAGCGCCTGCTCCAAGTTTCGCAGAGCTTCCGAGTCCCCTGTCTCTTCATTACTTGCGATGATTTCGGCGATGCTCGTCAGTACCTGGGCCATATTGAATAGCGTGTCTGCATGTGTCGGGTCGACATCACGGGCATAGTCGTGAGATCTCAATGCCTCGCGTAATACACCAAGGGCCGGAACCTTGAGCGCACCAGAAAGCAGAGGATCGTTGGCCTTGAAGAGCTCGAGCCGCGCCTTATTATAGGCTAGGTCAGAACTTCGAGGAAATTTCCGCAGGCCATCTGTGTAGGCATCGATGGCTCTATCAGCAAAGCGCATTGCTTTGACAGGGTCGCCAGCCCTATGCTTCATCATGGCTTCCTCATGATCACCAGCAGTTTCTAAGTAGTCGTTCTCATCAACAGGCTCCTGTTTGTCATGTTAGCTTTTAGCGCAAGCATTATCTTTCTGGCAGTATCAAGCAAGCGTCACCAACCTTCGGGCCTGTTTTCTTTTTCTGTTGAAATTTCTTCTTTGGTGGCATCTTAGCAGCGAATTTTGGTTGTGAGTTCGTGTCGTAAGATTGTCGATTTATACCGAACAGGTATCTTTCACTTGATGTATATAACCATGCGAGTCAAATTCGGTGTAAATGCAGGTTTGGCCTTGGTGACCGACCCTCGTGGATTTACCTAACAATCCCAAAACTTGTGGGCTTGATTCACCGAACTGTGTGCAAAGTTCTGCCCCAGATGCGACGGATTCTTGTTTCCAGCCTGGAAATCACTTTCGTAGGTGATACATTCTAGTTGAAAACCAGCTCATTTCGATTAAAAAAAAGCGACCATGGGTCGAAGATTATATAGTTACTGCCAGCTGGTGGGGTGCTAATGACAGCTGCTTTGAAGTTTCACTAATAATCTTCCAATGGCAAGAGGCACAGGCTGCTCCAAGGTTATATCAATACACACTCACAAAATGATAGCCGTTGTATGGATACCGCAATCCTTCATTGGAATAGAAAGGTCTTGATTTTAGACTATATGATAGAACAAGTTCATGTGGTCTTAGATTTAAACTATTCACCTACTGTGCTGATCCGTTACAGTAAGTAACCCAATTAATTGCTGGCCCATGACTATAGCCAAACGCGCTGGATTGTCCATCTACTCGACGAGGATTTATATACTAACCAAACATTCTTTGTCCGATTTCATTCGTCCCGCGCTGTCGTGAATCCATAGGAATTAATTACCTCGCCTCACTTGACCCCTTTCTCACCAATCAACTCGCTCTGCGCGGGTTCAACGACATCGTCAACAGCGATCCCCTCATGTCCAAGCCGCGCAACAAGCTTCGCCTGGAGCTGCCCAACCTGCTCAGTCAAGGCCTCGTTCCTTTTGCATACGACATCGCGCTCGGCCCGGGCCTTCTCGAGCTCGAGGCTTAAGTTGGCCTTCATCTCGCGCTCGGCCTGCTTGCGCCGGCGGTCCTCGGCCTTCTTCTCCTCGCTGGCGCGCTTCGCCTCGAGCTTCTGGCGTCCGCGCTGGTACTTCTCCTCCTGCTTGGCGACCTCGCGCTCGTGCTTCTCCCGCAGCTTCTGCAGGGCCAGCTGGTCGCGCTGCGCGTCGTCGCTCTGCTTCGCTAGCGCGCGCTCCTGCTCGCGCCGCAGCTTCTCTTCCGCCTTCCTCTTGCGCTCCTCGAGCTTCTTAAGCTCTTTCTCTTGCTGTACCGATCGGGTCGAGGTGGATTCTGATGACTGCCGAATCTCTTCGCCAGCCTCCGAGTTCATGGACGGAGCGGCTTCTTTGCCTTCTCCTGTTTTTGCAGTTGACTCTTCATTTTCCGTAGGATCGAGACTGTGGAAACTGTGAAGAGACGAAGTATCGTCATCTAAGGTTGGCGAGGAAACCCCAGACTCGCTCTCGCTTGCATCGTCCTCGGGGGGGCCAAGTAAGCGGGAGGCTGCTGCCGAAGCCAACATACCAAGAGCGCCAGATATCATCCCATAGACACCTCCGGCTCCTGGCGATTCTGGATAATTCGTCTCCGCGGTTCCCGCCGCCTTGAGCTCCTTCGAGGCCCCTGCTGCAGCTTTTAGCGGGGCAACAGGTGTGGGGATCGTGGTCTGGTCTGCTTCCCCAGTAGCTTTTGTTGAGTCGTAGTTGCTGTCAAACATGTTCTCATATCGCTTGGATGACATCCACTCAATGAATTTTCCGGCATCAGTAACTATGCCCTCGGGTGTCTTTTTCTCGATCATGAAGCGAGGTACGCTGCCACCAGGGTCGCTTCGGGTAATCATAAGCCACTCTATGGTGGAAACAGTGCCGTCGTCCTGATTCTCGAGCTCCTCGTGTTTGGTCGACTTTCCTTCGCCGCTGTTAGAGCCGCTCGTCTTTAGTGATGCTTTATTTGTTGCATCCATTAATGGCCCCGAGGTGTCCTGTGCCTTTTCGACTTTGATTTCACGGATGATCTCAACTGATTCGTAGTAGCCCCTGATGAACCCTTGGCGCTGAGGGCATTCTGGATGTACGCATGGCTTCGAAACCAGCATGTAAGACCGGAGCTTGCCGGGTCCGTTTGGCGTGTCGGAGCTCAGGCACAAGGTGACGAAGTCGCGGGGCGTGGTTGGGCCTGGGAACTGTGCTGATAGTTGATAGACTATGGCGATAGGTTAGCCAATGCTGCCATGCCTCGTACAGGCTGAGCTGAGCCGAGCTGACTTGAGCGACCTCGGTAGTCTGAGTGACTTACTTACCTTGGATGTTCCCGCACCCCTCAACCGTCTTATCCTCGACGCGCTTCTCTGCGGCCAAACCCCTGATCTTGCCGTCGCCCGGCTGTCCCTGTATCTTGAGAGTCTCGGCGAACTCCCTCACCATGCCTGTCTTCCATTTTCCAAATTGAACGCCGTCGTGGACGCTACGTCTCGCGAACCACGCGCCTCTTCCGTCCTTGGCACTGAGCTTGTAGATATTTATCTTGTGCGGGTTGTCGCGGGCGTTGACCTTGACCTCTTTCCATTCTTTGCCCAGCCTCTGAACATGATCCGAGGGCTCACTCTCCACATCTGCATCGCCTGCGGGCGCAGGTACCGTATCAATAAGGTCGTGTGCGTCGCCGAAGATACTCGTCATATGCGTCGCCAGGTCCTCCTGGGCGAAAGCTTCCCAGTCAACCGGGCCGAGGGCCTTGAATGTGTCATGGGCGCCGGGCATTTCGACAATGTTCCTGGTGCTCTAATAAGCCGGGATGTGTCGTGTGCAGTGTCGGAATTGAGCTCAAGATATATTTGAGTACGGTATTAGGTCAGCACTCGTGTTGTCGATTTGGACTGAGATGGGTTTTCGGTTTACTGGTCCCGACAATTCTGAAGTCTTGGTGATCTTGATTGATTTGGGCAAAAAGAAAGGAAGCTGGGCAGCACAGTATCAACGCCGCCTCGTTGTGTTGTTTCTTTATGACGTCACCCATGAATCCAGTCGAAAGCAGTTGTATATTAGATAGACGAAACCTCACAACAATGCCAGTGTGTACTCGTAGTCGCAAGCACACTACAAGATTGGGTGCATACACTAACCAACATTTTCTAATGCGGTACTGAATAGTTGCTTTGACCGTAGAGAAGATCATCATTCATGCACAGGCCGATTTTGAGGTCAAATCAATGCAGCATATGCAATTTTATTAGACACTTAGAGCCACCTACCTACTGTAGTGTAGGTATGTATAGCTTGACAATACGCTAAATCTAATAGGTCCAGAATCAAATAAATATCAACAACCAAACTTACTCTCTCCGTTGCTTAAGTTGAATACCTAGGTACTTAAAACGCCAAGCCAGCGATGCAAGAGGACGAGCATCATTAAAAACCTACTATTACCAACTAAGTATGCTTCAGTCTAGTTTTTTACTCCAACAGGTAGCTATGGAATTACATCCTATGAAGAACCCCGATACCGTGTGTGATATTGATACACTCGCAAAAGCGGCTGTGCGCATGTCGCTGTTCGAAAGAATCACGCATTATATAGCCGCCATAGACAAACCATCGCGTTCGCGCATAAGCGCATCGTGATCCACTCTGCAGCTGCCGCAATACTCATCATACCATCGGCGCAGTCCGTCATTCTCTCCGGCTCCAGTTTCTGCACCGTTCTCGTCGTTGCGACTCAGGACTTTCTGCGCAAATTGGGCCTTGATCGAGTTTCCTGTTGGGCTGCCCTTCGTTGCTGGTGCTTCCTGGAGTGCTACACCTACTTGCTCGCATCTCGAGTTCTCATCCATGAGCCAATTTTCCCACTCTGACCTCAGCATCTCCGTCTCCACGCTGTTGACCATACGCATGGCCACGACGAGATCATGACGATAAGAGCCAAGTTTCTGCCGTGTGCGGCGGAGCCGCCGGGCCGTTGCACGGCTAGAACCCCACGGTGATAGTGATGAGCCGGCGTCTTCGTGGTGAGCGTCGATGCTAGTGTTGTTGGCGATGGACTGGAAAGTAGAGTAGCTAAATAATGCATCAATACGGGTTCAATAAATTAGACACCATGGGAGTCTTACCAATAGCTATCTTGCGGCCAAGAATGTAGACTGGACGTACTCCTGGCCGCTTCATCCAGGTCTGCGATATAGATCGCTTTGCTCATCATCACATTAGGACCAACACCAATGCGGGTCATGAAGTTGGCTGCACGCCGCTCGCTCCACCATGTTGCGCTACTCTGTGATGTGAACGTGATATTTGCGAGGACACTAAATCCTAGCAATAGGATAAGAAGTCGTTGCGCGGTGATTACCTTCCACAGTTTCGTCAGAGCAGCGAATGTCCACAACATGAGTGAAGATGCGACACTATCGGCAAACGAGCGGCCCAAGTCGAGAAACATGGAGCTCAGAGTCCGGGGATTGATGAGTGGTCTTTTGGTGGAGTCCGTTTCGTTGGGGGAGAAAACTACGACTTGCGACTGCAGCCCAACATTTCCATAGACTTGGATCGCCCGCTTAGTCCGGCTGTGGTGCCCTAGTCTACGCACCTGGTCTGTGGCCACCTCAGCTAACTCTTCAGCGTCCTGACTGGCGTCATCTAACGCCTGGCGTTCAACCAAATGCTTCGTGAGAGCTGGTGCCTTCGACCAGACAACTTTCGTGAAAATAGCAAGCTTGCACTTGGACTTGGCTATGTGTGTGATGACAATCTTGGTTACAAGTTTGAAATCTTGCGCGTGCGGGAGATGCCAAGGCGTCTTCTCGTGCGTGACCACGTACGTAACATGGTCGCTGAAAATGTCAATCGCTTGATGATCGGCGATATCAGCTTCACGCGAGCGGCCGAGACGACTGTTGTAGGTGACCTGGAAGTTGAAATCACGTTGCATGTTGCCGTCGCTGTTCAGCTTCCAGGGACCCTGGGCAATCTGCTTAGCTCTGCGCTCGAAATATAATTTGGGGAAAATGAAGCTCTTGTCCCCGAACAAGACGTGGAAACAGGCCTTGGCACTGATCTCAAAAGTCCGCTCCGCCACTTTGTTGGGCGTATCCTCGGGCTCGTAAATGACAGGGTGCGTGGGAAGCTGGAACTTGGAAAAAGGTTTGCGGGAGGTTCCCTTTCGAGCTCTGTATGCCAAGTCGCTCGGACTGACTGATCTTCCAGTAGCGGTCCCGTTGTCGATGGGAGTGTGAGAGGGAATATCCTCCCAGCTATCGGCACTCGGACTCCGTCGGGTGACCTCCTCCTTCTCCATATGAATAAGGGCCTTGATAAGCTCGGGGACGTCCATTGGTTCTTCGGCCTGCAAGTCGTCGATTAAGAGATTGAGACGTGCATGGAGAAGATCCAGGTCGTCTAGGAAGGTTTTGATTGTGATTCGAGTGTAAGCGTTATTATCGTCGTCCTGGCTCAAATGTAGGAAGATGAAATCGCAGTCTCTCCCAGGCGCCGCCGTAACTTCTGTGATTGTGTCGAGACTAATCGTGTAAGCCACTACGAGACCCATTTGTTGTCCATAGAAATACATGTTGTCCGAAGTGACATAGATGCGCCCGTTGCCAGCCAATTGCGGTATGTTCTTGTCAGCCTCTGAAGTACTACTCCACGACGCACGAAAGACCAACACCAGTTTCTCATCCAAGGGTACATTAGGGAAGAGGAGACGGAATTGGGCGGAATTCGTTCTGAGCTCCGTTGGGTAATTGGGAGGAAACGTTTCTTGTGTAGGCTTGTCTTTGGACGGGACCACAATCTTTGGAACGTTCATCTTCGCGTCCATGCTGATGGCTTTCTTGTGGAGTGGGCCTGCAGATAAACCCGTGGCGTCGTCATTGTCATCCTGCGTCGTCAAGTTTGTCGACGAGGTATTTGGCTCAAAGGAGTCGTCAGCAGTAATGTCTGTACGGCTACCTCTGCCAGAGTGTTCTTGACCCCAAGCATTGCTTCCCCAGTAGTTCGCCATGATTGCGGTCGGCAATAGTTGAGTAGGATTTGCCGTGAGCGCCCTCTCGCCACTGTAAGCGACGGCTGTTCTACTAAGCACAGTCGCAGCTGGTGGCCTGGCCAAGGTAAGAGGCGCGAGACTTCCAGGTCTTGTCTCGGGGCCCAAAACCAATTGCCCCTGAGGTTTGACAGTAGCCGCTTGGTTGACGGTAGGCCCGGTATATCCAGGTAACAAGCCATGACTGGCGGAGATGAGGCTCGCTATGCCTCCAGCGGGGCCAGGTGGTGGCGTCGCGCTGTTGTCAACACTTGACGCGAAAGTTGCCTTGCGGTGTAAATCGAGCTTCTGCATGATCCTTGCGGCATGCTCGCGCCCAGTCTCACCCTCCTCGCGAGCCAAAGAGGTGGCCGAGCGCTTCGGAGGCATCGCACTGGTGTCGAAACTCTGCCTTGCCGCAAGCCCGCCATCTGGTCCAGGTACGGGAAGAGTACCGACGCGTTCGAGACCAGCAGCTTCGTCTACTTGAGTGTCGAACGTCTTGGCGGCGAACTCGGGCAGGGACGGGGGCGTGATGGAGAAGGCAGGGTCGACACCGCCCGGCAGCATCGACGTGTCTCGGCCCACGCTGGCTTCAAAAGCCCTCTTCTTAGCGACCTCAAAGACCTCAAGCCATTCCATCAACTGGCCTTGTGTCTCTGCCTGGAGCAGCAGGGTTTGGTTTTTTGTTTTGACCTCAAAACAGAACCGGCGCTCTTCTTGGACAGCAGGCTTCGCATTGCATAGGAGGACGCCAATCTCGTCGCCTTGCAAGACGCCTTGCGGGCCATTGACAAGCCATCCGAATATGCCATCACGGCAGTAGTACCAGCGACGAATCCAATTGGTCCTCGAAGGTTTCCCGGATAGCGTCCGTAGGAACAGCCAACCTTGTTTCTCCGAGATGACAGCAGACTTGCCGTGGGTGAAGACGTTCATGGAGCCGCGGGAGCCGAGGAAGGGCACGGTGGAGGCGCTGTAATCGTCGATTTCGCGCGAAGGCTTGTAACTCGCAGCAGTGCTCTCACCGATGTCACGCCTGGCCAGGCCTAGCTCGCGTTTGAAGACAGATTCGGTCAGCTCCATCTCCTTGGACCATCCCCTCACCCTGTCCATCTCCTGGCCATACTTGGCGAAGCTTCCCGCGGCATCACGGGACCTCTTCATTTCACGCCAAACATCGGTCGAGACTTGCACAAGCAGTTTGTCGAGGTTGAAGCGCAGCTGGGGTGCGAAGAAACAGAAATCCATAGAGGCCTTGAGATAGGCTTTGCGTGTCTCGTACACGGAAAAGGCATCTTCGCGCAGGGCCGAGGGCTCCTTGGTCTTGGACTGGCCGACGTAGCGAGCGAGGGTCGAGTCGTAGGCCTTCTGGGTCTGCTCGAGGGTTCGCTTCGTCTCCTTGAAATTGCGCAAGTCGCTCGCCAGAAAGCTGCGGACCGGCTCGACGGATAGAGCGTCTATCTTCTTGCTGGTGGTGAGGACATGCGTCCACCATTCCTTGGACCCGTCGTTGATGCGCTTGAGAGCGAGGGCGGTGTAGTCGTGGTCGACCGAAACGATGGCGGGCGGGGGGGTGAGTCGGGAGAGATAGTTGTTGATGGTCTCCTCGAGCCCGTGAATGTCGTGGGTCAGCTTGGACGTCGTCCTGACATAGCCCTCTAACCAGCGCTCTATACCATCGGCCTGGTCGGCAAAGAAGTGAGCCGAGGCACGGAAGGAGGGCGAATCCAAGCCAGCCTCGTGGAGAGTGACAGGTATAGAGGGACTCGAGCGTTTCGGGGCGGCGACGGCGACGGCAGTGGCAGTGGCAGCAGCGGCAGGAGGAGGGTTGGGGGGCGCGGCCGAGGGAGCACCGTCGGCCATGGCGACGGAGGAGACGCTGCTCGGGGTGAAGCTTCACGTTGGGCTAGTGCTATCGGTTCATTGGCGGTGACACTATTCCCACGTCAGGAACGCAGGGGAGGAGGGCATATGTGGTAAGATTCGAGTAGCTCGCGATCGATAGGGGTCGTCGATTGTCTATCGTCTGTCGCCAATCATTGATCAACTCAATGGATTAATAGATTCTCGTCCAAAAAAGCCGGCATTAGCTTGGTAAAGGAAGCCTTTGGTGGTGCGTGAAAAGTACTCGTAACCTACCTAGGGATGCTTTGATAGTGTTGGTGGTGATGCAATGACAAAGGGTCACTGTTTCTTAGCACTGATAACCTTAACGTTATGTAAGTTGCGCTATTGGATCCATGCCCGTGCCACCACTGCATGCAGGTGATGTTTACCTACCTACTATTTAGATGGCTACTAAGTACCGACCCCCCTGTCCCCCTCGCACTCGTTTAGTGACGCCGCTAAGGAACTGAAGTACAGTACCTAAGGTACATCCGCGTACTCATAGAAGCAGGTGGCTAACGGGTAGGTACAGTGTGGTTGTACCGTACTTCCAACGAGCTCATTTATGCCTCGGGAAGGGGGCAGCGAGCAATGCACCCCCCCCCCCCCCGTGTTGAATTGGTTGTTCAAGCTGAATACTGGAGTGTGAGTCTGGGGGAATAGAGACCAGTAAAGCTGCAGTGGATCCACTGTTGACATCAGCGCTTAATCATGAGCTCCCAATTGAGACAGACGACTCATTGTCTCATCCCGCTCCTTAACCCCGTTTCGAGCCCGTCGACCGTCAAGCGTTTCTTATCGATACTTGCATGACCGCAGGTGGGGCACCAAATGCAACAGGACAGCCAACCAGACGCTAAGCTTAAGTAACATCCGCCACCCGCGTCTTCCTTCAAGTTGCCGTGGAAGCTATTAGTCGCTGCAGTGAGTTGACATTGACACATGCATGCACTGTTCTCATCCATAACTCAGTATTTCTATGTTTTAGTCCTCCGCGAGCAACAAATAGTACGATCAACATCTCCCTGCGCACCTGGCCAGTCAGGCTCCGAAGACGTGGGTACGGGTCACACCTAAGAGCATTCTTCTATTCTCGTTGCCCTATCTAGATACGACTCAGTATACCCTCTAACATCCCTCAAGCTTCGCTCTACCAATGACCGTAATCAAAACGACTGTTGAGTCATGCTGCACGTGTGCAACGCCTCTAGACGAAGTCGCTCGTCTTAACGAGTCCGAAAAGCCCTTCCCAGACAGATCGCTAGAGTGCTGCCCGCGCGTCATCTGCGGTCGTTGTATTAACGTGCGTATCTGACCATTGTTGCCGCCCAATATCCACATCCACTACAATTCTGGACATCTGGAGCTAGTAAGCTAACAAAACTGCTGCTGTGCAGGGAAACCCTCGTTTCAGCTCATACTGTCCATATTGCCAGATATCGCAAGATAAGAATAATGTCTTACCACCTGGTCTGAAGGCGCCGCCATCCTATGCATCATCCGTAGGCACGAGCAAGACTTTCGAACTTGCCCCACCGCCTTACAGCCCAAACCCCCCTGACCGAAAGTCGCACGACGTGACGAACGAGAAGTGTGCTGCTCAAGACGATGAGCCTGTGGAAGATACCCTCCACTTCCTGAACCATGCGCACGACAGTATCAACTCGCTCTCGTTGCGATACGGTGTTCCTGCTGCCGCACTACGGCGGGCCAATAATATCTCCTCTGATCACTTAATCGCCGGCCGTCGAACCTGTATCATACCGGGCCAATATTATAAGGGTGGCGTAAGTCTGTCGCCTAGGCCCGTAGAGGGCGAAGAAGAAGAAAAGCGCAAAGCCAAGCTTCGCCGCTGGATGGTGGCTTGCAAAGTTCACGATTACGACGTCGCTCTGCTCTATCTGGAGAATGCGAATTATGACCTCCAGCTAGCCACGGACACGTATTTCGCTGACGAGGAATGGGAGAAGACGCATCCGGCTCAGGCCCGGCGGGGCAAGGCTATCAAAAGGTGACAGGCGCCATGTCCGGGAGGAAAGTGTTCATTGGTCCCATAGTTTACGATGGGAATATTGGAAGCATGCGGAGCCTCTCAAGCTGCGCAGTCAATATACTAGCTTGGCTAGAAGCATAGACAGAGCACCGCTATTATTCAATGGCCGAACGCCTAGAATGCCGATCGAGTGCGCACCTCCTAGATCAGAATTAGTAAACATAACAAGACTTAGTTTAGTACAGACGGAGCGGAACTATGCATTCAGGCTTACAGATATCTTCCTCTCGATTTCCCGTACGGACCGATCTAATTCACCCGCAATCGTCTGCTTCTTGTCGTGGGGGAGGAGCGCAAATCGCTCACACAAATCGCCGTCAATAACACCCTTGACGGGCGCGTAGTAGCTTCGGTAGATGAGGTGATCCCTTCCAGCGAGCGGTGGGTCCTCATTGCGCATGTGTAATTCCAGGCTTTGGAAAAAGTCGACATCCTCTCGACCAACAAAAGGCTGTGTGCATCAGAAAGTTAGCAATAGCTTGCAATGGACGATGTTCGAGGTGGTCAAGCCAAGATACGGGATTAAAGTGGGACAGACGGGGAGGTGTTCGTCACGTCTAGAAATCATCAAGCTAGAGAATACTTACTATGAAGACACCGACTGTACCCTGGACACCGCTCCAGAGAAGAACGTCTTGACCGCCGACAACAAGATTGGTTTTGCTGATACTGGTCGGAACATCCTGGGCATAAAAATGTGTCATGAGACTGAGTCGATGGTTGGACCCATGGAGATATTCTCTCGCATGTTGGAGGTGTGCGCCCACATTATCCTCGTCTGCCTCTTCGCTCGCTTTTTGAGGACACCGTACGATCCAGATGTTTCCGAATTTGTCACCTCCAGCCACAGACTCGTAGTCCACCATAGTTGTGCAGTTGGTCCACCGTGGAATAGTGTCATCGGCAAATGGTATTAACTTGTTGCTCTCGTACTTGTATGCGACGTACGTAACACTTTGTTGGACGTCACCAACAATGATGCGGCTACCTTGGGACTGTATGGAGACAATCAATTGCGAAGCGACCTCCGCTTGGGATTTACGAAGCAGTTGGCGCAAACCCAGATCGTAGGATAGAAGTGTTTTCCCGACACCAGCCAGCAATCTTCCTTGAAATTGAGCAAGAGCCATTGGCGGCTCATCCACCTTCGTCTTATGAATAAATTCAATCTCTTTGCCATCTTCCCGGAACCTGTATACGTAGATGAAGCCAGCGCTGAACTGACGAGGGCTCAGGATCATATCTTTACCGGTTCCGACAACTAGAAACACCTCATTGTCTTGACTAGCGAATGAAACAGCTGCCAAGCTGACCGCAGCTTCGTTATCCCCCAGATCGATGGTTTGCAATACGCGTTTCTCAGTGACAGGATCTACCACGTTGATGCAAGATGCCCATCGACCACGGCCCTTCGGATAACCAAAATCCTTGGGTGGTAGTACAACCGCTTCTCCGTTGGTACCAGGATCGGCCAGCAGTTTTTCGCGGAGCTCTGGAGGTAGGGTGTTGTTATCCGATTCGATGATGTAAAAGTACGGATGATCCGGATGCTTGACAAAACGTTTAGGGGTGTAGGTGAGAGGAATGCTTTGTTGCAGCACCGTGTCCGTCAATTTGGCAACGGAGAATATCCTACACACAGAGATTTGTCAGCTTAACCCCTGACGATAAGTTGAGAAAATTTGGATAAGTGAAAGTGGTCAGCAGGAACAATTGGTACAAAATTGTGAGGCCTCATCGCCAATGGCATAGGATCCCTTTTTCTTCATCATACCACGAGATAAATAATAGAGCAGGTGTACTTACTTCAGAGTTTGGTCTTGGATACCCACCATGCCTTCTTCGCACTGCTCGCTACTAAAATTCCAACCCCACTCTAGATCATTATAATCAAGAGGAGTCATCATAAAATTCTTGGTAATGGGATCGGCATAACCCAGCCAGGTCCTTGAACTCAGTGCTAGCGCGCAAGTACGGCCTTGAACGGCAACTTGGAATAGACGTACTGCTTTCGGCCCGAGGAACTTCTGGCGAGTGTCAGTCAATTCACCAGTGACTTCGTCGAGGACGGTCCTCAAATAGACGCCAGAGTGGAGCCCTATGTGAAGGTATAGAGTCCGACCGCCAGACGAAGAGTCCTCCATCGACATAATGGACAACGAAGATGGCGCAGCTGATAACGCCTGAATGGATTTGTTTTCGAGTGTGGATTCGGGGTCCAAGCTAAGCACGCGAACAGTACGATCATCACAGCCAACAGCGAGGAAGGAACTTCGCAAGCGGCCCTCTGGTACTTCACCCAAGCTCAGGCAAGTGACGGTTCCGAACATTTCTTTCTTTTCGTCATACTCCGCGAGTGATCCATCAGCATCCATTTCGAAGTACACAATCTCTCCAGAACTTAAAGCGACTGCAACTTGTCGGGCATTGGTAGAGGCTGCAACAATAGACCTGTGCTGTGGTGCGGGCCATTCGTTGATCTGGCCATTGATGATATGCCGAATGCCTTTAGGATGCACTTGAAGAAGGCCATTCTCACCGAGCTGCTGTACAGCAAGGGTGGCGACGGAGGTAAGAAATCCAGTGTCGGACACCTCCTCCACGGTCTCTCCGATACTCAAGACCAAGGTTCCATTGCTGAAGGAAAGGATGATATAGGCATCATATTGGTCATCACGACTAAGCTTCGTCGTCCAAACGGCAGATGGTTTACCTGGCAAATCCGAGGCCACTATTTCATTAACTTCAAGACAATGTTTCAAAGTCTTGAAGGTGCTCCTCGCACCATTTCCGCTGATGGCGTAAATTTGAGGTGCATCTTCCTCTGTGAGATTCGCGACCTTGCAGTCAATCAATGGATTTAATGAGTCAATGCTCTCGACTAAGCTTAAATTTTCGGCTGGTCTGGGGTAGAAGTATGCAGGGGTGTACGGCGCCAGTGGATCGGTAGGATAATCATCACTTGAAAATTCCAATTCGTCGTCGTCGTCGCCCAGTTTCTCGAATTGGTAAAAGTGATGGTTGCCGAACTCGCTAGCAACAAACAAAAAGCCGCTTTTGAGGATGCAAAGGCTATTAGGAGAATTGGGGTTAGTAATCACATATGTGAGACCATGAATGGGCGGACACGGTACAAGTGGCCAGGGACAAGATGTGCAGGCGGATAGTATCAAGCACTACTTGCGGCTGGCGGTGGCCGGTCATGAAAGGGGATGAAAAAAGATTGACAAACCTTGTAGAAACCGGGGCCGTATCAAAATACTTGATCTTCAACCTTCGAACTTCCCCCGTCGGCTTGTCATCCTCACCCTCAGCCATTTCGATTGTGACCTTGAATAGATCACCATCATCTGTTTGCAGTAGGAAAAAGAAGGCGCCGGCGTTGCCCTTCAGTTTGTGCATGACTCCGGAAACAATCGTCCGTTTGCGTTGAGGGTCTTCTGTGGCTCCTTTCCTTCTCGGAATAGGCACACGAAAGGCGTCCTGGTTAGAATGGCGATAAGTGATGTTCTCTTCGCCGCAAACCAGCACCCCACTAGGCCCATCATTACCACCCGGCACCTGGAAGAGAATGGAAGCAGTAGAGTCCACTGCTTCGTGCCATCTCCTCACAACGTGATTCAAGCCAAGATCGAGCTCGTAGTATACGAGCTGTGTCTCAATTTCCTCGACAGCTTGGCCGGACGGGTCTTGGTCAACCTCGGCTGTGTCTACCTCTAGGGCGGCGAACACGGGATTCGCGTAGCCAACATCCAGCGCAATCATGGCGAGAACAATGGTGCCTGGCTTATGGGCCTCCAGGGGCGAGGATATTGTGAGCTCTGCCTGTGTGTTTCGGTTGAGGACGTAGACCAGCTTGGTCTTCTCCACCGCGGCGATCAGACACGCGCGCCCTTTCGGGTCACACGCAAGATACTGGCCAGGAATGACGCGACGGACGCCTGATTTACCGAACGTCTCTAGCTTCTGCTGCTTGAAGCGGTTTTGCTGCGGGATGTACTCGACAATGGCGATACGGCCTGAATCGGTGGCCAGTATTATGTAATCTATACAAGCACAGGTCAGCCATCGATGCACATCTAAACCCAGGCGATGCGGGATGTCGCACCCTGTCTTGCGATGCCACGGATCAAGGTTCTAGAAAGGGAGCTTCGAATCATTATGTGCAGCTTGAGAGAAGGGTCAGGTTGTTAGCTTACCTTTAACGCTTCCGGCGAGGCGGAATGTCGCAATGGACCTGATGATACCGAAGACCTCATGCGACAGCAGCGTGTTGACCTTGCCTTCGGACGGGTCAGGGCGCATGAGGGTGAGGCGCGAGCCCGAAGCCGCAACGATCTGCTGCTCCCTGGTGCCGGAGAACTGGCCCAGGACAGCCTGTATGATGGAGGTGGGTGGCTGGATGGTGAGGGAGTACAGGAACATGTTGGAGGTCGTAGCCATGATTGCGAATGGTGCGCAAAAAGCCTGCGCGGCTATGCAATGAGAAGAGACGTTGTTGCAGTGCGGCTAGTTGTTGGTGATCAATCGCGCCCTCGCCAGGCGGTGGGTGATGTGAGGTGAAAGCCTGAGAGAGATCGAACCCAGACGTGCCAGACTCGAGAGCTTGTAAATTTTCCACCGTTGTGGTTGGGGAAGCTAAGGTCAGGTAGGAGGTGCATTGGCTCTGGTCAGCTCCAGTGGAGCTAAGGTCAGGAAGCGTATCCACATGAGGTGCCTCTAGGTACGTACTAGGTACCCACTTTTGACGCCTAGGGAGGAGGGAGTGGCTGGAGTAGTGGCTGATGAGAAGCGACACCTACACTGGCGAGACTGGATCTGTATGGGGGGTTTCTCTAGGTAGATGCCTCCAAAAGCTCCTTGCAACCCCAAGCTCGCCAAGCTGCCGAGCTACCAGGTGGGCTGTTGTCCCACATGTAGCCGATACTTTACTTTAGTAGAGTTTAGTTAGCGGGCTCAGGTACCGCCATACATGTCATCCTTACCGTCGAGTTTCCATCGACCGATATTCAAGGCTTCCGTTGCTGGTTGTTTATTTCATGAGATAGGTAGCTCTCAATTCAAGTCGCATACCACCTTCCATTTGTTGGATAACATAGGGCGTATGATGGAATCATTGTCGCGGCATGCGAGGTCTACGACCTGCCGCAGGTGTCTGAGTTCTGTCTCATCCAACTCGTCCCTCTCGCGCGCAACCCGACCATTTTCCCACCTCATATCATCATCGCCCTCGACGCAGCCAGCCTCCCACCCTTCCAGCCCAGGCGTAAACGTGCGAGTGCGAGCGGCCGCCCCTCGAAAAAGTCTCAGCTCATACGGCCCAAAACGGCCTCTATCGCTGTTCGGTCGCAGTGCCGACGCTGCTCAACAGGATGCCCCCGGTTCCTCCCACCCGCCGCGAGTGCTGAAACCAGACGACCTCTTCCATTCCTTCACCAATTCGCCCATACCCGAGATCCGAAAGCGTGCTGCTTTTATAAGGCAACACGCACGCTGCCCTCACCCAGACCACCAAGCGACCCGGACATCCGGAGATCCAGCCCGGGCTCTCTTGAGCTCGGGGACTATGGCCCCGGCGCATGTCGACTTCGAGTGCCCCGACTGCGGCATCCCTGTATACTGCGATGAGCAACATTGGGCCGACGATTACGAGGCCCATCTTCAGATCTGCGACACACTGAGGCAGATCAATGAGGACGAGCACGATCTCCGCTCTGGAAGGTTCTTCCCGGAATTCGAGTATGCTGGGCCACAAATGGAGGAGGCCGCCGTGAACATGACCAACTGGGATACCTTTCTCTACACGAGAGAATTCGAAGCTATCAATGCTGATCGGAGCATGCGACAAGTCACCCGGCTCCTGACGTACCCGCTCACCATTGGAAGTATCCTTCATGAACTTAGCCCTTACAACATCAGAAATCGACTTACTCCCGAAGGTCTCAAGAGTCTGAGCGCCCTGCGTTACACCTTACACCCTCCCAAGACTGGAGGTGGTGTGGGTATTCAAGGCTTAAGGCCAGAAGCACCGCCAGTCCGGATATTTATCCTGGGAGCCCGTGCAGAGTCCTCACTGCCGAGGAACGTCTGGGTGCAGCTTGCTCACCTTTTCCCCCGAGGCAAATTCCACTTGGTTTTCATCGGTCCAGAGAGCATGGCCAACCGAGACGACGAGTTCCCGTTGCCCCCTCGAACCGCCTCCAATCCTTTTGGTGCTGTTGTCGAGGATCGCGTTTGGCCTACCATGAAGATCAGCACAATCGTGGACTACTATCACACCATTCATAAGACGGGCCTTTTTTACCCATACGATCCTTACTTTGACTGTTTTGTCTTGTTCCACCCCGGCTTAGGGCACCCTGCCAGCTCGCACGAATGGGCAGAATCTGTACCACTTTTGCTCGAAACAAAGGCTCCCATCATAGTGACGGGGTATACGCAGGACGATATGAAAAGGGACATCGAATGGGTCGACAAGACTTGTCATGGCGAGTTCGATATTCTCATGAAGCCGGGTGAAAACACGTTCCGAAGTCTGCGATGGGACCTCAACGATCTCGACCCTCAGGACATCAGTTGCGGGAACTGGGGAGTGTGGAGCTTCCGGGGTAAACGGTTGGTCTATTCCCACCATACTTGCTCAAGTTAGATATTTGCCAGTGATTCGCTAACATATTGTCACAGGTACGAAGCAGCCCGTAAAGAGAGCCAATGAGATTAGGTAAATGCCACCCTCAACTGGCGAAGTAATCCGCAGGATCCAAATCGTAACTACCTCAGCTCTTCACCGATTCCAAGAGCTGAGAGCGTGTTGGCTTCGCTTTGCAAAGGGTCAGCCAGGCATGCAATCCGAATAGTAGTTGTCCGCCTTTGGCCCCCACCCATAGGGGAGTAGGTAGGCGTCGGTGGGTTTGGGACCGGACAACTAATATTCGTACTGCGGGCCAGGGCAATAAATGCAATAAGTGTAGATATTGTATTATATGATGTAAGGTAGAGGTCGGCTGGCATGCATACAATGCCGCTTACAGCCTATCGAATTGTGCCTGGGGTGTAAAGATCGAGATGTGAAGAGATATCAGACGGTGACTAGCAGTAGGTACGCTCAATGTTTGAGGTGCAATGCGAGACAGATCCATTGAGATGTCATCCATGTTACTCTCGAGCCTTCCAATGCTGTGTTGAGCACGCCTGCGCCATGCCACACCCAACGTGTAGCGTAATTGCCTATGCCGATATGAAGCAAGGCCTGCCTACGCCTAAGTTGATTTCCCTAGATACATCTTACGGATGCGGTACCTGCCCTGCCTGTATCAGTTTATAGGAGATGTATCCATTGTCTGATGGAGGGGCAGCTGGCCCCTGGCCCCCTGAGCAGGCTTCCGAGCCGGGCATGCTAAAAGGTGGGGTGGGCGCCTGGCGCCCAGGTGACGTTGGGCAAGTGCATTGTCCACAATACCTAGGTACTTAGACCTACTTACCCAGACCTGGTGACGTGATGGGATGCAGGTGTTGGTTTGGTGAGGTACTGTACCTCCCTAGGTACCCAGTACTGTGTTTTCACATGATCGCTGTCGCGGACACCGTCAACCATCACCACCATCACCATCACCATTTCTTTGCTAGAGCCAGTAAACATCAACCATCACGACAGTCCCGCCAACCTCGCCAACCTCGTGCGCTACGATCTGGCAGTTCCCCACCCGCGTGCCATGGTCTATCTCTGATCCAGATCGAGTGTACTGTCACTGCCATTGCGTCCTATACCCTTCGCCCTCCACCATGGTAGCGACGTAACCGGCAACACGCCCCCAGCTCTTTTCAGCTATCTCTTGGGGGGGCACGCCCATGGTCATGGCTGGAACGAGCTCGCTCTCGGCAAGCCCAAAGGCACCCGCGACAGCAAGCATTGCTTCTGGATCTATCTCCGCCTCGCACTCACCGTCTCCGTCCCCGACCCCGACCCCGTCCCACTCCGCTCAGCCCGGTGCGGCGCCGTCTTCCCAGGCTCATCGCCGTGTTGCGCGCCCCGTGTCATCCGAGTCCCTCTCCGACAGGGCCACCGCAGCTCTGATACGTCGGACACTATGTACCCGTCATCTGAGCGACAGGGAGAGGAGCTCGCCCGCCCCGGTTCAGGACTTACTTCCACCTCTCACCAGCCGCAATGACGTCGATCTACAGCTGTATGCCCTACTGTCCATCATACTTCGGGAATTTGTCCAGAACTGGTACAACAAGATCACCCCGGACGAGACATTCGTGGCCGAGATCGTCCAGGTCATCGCCCACTGCACGCGCGCATTGGAGCAGAGACTACGAAAGGTAGACTTGGAGAGTCTGTTGTTTGACGAGCTTCCGGAGCTGCTTGCCGCACATGTTCGAGGTCTGTACTCCGAGTCTAGCACATGACAATGCTGTTGACAGCATGTATTGCCACTGACACTACGAAGCATATCGCATTGCCACCGGTCCAGCTGCGACAGCTCCCCTTCAGACAGACCCGCACCACATATACCATTCGCTCTGGCCTCTGCCGGCCTTGTCACCCGTCCCACGGCCTGGTGACCGGGCCAGCATACAAGCTCAGGCGGACAATGAAAGCGCATATCGCCAGCTTCTGGTGCATGGAGTCCTCGCGGTGCTGCTCCCTACCGAGGACCTTGAAAATGAGTGTTTGACATCACTTGTCTCGCAGCTGCTCTCGGAGCTCGTCATCGGCAACCTAGTTGCTGGCAAACTCTCAGAGCCCTGGCTTGTTTGGGAACTCCTCATCATGACTACACGACTCGTTCGGAAGAGGGAAGATTCGGTCGACCCTGACCTCCCTGATGCCACTGTCCAGACCCAGGGCCGTAATGGCACCAAAGGTTCTGCAGCCAAAAGCTTGTGGGTGTCGTCGCCACAACAGGTATTCTGGTCTGTTGTTCATTGGGTTTTCCTCGCGGCCGGAGTGGTACGCCTAATCATCAGTATCGGGGCTCTCTCGCGGTCTCTGCCTCCGAGACCACGCCGAGGTGCCGTGCGTGGTGTCGAGACGACGGGAAACCAGCCGAAGAAATTTGAGTCCTCGCCGCCAGACGCGGGTGACGAGAAGATTCCAGTCATCGAGTTCCACATATGGCGATGCATCGGAGACATCGTGGAAATAGACGCACGAATGCCCTGGCTCCAGGCTACTCTCTCAATGATGCAATGTATTGCTCTAAGATTTCCAGGTGGTGGCGGTTCACTCAACGGGACACTCGACAGGTAGGCAGCGTACTCTTCTCCCCTCATTCTCCTCGTTTTGTCTCTCTGTCCAGCACCCTGCATAGCTCTGATGATTCGGAACTCGGCAAGCTAGTCCGGCTTCAGAGTGATGTACTACGTTTTGCGAGTGTGAACTTGATTTATCCTCCATCTTCCATGTTTCGTCAGCAAGCATTACACATCCATGAATACAACGGCAACTTCGCAATCTTCACTCGCACAAAGTGGATGGCGGTCCATCGACCGGCTCCGAAAGGTAAGAAGTGAACATGCCTCATGCTGTGCCACACGTTATTGGTCTTCCCTCGTCAGGTCTCTCCCGATCTGTATCATCTCGACTCCGACTTCTTGGGCCAATCGCCGTGCGACCACAGCCGATCTTGTTTCGATGGCATCGCCTAATCCTGCTGGCCAGCTTGTCAGACACTTTCCCTGGCCAGCATCGATATATCTACGCGCCCGGCTCGGCATCTGCCAGGATATCTATGCGGATTGGTCGCTTCATTGTGCGTTAGTGTGCCGCTACACTGACACTCCTCATTGGCGCGTAGATCGGGGGTCGTGTACCTGCACACATCGTTCGACGGAGCTTGCTGTGTAGCTGCCTAAGGTCTTGCTTACGCTTAAGCTTAGTCTGCGCCGCTCTCGAGTGCCTTGACATGTGACTACCCTTACGCACATTACAAGAAAGCAAACGCTACGAGGAATGCCAATTACGCAGTATGATGCATCGTGCAGGGCCCGTGCTCGTGGACCACCTCAAAATACGTATCAGACACCCGCTGGCGTTATTGACCCGCTTCATTGCCTCCGCCGGCGCCTTCTCTTGTCCAGCGAGAGCTTCCTCATGCAACAGCCCCGATCACTACTCCTACACGTGATATCTCGGCTGAGGGGGTGGGCTTCCACTTTCACGAGCCACCCACACCTTTGCAATGCACCCAGCATGGTCAGCTGGAAGCTATCCCGTCGTTCCTATTGACCACAGATAGGTCACCACAGCTTGATGACCAACTATCCAATGCCTTGACTGATTCATGAAGCCATGATTGTAGCGTTGTTTCGCCTACTCAAGTGGGACCAATCGGCTTGTCTTTCGTATTGCACAGCAGCAAATGAAGTGCAATGCCGCATACCTCTCTGCCCCTTACTGTCCCACCACTTGGACATGCCTTTGCTTGGATCATAGGTTCTTCATGATGCCAACTTACCATGGGCCCCCACGACTTCCTACAGCCATGTCTCGATGCTTTTTCCTCTATTACCCGGATCAGATATGTTGGTTCTTTGCTAATCGTGGGATAGACTAATGTCGCATTACATTCAGATTCATGTTCTAGATCCCTCCCGCCTACCCCCACTTCTCAGAGCGATCCGCGCCGCATTATTTCCTAATAACGCTCCAGGCGTGTCAAGCCTGAAGCCCCCCTCATCCAACGAGGAACTAGCTGCCCTGCGTCGCAGATGCGCTAGTGCTATTTGGGGGCTTGTTCCGAGGGCGGCAGGCGAGCTGTACTACGGCACAGACATATCGGCTTGGTTCGGTGTGAGAATTAACACCATGACTAATGAAGGCGCAAATCCACGGACCGATCCGCGCGAAACCAGCAGCAGGACTCTCAAACATGGCCACGCTACTAATCTCCACGGTGGCACTGGTGCGGGACCGTCACACACTCGACACATGCTGTCCGCTGCTGATGAGGACAACCCCAAAATGCGAGGTAATGCAACGTTGTTCTCTCGACCCAATCCCAACGAGCCAAGTGCAGCTAATCCCAAAGATGATGGGCAAAATGAGGCGAGACGGCTGTCCGAGATTGAGGCGGGTATCGTCGACATCTTCTCGGATGCGTACTACAACAAACATCTAATTTATGGCATCTTGGAGCTGGTTCTCGTCCGCCTTATCCCAGAACTCGCCGAGACAGGAGTAGGTGACCTGTGGGAGAGGAGATTGCACTAGTCAGAGCGAAATGGCACATTTTTCCCTTCATAGTAAGATACCCCAGAGGCAATTTACATTTTTCAGCCTACGTTACACATATGAACTAAGTTCGATGCTCATTCGCCGACCCTGATGGTGTAAATCATTGTCGGGGTCATAATGTGTAATTTGATGTTCTTTGATTTTCAGTCAGTGCCTAGCGAACTGAATACGATCGCGCAATCATGACACCCCAATATTCGGGAAAGTTTGCTCTGACTTGTTCCAGGATCGCTCCAATCCTCTAAAAACTGACAAGTAACTCCCTGGTCGAGGAAATCAAATGAAAAGCAGAATAATTCGCAGAAGGGGGGCCCTCGGCACAGAAACTGGCACATAAATGTTGGAGAGGAGAGGGAATGGACAACATAAAATTGTTGTGATTTCGCTGTAAGCGATGACAGTGGTCCCTTGTTGCTTGCTTCAAAGGAAATCGGTCGATCAATAAACACAAACAAACAAAATAGCAAATGGAAAGTAGAAAATCGAACCCGGTCCTTCCCCACAAGGACACAGTCGCTGTTGATGTATTCCTTGCGGGCCATCCTTACGCCCGCTCTCCATTGACCCTGTCAAACGGTACACAATAGGCATATTTTGTTTGGTATCTGCATAGCTTTTTTTGGTTGTCCCCGTTCGCGCGAGCGATTAGTTCTTTCGTTCTTGATAGGTATTTTTTAAAAGTCGGTGTTCGATTGCTCGAAACAAGTAATCTCTTTTTTATGTTTGATTAGGATAGACGTGAGTCTTCCTGGACTTTCGTGGGAAAGTGGGTATGTATAAGGTATATATGGTTTTGCTCTTGGGGCAGGTGTAGTGAGCTGGATATTGTGAGGATCATTATGTAGACAGACATATAAGCTGGCACCGGCCTGTCTGTCTGTCTTGGGATATCGCTGTTTTATGTGTCGTGAGACTAAGGTATATGGCGTGTCTCTTCTGCTCGCGGAGAGTGAGGACACAATTACTTCTTGGTTTGTCGTGGGACAAAAGGTCTATTTTCGCATGGGGTATTGGGGCGCAATTCCAGACCGACCGGTCGAGCACCGATCGATCGCTCCATCGGTGTGTCTCGGGATTTATAGTTGTAGACAGTAGTTTTTGCACAACGCCAGCGTGTCGTCTAATCAATCCATGTTCGATATTGGTCGTGACTGTGGCAAGACATAGTCATAGGTATACGGCTCTGATTGGTGCCAGCCAATGAAGGGGTATAGGCATTGAGTAACATCAAGCAGCAAGGCCAACTCTGCCGGCTGCTTTTCAAGTTGCTTCGTTCTTCACCATCGGCAACCCACTATTGGTCATCTCGGCGTCGCCTTCGGGTATTCGAGACAGGACTCCAAGACCCTGAGTTGCCGAGCTCGCCTTTGGCCCACCAACACCGAGCTTCTCGCTCAGTCGCAAGACGATTAGATACTCGTTGGGCTCGTACCAGCCGGTGAGTTGTTGGTGCTGCATGAAGCTCAGTAGGGTGTCGGCCGCGCGCCTCGCATCGTCTTGGGTTGGAGAGGTCGGGGTGGAGCTGACCGTGAGCGACACGGTCCCGGAGTTGCTGGATCTGCCGGCTAGGCTGCTGCTGCTGCTCGTGTGATGCAGGCTTCGCGGCGAGATGGCCGAGTCCAGACCGAAAGCAGGGGTCGACATCTCGTGCGCGGGTGATTCGATGGCAGACGACGGTGCCGTGCCAGAGGCACTGTACTTCGGCGTCTGCGGTTCGGTAGTCCGCTGCGGGTTGATGTATTCGAGAGGCGGGATGCTTGGGACAGTCTGACTCCGCGGTCGGTGAAAGCCGGGGTTGCCGGCATCACGTCGCCAAACATGCCCGAGTTAGGGTCAGGGGAAAACGTGAACTGTGACGTCGAAGCTGGGCTGAATGCGCTTCCCGAAAACGTGGAGCTCGGCGGATCGGTAATGGCGCTGTTGAGGGAGGTCGTGCTGTCCGAATGCGGGTGTTTATACCCGCTACTTGCGAAGCTCACGTTGAGTCCCGGAGGGTTGTCTTTGTCCTCGGCCTTTCCGCTCGTTGCTGACGATACAAGAGGAGATCCCCGGATTCCGGGGGACGCAGGCGAGATTCCACCGGGGGTTTGCAGTGCTGATACAGTTGTTGGCGATTCGGTATCCAGCCTGTCTAGGCGTGTACTGTCCGGAATAGCTGTCTCGGAGGCTCTTCGTATCAGTTTGCCTGGCCCCATCCCATGCTTTTGCTTGAACTTTTCAATCCAGGCAGTGGTAATCGTCTTCAGAGGAATGTCTGAGCCAGTGCAAAAGACCTTGGCTTTCTCTTCCATTTCGTAGTCGTTGACTATGACACCCTTTTTCTGCTGGCCCCTGACCCAGTTCGCGAGAGCTCGTTCTATATCCGGAGACGATTTCCCCTTGTTCTTTTTCACTGGTGATGCGCAACGGTCCTCTTGATTTAGATACTGATCTTTCCTGCGCAGAACCTTCGACACAGTGCTGCCGTTGTGGTTAATATCAGGCTCACCATGGGGAACATAGTGTCTCTCACCTTCGTTCGACGCCAAACCTTAGCCCTATGTCATGCTGCTTGACGCCGGGGTTCTCGTCCGCAAATTTGCACATATCCCGCCGGTCCTGGTCAGTCAACGTCCTCCTGGGTTGTGAGGTGTTGATGGTGGGAGCTTCGGTTGCTGTCTTGGAGGAGCTGCGACAGTAGATATCGGGATAGGGTTTTGATAGTTGTGTGATGGGTTCGTTTGCAGCTGGGCCATTGGACTTGCCCTGGGGACGGTATCAGGGGCGGAGGTGGAGGCGGGAGCTGACTTTGGTAGTTGTTCGGTTGAATGTGCTGCGTAAAAGCTGATGGCGTCAAATGGCCCCCTAAAGATTCCGTGGGAAGTCCATGTGCCATATGCTGCATGCTGTAATACTCTTCCTGATAATTTGGCATCGGCATATGGGTATATGAGTTCATGCCACCCAGTGGCCATTCGAATATGAAGCATCGTGGACCAGCTGGTCGTCCTGTTCAGCGCTAGTAGAGGTGATCATGCTGTTATGCATGTGTATGTAGTCGGCCTATTATCCTCGAGGGAGGATATCGGAATTTAGGTAAAGTAACACCAGGGGTGATGACAGCACGTCGCACGTAGACGCTGGACTCAGCAGAGTCCTATGAGTCCTATGAGAGCAGGAGGCTGTGTACAGGAGACGAGATGGGCCTGCGAGCGTATACCTGACGAATTGGGCTCTACATGCGGGAGGCGGCATAAATCCTCTATGGGGCGATTGGCCCGCGGTAGGTGTATAGTGGTTGCCGTCTTGTTCGAAGTGCTCGTGTGCACCTGGTGACAATGGTGGTTGGCCGTTGAACCTCTTCTCAAAACAAAGAGTTTAGGATAAACGAGAAAGCCGAGTTGAAACGCAACAAGTGTGGTCTCGCGTACGTATAGCCAGGCACAACAAGAGCCAGCCGAGTCCTAAAAGCAGCAACAACAATCTTCCAAAGCCTAGCCTCTCGGTCTCAAGGTCGGCCCAACTCTACACACCTTGGAATCAAGATACGGAAGTGTTGAGGCGAGTGATCGCCGAATTGTCCAGCTAGTCTTTCTATTCCCACACATCAATGAACCGAAATAGTACGTTCCGGCCTCAAGATGCTCAGTCTTCAAGGAGATCGATCGATGTGAGTCAAGTAACAAGTAAACAAAGATAGAGAACGATAAATTTGCCAGCACCTGATGTTACTCAAACTAGGCCTTGGTAGACTTCGAGATGGTCAGTCAGAGAGATGGCACCGTGACGGAGTTATTCACGGCCAAGTCGTCGACTTACGACTATCCAGAAGCGCAGCGAAGGACGGTGACATAGACAGAGGAGTCCATACATGAGGTACATATGTATGTTTGTATGCATTAGCAGGGGTTGTGAGGGTGTGAGAGCTTGCGTGCCGAGTTCGGGGCTCTTCGAATCCCCAGGGGGGTGCGTGCCGGGCCAACATGCGGTATGTCAAGCTAGATAGAGCAGGGGGGGTTCTTGAGGATGATATGTCTGGACACTAGGTACGCCATAAGTAGGTAGTCCAGAAAGTAGATTGGGATGATTCGTCGGTTCGGTGTGGAGGATGTCAGTCCACAATGTCACCGTAGGTTTTCCCTCGTCAGTAAGGAATATAGGGAGACAGGGAAGCGATACCCTGGAAGTATACACATAGATACTCATATAGACAGGGTTATATCAACCAGTCGTATTACACTGCGGTGAGAAGGGAGAAGTTAAAGACAAGGACTCCGAGAGGCAATATCTCCGATCGACTATAAGAGGATATACTAATTAAGCGGAAGCCGTACCATACGCGCAAGGAATAAGATCAACCGCATCAGCAACCATAATTGCGAGGATAAATATCAACGCCGTACTACCTCTTTTGAGTAATTAGCATGAAACGACGTGGCACTTACAAACGAGAAATTGTTAAGGTTGATCTCTCAAGGCTGTCTGTTCGTTTGTGTGCACCTGACTAGCCCGTGCAAGAAAGGTTCCACAGGTCACTATATCACTGCGGAAAGACGAAGGATCGAAAGGGCTAGTGTAAGTCTGTAAGCCCTTCCCAATCTGGTGGTCACACTGTTTTCCGGAGCTGAGTTCACGCTACCTACTTCAGAGACAGGCAGATAGACAGACAGATAGATAGACAGACAGACAGACACTGTTCACTTCCGCTTAAACGTGGGCGTGAGAGTACCGGTGGCATAGATACCTACCTACCCACCCATGCATGTACCGACCACATGAAAAGCAACCGGCGAATTTCCAACCGACGAAAGAATCGGTAGCGGTGTGAGTTCAGACGATACAGATACAAGGGCAAACCGTCACAGACCTCAATTGCTTCTTCAGATGGAAATCCACTAACCATAACCACCGGCAGCAGAGCATGGCTAATGGAGCGACCTTCAAAGTTTAGACCATCAGCTGAATTCATCGTTGCCCACGTTTGGGGATATCCAGACCAAGCAGGCATGACCCAGATTGTCAGATCAGTTAGGCCAGATCCAAGCATACAGGTCATCCCGCGATACCTTCGCGCCCATGTGATAGAGTCAGCGGTCCTTCGTTATCGTAGCTTGTCCTAGCACCTTCGAATGAGGACGCTGGATGAGGTATTTGGCGACAGTCGTGAGGAGCTCGGCTTCCCTTTTCGTTCCACTCGCGAAAGCCCATTGACGGCCGACTAGCAGGGGATCTGGACAGGGGACGCAATGGTCCACCTCAACCCATGTAGTACATGTGGACAGCGGCCCGGATGGCCTCTCATAGGGCAAACCTGGACCATTCCTTACCACCTATGCCGCAGTAATGAGCAGTTACTCGCTTTCATTCGATGATGCTCACAGCGCAAGAACTGGCCGAGAGCCCCTCATCATCCACATTCCTTGCGAGTACATCCTATCATCAACGCACCGCTTGACGAGCTTCGCACTACACAAACAGGTATCACGCTTCTTTTGTGTGCTCAGGCCGGCCACAGCGTTGCGTGACCGCTATTATCCGGGACCATGGTAGTGCAGAGGTGGCATCGTCAGGTTGCTGCTACCTTGTACGCGTTTACCGAATTTGTCGTGAGCGGAAGAGGGCTCAGGATGGTTCAACTACGAATGAATTGAGAGGACGAGACAGGGGACATTGGCCTGTGAGAGTTGGCCCAGGTTGGCAAGTATTCACGCCATTCACCTCAATTCGTCTGGCAGGCGAGGCATGTATGTACGTTGACGACTTCAAATTAAGATGCGCAACAAGCCGGGACCCTGGCCCTCAGAGGCGATTGCACACACACACACACACACACAACAGGGGTTTTTGCAAGGCGAGTTTCTTTAATTCAACTGGCGCTCTTGTTCTACTCCATGACTCCACATATTGGAGGTATCGAGAGCCTCTCAATGCGCAAGCCTCGAAAAAAGAAAAGATGATCATGAAGTTTGATGTGGCATCGAAGGCGATCGGACGTAATGCCAGCCGCATGGTGAGACTCAGTATTCCGCAATAGACGCCCAATTCCATCATGAATTGGAAGTTGGCAGGAATTGTGTTGCATGGATATGGTAGTGTGCGATGGACGGACTGTTCTTGATACAACAGTAATGAAAGATCGAGTGAGTAACCACATTACGATATGCGCCTATGCATGTATATCTCTTCCCTCGAGCCACGATGGCGATAATACAAGACAATCAAGACCGGAGCTAGAATTCGAAGTCCGTATCTTATACTCCCCTCTTCACTGCTCTCCACGGCTAGCGGTCACTACTAAGTAGATGTTATAGGTTAATGGGACGGGGCGAGGAAAGGGACGGCAATGGGACGGGCCTTGTTTCCACTTGCTCATCAAGCTACAATGTAATGTGTACGAAATCGTTGAACCTCAACTATAGTTGGGAGTTAACGCGCAACGCCTACTCGTACTATTAGGTATCGGACCAGCAAGGTAATCGCTGGCGAGTTGTTACTTACTGCTGGTAACAATAGATATACGCTCTGAGGATCAGACGCGAAAGTCTCGGCGACTTCCATAGAGCGATTGGGCAGAAATGGTCAGGAGGCCCAAGCGAGCCAAACCGTTCTTCGCACCGGGCAACCTTCCAGTTGGTCAGTCTGTTACTGATCCTAGGCTACACATGAATGCCTAATGCCTAGTGTAGCTTACCGTGAGGCGGAAATGATTGGGAGCTCGAGCCCGATCAAGTTTAGTGTTCTGCACCGTATGCTATATCTTGGTGAAAATACTACATATACATAGTAAGTCATGTAGAGAATATTGCGAGAACCAGTCCGTGTGTCTTACTTACATGTGTCGCACAACATAAGGCGACTGACTACAGGAATCCGATCTGCAAGCATTCTCTTCCCGATGTCACCAAACTGCGGGCAAGTTTTCCCTGAGTGGTATCATCCTGCTATGAGGCTACGCGGGCAAAACGATCGCGATTGCGACCCTAATATCGACCCCTCTTGTTGTGTTACGGGCTATACCAGCGAAGGGTTGGAAGGATGTCCATACATGGCCAAACCTCAACGCAACGTCATGTCTAGGCAAACCAGGGTCGGACTGATAATGCGCCATACCTGTACATAATAAGACGTCCTGGCTCAGTACCGCGGCGCTCTCCTACCCTAGCATGCCTAGCTTGGGGCAGCCACCCCTGACTATATCCAGGACTATATACCAGAATGGATTTGGAACTTGGTCCAAAACCGAGATACTGCTCAAAGCTACTCCTCGAAGAATCAAATCGCTTACTAGCAGAGCGGTCACTACAAGTAGTATCCACCGCGGGGAGCTTTCCTAAAAGCGCTGAAGACTCAATTGGCTTCAAGACATTTGATATGTGGAGTGATGGGGAGTGAGTCTACTCGTACATACGAGTACAACTACAGGGTTGGCAAATTAGTGACTAATGTGTAGTACGGGCACGTACTAATTGTAGTACGTGAAA